>JARFJB010000173.1:0-182955 GCA_036346205.1 Vesta saturnalis
ATCTGAAACGAGAATCTTTTAAAATTGTAAAGTTTTGGATTTGTATCAATACGAAGCTATTAGTCAGAAAGTAAATAAAAATATATATTTCTAGATTGGGAGAATTTACTTTTTGGACTTATGTGAGTGATATAATAGGATTATGTTATCTTGAAATTGGAAAAGTTGTAATGGATCAAACATTTTAAATTAAGGAGAAATAACAGATTTTGAGAAATTCTACAGTTGGCTTTAACACTGTTTCCATTGAAAAACGAGGAGGAATAGTATTAGTTATTGTTGGCGTAACGATATTTATACACTCCCAATGGGAGTTCCACTAGGTGTGTGGTTTAAGATTTTTCCTTAATCTATAAAAATGTGTACGACACTACATAATAAACCTTACGGGCTTTATCCGAACTTTGAATTTACGTTTAAAGTACTCCTATTTACAGAACGAAGATAATACAATAACGTAATTAGTTTATTCATAGCAAAAGTGTGTTACTGACGTTTGTACCAGGTAAGAATGAACGCCGGCTGGTCTCTGGAATTGTCAAACTGACAACATTGAAAAAAATACTAATAGGTAAAATCGGGCCAGAGATCGCTGGAAATTATTATCATGAAATTTTTTAATGTTACGCTATTTCTCTCTTGACGTAGTTAAATAAGGAACAACATTCCTAAAAAGTCAGCGCAAACCAAAACTTCCTATCTTTTTTCAAACTGAAGATATTAATAAAACAAATATTAGGTCGCTGGCTGTGCAATATTTATACTATGTTTTACTTGGGAAACGAATTTAAATTAATTTTCATAATTTAAGCAATGCCGACCTAAATATTCAAACTGCCGTCCATCGTTTTCAATGCACTTAAGCATCCTTTTCCGCGTAGACCATACTGCACTCTTTAGTCCAGCAACTGAAATAGTTTGCATACAGTCCCTTATTCGTCCAATCAATATACTATAAATAAAAATCCAAGCATGTTAAATCTTACGTATTATGAAGATTCACACCTCCATTGCTATGAAAGGTGGTCTGTCCTAATTTTTCCTCAATATACGTGAATATACGATATTATACCATCATACCCGAAAGCCAGTGGCAATGGTCCAGTCTTCGGTCAAAATCTGCAGCAGTCAATGCCTGGTGCAATGCTAAGGGATATAGATGTCATCTGAAACAAGATGATGACCACTGACTCAACAAGATATTACTGGTTTTTGTAGATGAAGCATTAAGTTTATAGTGGAGGTTCAAAATCGAAAGCTCGCGTACCTGTGCTGCTTCAGAATGTTTTGAACGGTAGTTCAAGTTACTCTCAGATACTATGCAATACTTCTAGTACTTAGGCGAGGATTAAATTGGACATAAGCTAAAATATTAATAATGTTCTCTTCGGTGCGTCCCCTGCGTTGTCTGTGGTATACGGCAATATTAACGATTCCAGTTGTTCGCAAACGATGCATAACTCGAAGAAAAACTTTTTTACTCGGGTGGCGTCTATCAGGGTATTGTTGCGCATATACCCTCGCAGTAACTGTAGCATTTCTCATGAGTTCAAAATAAACACCTATTATGCCAAATAACTCTTGGTTGGTATAAAGCATTTTCTAACACTAAAAGACGACTCAACACAAACAACCATAAGTCAAACAACACGAAAAACTCGAACAATAACACGAAATGGTACCAATACGATGTGGAATATCAAGAACAAGCTTTGTAAAATAGCAACTAAATGACACTGACACAAAACTAAAATGTTTTAATATTTTGACGTATTGCTTCCAAAGTTTGTTTTCACAGCCTACTAACGTTTATGACGGATGTTTTCCCTAAGAAATGATTATTATTTACCTAGGTTGCGTTTTATTCTCTTCTTGTGCATAAATGTTAGTTTTGAGAAAGATGATGGTTTTCATCAACATGTTAGGACTTTCATTTTCTATTAGAAGGCAGTAATACCTACCGCTTTGTTGAGAAATGTTGGTTTTTCTGTTGATGTTTTAAATGCCGAAAAACTTTTTTCCAAGACCTGTTTAACGTTTTTTTTTTATGGAATCGTCGGAGATCGCTGGAGGTAGATCTTGTTTTTTCTTTGATATTGCGCAACATTAACACTTGCAGCAACAGTTGAATTCTTCATGCATTCAAAATATGCAGCATGCATACCAAATTTTATTTCATTTATTAACGGCATTTTGAAATCAACGGTTCGTTAATCAAACACGAAAATCTTTAATGGAGCTCATATTATTTTGACGTAAAGCAATATTTAAGGTGGCTATTGTTTTGTGTTATTTTTGTCATTTCAAGATCTACTTGTCTTTAGTATACTGCTATTCTCTCGATGCCTCAGAGATTGCAGCTCTGTTTTGAACAGGTGGCAATTTTAACATTTAACATTTTCAGTATCAGGGCTGTTCGGCACCATTTTTCAATAACATCGGTCCTATTTTATCCGCTCTAAGTTAAAGATACGCCCCTCCCCCCAGGGACATTTAATATAACAAATTTTATTCCTTTGCTTTAATAGCTTAATAATTAATAAATTTTAATAATTAATGACAGATAAACCTGCTCTCTAATTCTGTTATTTGTAAAATATATTTTTGCATTTTTTTTGCATGTCTATGTAACGAAAGAAGATATCGACTTGCGATTTTTAATTTTTATATTTTTTCACGCTCTTTTTCCTGAGTTAAAAATAATTGTACCACCTTTACATTACAATGCTTGACAAAATTGCAAAAATATTCGACTTTGCACAAAACGCCATCTACCGACTAGAAAAAAAAACTAAACCGACAATGTTAATATTTTATGAGATGCGCCCGAGAAGCCTTTATCAAACGAGGCTCAGTTTATGAAAATCGTTGAGTTAAAGAGAAGTTATGGCATTTTTTCAAGTAAACATTTACCTCTTCCCCCTCCACTCATTTAACAAAATAGAGAAAAATGTTTCTAAGCTTACGTAGTTTATGATACAACTATCTTGGGCATATCTTGATAATGCCGATTTTAGAGAAAAACCCGACTTTCTAATTTGGTGTTAATGTACGCCCCCTAGCTATGATCTTTCGAACTTGAAAATAATTTCCAGCGGTTTCTCTTGACCTGTTAATCTCTTAGTATTTTTTTTTCAATGTGGTCAGATTGTTCCCGTCATATAGCCGGCGTGGATACCGGCTACCCGGTACTGAGGTTATTTTTATCGTAATAGTGTCGAATGTGATACTTCAACGCGATTTTCGTTAGTTTGGATTCCATTTACAGCAAATTCAATATAGATTAATCCGCTAGAATGAAAGGTCGTTCATAAATCTAGTAGAGAGACTTTTCTAAATGAAATCAAACAACCAAAAACGCAGATTACATTCTACAACGGTTTAAAAGAGATACATTTTCAATTAATTACATTTCGATTGGCCTCCGTAAGTTAAACGTATTAAGATTAATTAGCTTCCTGCAATTCTGCGATACAGGAATAACATCCTGTAATAACACTGAGAGAAAAATACCTGGATTAAAGGGTTTAATCCTATAATTGTGCTACAAGCAACGCATGAGAGTAATTACGCCAAAATACGGGCTTCCCTACAAAATAAAATAAAACATTTTGATTTACAACAGAAATCAAGGCTAACAATCGATAAAATGTTCTTTGTAAAATGATATTAATATTCGCTGTCTTAATTTTATTTCCCATAGAAAATGAAAACGTACACGCGTTTAAATAACGATGCGGATTTACTATTAAAACTTTGTCACCTTTATGTAGAAATTGTAGTAAAATATGGTAACATTCATAGTTTTGTCGTATGATTTTATTGAACGTTTAGGTATATCCAGTTATGAACTTTGGAAATCACTGTTTTTAGGGCGTATTTGACACTGTTTGAACTTATTAGAAATTGTCGTAAAGTATTCGTATTCAGTTTTATGGTTATAAGTTGTTGAAGTTCTAAATTGCGAATATGTCGCATATTTTAGGTATAGTTGTTTACGTTTAATCTTTGTAGAAGAAATATCTATATACAGTAGATTTTATTATAGTAAATATCGGATAATCCTAATTTTAGGTAATTGTTAATAGATAGCTTAATTCTGAGTGGAAATTACGTCATGGAAAAGTTTGTAATTGAAATTACTACATGTATCGTGTCGAGTCGGGAGAATAAAACGACGTAATAGTAAGAAGTTAGATTAGATAAGAAAATTATGTGGTTTATATGATCTTAAATTAGGATTTTCCAAAGCATAGCAACGACGAAAACGACCTGGTGCCAATGATGTTTTTTCTAGATAGTGTTTACGAAAATTGTTCGCATTTACCACGCATACGATTTGAAGGAATTTTAACTTTATGAGTGTTGAGGGGTGTCAAGTGTTGGATGTTATATTTGGTTGTAACTGATATTACATAGATCCTTACTTACGGTAATTGTATCCAGCTATTAGCTAACGCAGCAAAGTTTTTAGTGTTGTGTGGGATATAAGTGGCTGAGCGGCCAATTATTGTGCCGACCGGAGAAAGCGAGTCTGAAACTTGAAGCATCCCTTTGTAACGCATTTTCGCTTACTTTGATTTAATGTACTTTAATTTGCCTCGGAACTAGCTCAATCGGTTCTTGCGTCTGCAATAAGAGGAATAGTTCGTTTTCTTATGTTGGGGTTGATTAATCTACTAGGGTAGCCCATAATGAAACATAGTCTTATAAATACATATATTAAGCTAAATACACACACTTAAAGCTACGGTAAAATCTACAAAATGAACTACATTGAGGAGATGTTTCAGATAAAGAAAAATAAATATTGACACCTCTGCGGGGCCGGAACCTGGTTGTCTCGTCTTCGGATGGATGCTTTTCTCCGGGACTTACACGCAGTGGTCCTCTGATTATTCTACTCTTTAGATTTTCTGTGAAAATATTAATAACGGCGTGTTTACGTATTCTACAAGAACTGATCGTATTCTATAGTATACCATAAAGAGAAAATTTTAGGTAAAATGAGGTATCTAAGTAGGACCTGTCTTCAGTGGCCCAAAAAGGAAGCACGAAATGTTTATACAGTTATCCTAACTGTATAGCATGCGTTGGGTCATGAGGTATCAAGGGTAACGCTCTTGTTTACCTGTTTAACGGTCAACCAGAGAAATCAATTCTTTAAAAAGGCTGGTTTAAGAATGCGAGTTTATATTTTAACAGAAATACGATTTTGCAAAGCAAAACAAAGCTTTTATGGTCTAACTTCTATTAAACGTGTACTTTAAAGCAGAGTAATCTAACTAATTATTTACACTAGGTTATTAATTACGTTGGTGTATATATTGTCTAATTATTCTTTAGTAATTGATTTTTACAAAATAAAACCGGCGGGGTTACTGTTTAAACTCATTGGAAGTAAATAAATGCCATCTTCCTAGACCAGGGACTGCGGTTATAACGGTAATAAGAAAGTTAATTAAGGTCTTTAAACCTTCGAGAAACGCTAATGTCTATATATGGAGGTACTTGATCTAGTGGATATCTCACAATGAGTGAGCGTGTAGGACAGCGGTTATTTACGTAAGATTAAAATGTACTTCTCTCGTTTACGTACGAAGTTCGGAGTTTCTTTAGAAAACTAGGTTACTCAAATATTATCTACTTGCTTGCGTCTGGTTGCGGTCAATCTGCTGGCTTCGTGGGTGTACTGGGTATTTGATGGAATATCATTTACAAGAATCTTGGCAAATACCCGTGTGTGTTGATTTACGTGCATTCTACCCCATATTTAAGCAGCTATAAGCCCCGTTATATGGAGATAATTTTCAGGTGGTAGTGTCACTTTAATGATAAACGACTGTACAAGATGACAAACCGTTCGACACATACAAAGATCGACAGGTCGGCGGAACAGATCGGCGTAAGAACAGAAGTCTGGTAGCGCGTCTCGCGGGTTTATTGAGGATCCGCGAAAGGCGGAGACGGCTTCTGGTAGTGGTCCTCAGGTAGGGATTGGCGGTTAGACAGGAAGACACTTTGACGTAGAAAAACTTTCAATGTCGGAGGGGATATAAATTTGTTTTTTGATGATTTTCTGGAGAATTATATTGTCAGAGTAATTAACAGATAGTTAATGATAGGAAAATTTGGTAAAGGACGCTGGCTCTTTACACCTTTGCTATTTCTACTATGGCGTCCTGAAGATAATTATTCGTTTTAATATTATCAATTACGCGTCATCACTTTGTAGTATTTATAAAAGCTACATGTTTAATTGTTATCATCTACGATATTAGTTAGTCACTGATTCACGTTTACTTTGTGATAATTAATTTCCATTGTTGAACACTTGTGACGTCGTATTTGAGATAATTTCCTTGTTAAGGTATAAATAAATACCTATTATATTTATATTTAAGCAAAAGGGCATAAGCCGCCAATCTTGAGCTCTCGAAGGCGCTTTAGTAGTAGCAAAATAGTATTTTGTGAAATTTGAATTTAAGGGGTGACTTACTTTCAAACTATACCCGGCCATGAAGGTTTTTGTCCGTTGGGGTGAACTTGAGTGTGTATTTGGACGTTTTTTTTGTTTGAAACTAATTTTAATAGATGATTGTTCAATTGAATTATTGAGTTTTTTTTAAGTCCTAAATTTCGTTTGTAAAAGAACAGTATACCGATGCTGAAGGGCGATACCCGTTCTATTTCAGTGTTATTTATGTTCGGGACTGTCATGACTTAATTTAAGTGTATGTCAATTAAGATAGTGATGGGAGTAGTTTAATTTGATTAGACGGTAAACTAAAGCTGGTTCAAATGGTTTCAAAATTTCTTTATTTTACTTTAGCAACAATATTCAAGGTGGAATTTAGTACAGAATTAAAAGTTAAAGTGCTGAATAGTAAGGGCTATATTGTGGTGTTTTGGAGCATTACGTTTCATAATCGACCCAGGGAACCGTTGGTGGCGAGAACAAAGGTAGGTTCAAGTAGTTTTACGCTAGTGTGACCCCTTTTGTTTACGTACATTTTACTCAGATTAAAACAGGGTTGCGTCGAAAACATTACCGTATCCTTATAACTACAAAATTAAAAAAATCCACGACCTTACGACGAGCTAGTCAGACCTTTCACTTATGTTCCCTTGCGATGTTTTAATACCGTTTGAACCCGTTACAACTATTACATGATCAAACAACACTAGAACTTGTGCAGTTCTACCGCGGTAAACGGGTTCCCAAGCCAACTGCTGTAGGAATGGGCGTGGTAGATATAAGACGTAAAATGATTGAAATTGATTTTCAAACACCTTACACTTACCATAAATCGACAAATAACAAACCTCAATCCAGGAAAAAATGTCCATAGGCGCCACCACAATCTTACATTTTCTAAAATAAATAGTCCTCGGCGAGATGTTAAGTTAATCCTACCTAACTGTGGAAAATAGAATTGTAACTCACCCAATAAAACTATATACATCTGAAGTTCACTTTAATAGAGTACTTTAAGTTTCGTCTCAGAAAGCTTAATGCACGTCGATTCAATATTGGAAATCTTTAAGTTCAATTAAGCTTATTAATAGACTTATCCAAAGCTTGTTGATTGCATCCGGTATATTTATAAAATCATAGTAATAACACGTTATCCAGATAAAATGTCACCCAATTTAGAAAAATAATACTTCGGTGTATTCATTTTTAGCAAAGACGTAAGGATAAGTTCGTCGTTCATGAATCATACATTTTCTATCAAATTTTATTTGAATACTTTCTGCTTAAAATGTACTTAAACATTCACTAGCATGAACGAATTGTAATAATTCAAATCTGAAGTTTCTTGTTAATAAATAGCTTGTTATCAGTTATGATTTCTCTAATAACTCTTAATGAATGCAAAATAAGTAAACTTTGTAATCGATCTGATTCTAAATAAACAATTGTCAGATCAATCATTAAGCCAAGATATCAAAAGATTGATTTCCCTTAAAAGGTGTAATCCTTGACGTAATTTTGCACAAAGAAGCAATGAACTTTTATAATATTGGTTCTTTTAAGTTTAGACTAAAGAATCACAATTTAAACAAATAAGTTAATTAATGGACCTGCATTAGCAATCTTTCAAAAATATTTACAGATATTGCTTATTGGATAGAAATCCCTAAATTTTATCATCTAAACATATAATGACGGTAATGTAGATGATTATCCTCATTTCCTGAAATAAAATTTACAATACAAATAATGACACCTCTAAAGATAATCAAACTTCAAACATTCAACAATCTAAATTTATTCTTATATAAATAAGTTCCGCATTCTGTTATCCGGTATAATGCTTCCACTGGGTTGATTTTATGTAATTAATCCTTACTATGTATCAACTCTTGTCACTTATAAGCGGCCATCGACGGGGTTTCACTATCTTAAATGTTCGTATTTCTTCGCGTAAGACAAAATGTGACATCTGACTTACTCCTGTCCTTTTCGAAAAGCAAATGTTAGTCAGAATATATTTATTTACACTTGAATATTAAAACCCTTCAATGTTTCTACACAGTCGATTTAGTGCTGTTATAATCGCACGTATACTTAAATCAATACCATTAATGTTCGATACTGTTTAATTTAATTCATAAGGCTATAAACATAACTCCATTTTTTTACATAAAGAATCACTTGACTCGTTGTTTGCTGTTTACTTTAAATGTGATGCAACACTTCTTAAGTTTTGAAAAAAAATTACTAGTATTTTCTTTCAATGCACTAATTAATCCTTTCATTTTTAATCCTCAAAATGGGTTCTTGCAGTAAACTAATATGCACTGCGGCACTAATTATTTACAGATATAAACCACTACAGATCGTTTTTATGATCTCATAAAATACTCGCGCGCGCCCACCCTTTGCCGACCGTCTCTCCGTGTACCTCCATTTTGCCCAATGTCATCACATTTTTCGCGCTAAATCTACAATCAACTTATCCCAAAGGATCTTTTCACTGCGCATAATTGCCGAGTGGAAGGTATGAAAAGAAACTAATGCAATCGGTACGAGAAAAATGCAGTCATCTTGAATTCTTCGAAAAGACGCTAATTCACATTCAAATTCATTCCATATACTGTCCAGATCTATATTCAACTTTTTATGAAAGTTTTACATACGTTCGAGTCTTTTTCCCGCACAATTTAGCAAATATTTACAGACAAAAACATACATACACGTTCTTTTCTACACTTTAATACAATATCAACATATCATGAATTCGCTCATTTACACATTTACAACAATTTTAATACCGCATTCCACAGCACACAGTGGCAAATTCCGGTAACATTTAACCATTATCGTCTCAATAGAGGTTTTACCAAAACATTATTTCTCAATCAAATTTAATACTTTCAACTCAAAAATCTTAATAAAACATTTAAATACATGATACACAACGCTCTACTAAAATTTTAGATTTATACTAATTTACATTCTATACACAACGACAAAAATTCCACGTGCAAACTCACGTTCATTTACTATATACGTTCTACGCACAAGACAAAACGCATATACCCAGTGCGTCAAAATAATCTCATACTACATTTTCATCAGTGAACACAATTTTTTCCTCGATGTCATCTATTATGTTCGCTTGGCCCGTTGGCATTTAAACACGCTTTAAATAGGCATAACACACTATTTAGACCAGTTCTAAGGCTGGATAAAGTGTGAAAGGAAGCAACTCAAAAAATTGTTTAATTAAGTTCTGCGCGTCATCTTTATTAAGACTATGTCACGTGTGGATGAATTTCGCGCAATTTCTACGATATTTTAATACTTTTGTATATTCGGACTATTTTTTTATCACTAAAGGAGGTGGTTTGCAACCTATTTGAAGTTAATATTTGCAGACGTGTATGAGAATTTTTATCAAGTACGTCGTAATTGAGTTTATTGTTGTTTTGGCGTGTTCTCGTGGAAAGATAGTTTGATCGCTGTAATATTGATTTTAGTTCTCTTTATTATTAAATTTCTACAGATGATGACTGCAACCGTAGTCGAAGTATATGGAAAATTTTGATACTTGTTGTTCGTTTTGTTTGACACGCGTGCCATAGTGGAGGAAAAAAAGAGAAGGAAAATTTACTAATATTCGTCAAATAACACCCTAAAATTTGATTTCGTAGTTACTCGACTTCTTAAGATTTTTTAACAATCCTCATAACTCTCTTTTTTAAATGGTACTCTAAAAATTAAAAAATCAAAATCAGAATTTGATTTTCTAAAACATCTGTATTTACAACTATTTCATGTTTTAATAAATAACAAAATGTCGGCCGATCACAAACTTAAAATGATGATATTATGATGACTATCCCATGGATTCTTAAAAAAGAAACATTTATGAAATGCTTGAATTGTTTACTACAATGCTTATTTGAAACACTTTTTTTTATATCTACGCAAGAAATATTTATAAATTTCATATAATTGTTACAATAGTAGTAAACTAAAAATCCAAAAGAAGTTAAGTAGAATTGTGTTATTGAAAAATAAAATAAACGAAGCCGATGATAGAAATGCCATTTTTGCTGTTTTGTAAAATTAGTCTTTAGCTGTTTTGTATTAGCTTTTTGGTGTTTTGTATAAATTAGTGTTTTGCGGTTTGTATTTTGTATAGATTATTTCTTTGCTTTTTTGCTCTACGCACGCATAAAAATGAGCACTTACCAAAATGTGAAGGTTCTTGATACGCTTTTGGTTTTTGGGAAAGCGAAACTGATTGCGGAAGAAGCCCCAAGATTATATGGAAAAAGATATCCATATCGCCAACAACCAAGTGTATACATCTTTAATAGCGCCATCTAGATGTGTATTTCGTAAAAAGTACATTGCAGATTACAGTAATAAGGTCTGATTGTGGTTCCATTTTAAATGTATCGGAAGGCGGGAAAATTTAAAATTGGGAATAGCAGTCCGAATTACACTAGCGTGCTGCAGCTAGGACGAGAGTCTCAACTCATTTCAGAGTCCTGCACAAGTGAATAGATAAAGTAAAATATAGTAAGAGATAAAACCAAAAGCGATTACTTACCACTGTTGCTGATGATGTTTAAAGAACTTCTTGGAAAGTTGATTATTCCCACCTAGGTGTGCAAAGGAATTGATATTTTTTATGCCGACAACTGTACCAACAATGTGACAACTGACAAATGACAATTCTCAACTACATTTCGTTTCTATCAAGCACGAGATTAAATGGACTTTCACAGAAATTTACGGAAGGTGAAATTGAATTAAAGAATTAACTTTATATTAAATAACTAATTTTATTGTTTTAGACCGCTGCCGCTTGTACATAACTTTAGAAACAAAACCTAACCTTAAGTAGCGAGTACGTGAGAAGCAGATAGTAAATTAAAGCGAAACAAACATTCGTATAATCGCCCTTGAAGAACCTTATTAATTCAAGACAACGAAGTAAACAAATAGTTCAAATAAAAAATTTTACATCTAAAAAGAACAGAAGGCAATTGACACAATACGATACAAATTTGGAATGCAATTTGTAATAATATTGTAATTCGAATAAACAAAAATAGTATTCAGGCCTCGGTAGAAAGTACTATTGGAGACCTGACATTAGAGACCTTGCCTGAGGGCTCGGACTATAAACTTGTGATCGGTCTGCAAAATGGTAGTTTCCTACCTAGGTTTGAAATGTACTGTTACCAAAGAGTATATATTATATGCTATTACGTACAAAAAGCTATGGTTATATAAGGTGAACGTGCAATCACGAAATCTAATTACATTTTTATTTATAGAAATCACCTTAATACTTTAACAAATCCATGTAATTAACCACATTTTAATAAAGGAGTTACTTAAAATTTCCTTTTAACTGCATTAGAAAATCTAATTACTTTTTTGTAGTATAGTTTAGATTTAAATCTATCTTTATCAAAACAATTTAAGGTTTTTGAATTTTTGATTGATTGAATCCAAACACTGATAAGAGCCATGCTAACGCGTATAAAATGTAGATATTCAGATTACAATATCTGACCGTTTTAAGCTTATTAAGGCGGATACCGTAACCTTTGTTTTTGAGAATTATACGAATAGCAAAATCCTTTGCTGGGTTTGCTTTAGCTGTCAATGTCTACATCTTGTAATATCCCCTAGATACAGCTTGATGAAAGTTGAAAGTGTTGATTTGAAAACAGCTTTTACCAACTGACATATAGAAATAAGATTTAAAATTCAAGTCTGAAATGCTGATCCTTGGGGTAGTCCCGCGTTAATAGTAGTTTCTCTCGAAAAGAAGCCATCGACGACAACGCGTATACGTCTTTTGTCAAGAAAGCTGGATATCCAATTGATGAGTGTATCGGATAAGCCGAGCGAAGTGAGCTTGGCTTGTGCCAAACCTGGTCAAAAGCTTTTGAAATATCAAAAGCTACTATGACTGTTTCACCGGACCTCTCTAAAGTGTTATTCCAAAGTTGGGTGACATATGAAAGAAGATCACCTGTTGAACGACTCTGTCTAAACCCATACTGGTGGTCGCTTAAGAGTTGATTGGACTCGAGGAACGAAAGTAGTTGGTGGTTGATGGCTTTCTCCATGATTTTCGACAGAATGACAGTGATAGCTATTGGTTGATAGTTTGAGGGATCGGTTTTGTCGCCCTTTTTAGGAATAGGCTGGACATTTGCTAACTTCCACGATGAGGGAATCTCTCCAGATGACATGGAGATCGAAAAGGGTTTGGACAATACAGGTACTAGCTCGGGGTAGCATTTTTTAACGACGATAACTGGAATACGATCCGGACCAATCGCCTTGTTTGAGTCAAGCTTATTAATAATTGATTCCAGGAGCTTGTAACGAAAGTGGATTGGTTTAATAGCGTATGGGGTAGATTTGGGCAACGGCACAGTTTTACCAGAATCATTCAGACATGCATTTGATGCAAAATAATCGACAAAGAGGTTGGCTTTTTCAGCAGGATCAGTTACTATAGCTCCGTCGCGAGACGTCATGGGAGGAAAGGAAGATGTACCAAAGTTTTTACTGATGGCTTTAGCTAATGACCAAAATTTACGACCACCCAAAGGACACGAGACTAATTCTTTGCATTAACGTTCTTCAGGCACCTTTTTGGCCTTGATAATTATGCTTTTGCAACTATAGCTTGTGGCAATATAGTTGGCGTGATTTTCGATAGATTTATTTGATTTCCATTTGGTATAGAGTTTATGCTTTTGTGATAATGCCTCAGTGCAAGCTCTATTAAACCAGGGTTGGGAACGAGCATGACCCACACGATTAAGTTTTTTGGGAATGTATAACACCACACCCATCAGGATAACTTAAGTGATTAAAATAGCAATGTTTGAAGAGGAGGACCATTTAAACCTATACTTACGCCAGGGGAAGGTTGCAAAAAAATCTCGCAGTTCACTCCAGTTAGCTGATTTAAAACACCGCATAGTTCTATCTGTTTTTCGAGTAACAGCGGGATTGGGTACAGAGAAAGTTATTTCGATTAGGCAGTGGTCTGATTGACCAAGTGGGGAAAGGACTCTTGTTTTATAGACAAGTGGATTAGTTGTAAGGAATAGGTCGGGTTGGTTCGAAAATGATTTGTGTGGGATCACAGGATACAACAAATGCTTCTGCACTATGACCTGCGGGATTAGTAGTAGAAGAAAAATGAAGCCAATTGGAATTGTGGGCATTAAAATCTCCCAAAATTGAAATATCGCAAGATGGAAACTGTGGTAAGAGGTAGTCTATTTTCAGACTAAGGTAATCAAAAATATCTTGGAAGTTATCATTGGGAGACCTATACAAACAATAGTAGAGTTTTACAAATTTGGGACCCAGAACGTTTGAACCAAATCGTGTCAAATTTGTTGTTTTCCAAAGTGGACATTTTCTTACGTAGAAAGTTAGAATAGAGGTTGTATCTTGGAAATTGCAGGTCAGGCGAATTAGTGCTTCCAGGGTAAACTTCTGATTCTGATAGAAACAGAATGTCCGGTTGCACTTGTTCAAGGTGTTGGTGAACAGCATTAAGATTCGACCTGATACCACGTATGTTGTAGTAATGAATCCAGATGCTGATACCTTCGATGACCGAGGTTGCTTGAGTCCTGCCCTCCCAGGCATCCGAATTGGGCAGAATATTATTCATGGCAGATCTTGCTCTTCTTAGTTTTGATTTTTGCATTGATGAATTTTTGCCCCCCCCCCCAGAATCCCTGGGACGGATCGACGTATCGATGTGAGAGTGTGGGCGTGTCGCCCTACTCACCTGGGGTATAGCGTCTGTTTTAAAACTCGTCATTTTAAGGGTTTAGCCGTTAAAACGCCACGCTTGGCAAATGCGTCTTGGCGAGTATATAAGGAATAAACGAGAAAGTGAGCAGCAGCCCTTACCGAGCTCAGAAAGGTAGAGCACCAATATTAAGGAGCCCATGGTAAAGATGATGGTATTGCACCGGGCGGCATGGGGTATACATGCCTTCCACCTATGAAGTTGTATAATATTAGAGCTGAAAAAGAAGCATTAATTAGTTTACATTACATGTTACAAGAAAAATTTTTGTGTACGATGCTCAGAAAAGTAATTGTACCTAAAACAAAGCATGATATTAATTAACCTAATCTAATTAAAAGGATCGG
Source organism: Vesta saturnalis (assembly GCA_036346205.1). NCBI lineage: Eukaryota > Metazoa > Arthropoda > Insecta > Coleoptera > Lampyridae > Vesta > Vesta saturnalis. The sequence goes on from JARFJB010000173.1 coordinate 14,675, forward strand.
GCATAAGTTGTGTAGTACCCCAATCTGTTTGTGGTTAGTTTCGTTGGCGGTGACAGCATTAAACTTGAAATAAATTGTTTACTTTGGTTTATTATTTAGGTTCCAACTTGCATATTATTGCGATCTTAAACTAATCAAATCTGTTTATTATTGTCGTGAAATTTAACAATGGTAAAAATTAGATTAAATTTCAAATTTGTTGTCAAAGAAGATATAATGTGAAATACAATGATGTGATTAAACTAAGAAATTAACATAGTACCAAATATAAAATTGCAATCATACATATGATTTACGCGCCTTTTTTATTTATTTAAGGCACCATTACAAAAATTCTACTATTTTGATTATTATTATTTTCGTTTATTATTAATATTAAAACCAACAAAGATTACTTCGTATTTAAATTAAATTTGAGAAAAGAAAAAGTATTTAATTTAGAATTCCGATTACAAATTTGAACTAGTTATTTGTTTATTCTATCTATTCATATGCTTTTCCTTTATATGTTGGATTACGGGTTCGATTCAGTTCTTTATTTTTATCATTTAATCTAATAAAATGATTCTTACTACAATGCTTACGCCTGGGTTAATTATAGAAAGGGGTTTATTAAATACAAAGCTGTGCATTTTTATGAATCACATGTGGTCTATATTTCCTACAATTAGAGTAGAGTGTAATAATGACTGTTACATAATACCCGCTGGCGTGGGATAAAATAAGTTATTTTATCGGTTCTCTATAATTCATTGTTATTGCAAAAATGTTTACCTGTTTGAGTTCAAGACAAAAGAATGTTATTTGCCCTTCAAGTTTACTTTACAATTCTACGAGTTTAACAATCACATCTGGTATGGGTTTAAAAGAGCCCTACTTTTTCGTAGAAATACGATCCTTTAGCAACCTTTGATGTTATTTACGCGCCTTTTGTTACACGTTACAGAAATTCTACTGATTGGATTATTATTGTCTTTATCCATTATTAACGTTCAAACCGCTGCGTATAAAAATCTGTTCAAAAGCTCACCCCCCTACCGCACAGTAACTTTATTGATTTCGAAATTGACATTTTAATCACTAATCGAAGGTAGAAGCTGGAGCTACCCCAAACACGTCTTATCGCTTTGAGTACCCGAACTAATATTGTCTTCATATGCATTACGTAAATTGTCGTTATAGCCATATACAATAATTACCGCATAATAACAGTCATAATCTCACAATGCATTAGAAAAACTGCTCTATTCGAACGTTTTAAGCTTATTAAGATAGATACTATTTAAATCTAAATCATCATCATTAGATATATTAATTTAACGCGTATAATACGATTAATTGTATGCAATAATATTAGGATGAACTTGGGGTATAAGGTCTAAACCGGACTGATAATTTTAAAAAAATTTTAAATTCCATTATTATAGTCGATATTTCGAAATATTTTATTTCTTAATCAGGACTAAATAGAAAGAAATAAAACATTTCTAAATATCCCCTATAATTAAATTTTAAAATTAATTATCAGTCCGGTTAGACCCTATACCCAAAGTTCTTCCTAATCTTATTGTATTTCAAACGAAGTGGGTCAAATTACTTCTTGATGCTCTAACCTTACAGATAATGGATTAATTATATCTTGATTTGAAACTAGCGGCTGTCAAAAGGGTCCTAGATTTATAAAGAAGTTTCAAGAATTCGTTTCAACACGGTCATTTTATTTGACTTATTAGTATGCTGACCTGAAACCAGTTTCAGTGAAGGTCTAAGATGTTGACGTCATGCAAATACATAAATAAATCTTAATTACTTCCTAATTATTAAATTGCTGAGTAATATTAGAAATGATCTGAATCCACGTTATATCAAAATATCTTAGACACAGAAACAAAATTTACAATGCAAGTTTAAGATGTTTATTTTAATCTAGCCTCTGTCAAAAGGGTCCTAGAATTCGTTTCAACCCAATCACGTTATTCGACTTATCAGTATGCTAACCTGAAACCAGTTTCAGTGAAAGTTTAAGATTCAAATTCATGCAAATCCATAAATAAATCTTAATTACTTCCCAATTATTAAATCGCTGAGTAATATTAGAAATGATCTGAAACCACGTTATATCAAAAGATCTTACATATAGAAACAACATTTAAAATGCAAGTCTAAGATGTTGATTTTAATCTAGCCTCTGTCAAAAGAGCCCTAGAATTCGTTTCAACCCGATCACGTTATTCGACTTATCAGTAAAAATATGATGAAATTTTCGCTGCATAAACAAGACGGCTGAAAGCCAAAAAGGTACACAGAAATAAGATAACGAAAACGGGTTGACGGAAAACCAGAAAGGTACTCGTAAACAAGATGGCGCAATCAAGCAAGATGACAGAAAGCCAAAAGGAAATCCGATTGTTAGTGATGTGTTTAGCATAGGCTTATTTTCATGGTGTCAACCCCACGGCAAACGGACACGCCTGACTAAAATGTCACCCTAAGATACCGGTTACACACAGTATCAGTCAAAGTGTGTCCTAGATACTGCCGCAGTAAACAAAACAGCATCCTGATCGAAACCGGGCAAAGTTACAGCAACACAGGGTTCTGAGCACTGTTTCTAGCATCATATTAGACAGTTTGAGAGTGTCCTAAACCTCATTTACGTCCGACTTGGTCCTCAACTCGTACAACTTGTTTAAGATGCAGGATGAAATTGACTTTCACCTCCAATTTTGATAATACACTTCATTTTTTATTTTTACTAATATGAGGTCAGCAAAGTAGTTATTAATACGTTTACAAGCAAATCCATAAACAAATTTTAATTACTTCCCAATTACCAAAGCGCTAAGTAATATCGGAAACGAGTTTAATATGGTGCTCTGAAACCAGTTTCTATCAAAATATCTTAGATATAGAAGCAAGTTTTAAAATTTAAGTCTCAGGTATTGATTTGAAACTAACCTCTGTCAAAAGGGTCTTAGATTTATAAACGACCTTGATCACACAAAGTCGTTATTGAAAATGCACAAATGCCAGGGGCCAAATAAACAAGTTGACTTTCATTTCCAATTTTGATAATACACTTCATATTTTATCTTATCTAATATCAGGTCAGCGAAGATATAGAAACAAGATTTAAAATTCAAGGTTAAGGTATTGATTTGAAACTAACCTTAGTGAAAAGGGTCTTAGCTTTATAAACAAGTTTGAACATACAAAGTCATTATCGAAAATGGATAAACGCCTCGGGACAAATGAAGTAAACATCTTAGACTTGCAACTTGAACTTTTCTTCGATAAAAAATGCAGAAAATGCAACTATGGCACACATACTCCTTATTCAAAATGGTCAAACGCCTGAGGGCAATTTTATCGTAGCACATTTGTATGAACCACCAAATCAGCATCCGAAATCAACATCTTACACTTGCAACTAGAGCTTGTTTCGCAAAAATACAGCAATACCCTTATCAGTAATTGTTATTTTGAACTGGAGATATGTAAGGGGTTTTCTCTGCTGATGAGTTACATGAAGAGTATGATAGACTATTAATCGAAGGTAGTGATTTCTATTAACAACTTACGCCATGTATTTGTTCACTTGCATTGCATTTCTAATTAATTTGGTTTGCGATAGCTAATGCTCAGATATTTTTTTTATTTCAAACGAACGCCCGTGGTAATTCAAAACCCATAACAAATAATACAGTATCATTTTAAATTTCATCCATTACAATTGCATGAACCTTCCATTAGTTTTAATAATATTCCATTAGATGCGACTCCGCTGTTTTTCTTGATTTTTTTACCTATTTTCATCGGCTTGTTAGTTTATTTTGTTTCGGGGTTGCGTGACTATTGTTTATTTCTTTATACGTTTACAGCGTTTGTACTATTACATACATTACTGGCTATATCAATCTCCTTAGCCAGATCCCATTTTAAACATTTTATCTTTAACAGTAATTCGTCTATTTGTGCAGCAACTGTTTTAGACATGGATTCTAGCATCTTTAGTTGAAAGTTTTTTAAACCATCGCGAATTTATACCAGCGTACTGTGAAATTTGAGCTCTAGGAAAACCCTTGATGCGTTGCAGGGACTAACACCCTAGGACAAGTTTTGGGGCCTTATCGGTATTCTATGAGTTGGTATGAAGTCCCAGCATTAGAATACTACTTCCAAATTGCAATGCATGTAAGTATTTAGGACAAATATTGGAACTCTAATGCTGTCTTATGAGTTGATATCGGGCTCTAGTATTAGAATGGTATTTCAAATTTTAAGTTTTCCCTTTATAACAGTTACAGAAATCTGCATCTACTTTCAAAATATATCAGTAGATGGAGCAACGGGGAATGTATTGTTTCAAACTTTAGGTTTTTCCGGCTTCCGTTACTTTTAAAATATACTGCGAGATGGGGCCACGATCAGACCCGAAATCTGCAGTTAGCTTTTTACAAAATACACAACTAGATGCGAAATTCTCACCACCTTCCATTACTTTTAAAATATACTGCTAGACCAAGCCACGACCAGACCATTACAGAAATCTACAATTAGCTTTTTTTGCAAAAATACACAACTGGATTGAGCCACAAACAAACAAGGGGTCCACTTGTGTGGGACTAAAACTGTGACAAGTGTATGCGGCCCTCATTATTAGAATACTATTTTAAATTTCGCGCCATTACAGTTAAATCTACTTTTAAAATATACCGCTAGGTGGAGCCACGATTAACATCTATTACAGAAAACATTCATTAGTTTTAAAAATACACTACCACATGGAGTAACAAACAATCAGGGGGGCGGATAGGGGGAAAAGACCCCGGAACAAGTTACGGAGACCTGTAGCTATATTATAAGATAATATGTGGGTCAAATTATTATTAGAATACTATTTTAACTTTGTAGTCTTTTCGCCATCATAAACAAGAGGCACAAGGGGTGAAGACCGGACAAGGGTTGAAGGCCAGAGAACAATTACCAGAGTCCTACAGCCGTCTTATGAGATAATATGCAGGTTCTCATTCTTAGAACTCTATTACAAACTTTCCCGTCATAGCAATTACAGAGACTTTCATCTATTTTTAAAAATATACTACTACAAACAACCAAATCCAACCAATCAGTATACAGCGTCTTAGGCCTCCAACCAGAGCACAGAGCCTGGAGGCTGGGCGGAATCTAAGGACCAATCAGAAAACCGGAGGCGTGGCCTACTCTTAGTTCCTACAATCAGAACGCGAAGCCTGAGGCAGTATGTGTGCGCGGGACCAATCAGCTGGAAGTGTGAGCGGTTACGTTGCGGAAGGGGCGGGGCCGCGTGGTGAAAGTGGGCATGCCCTATGGCGGCTCAGGTAAGGGTATGGCGTCACAAAAGGCGATGGTGGATTTAGGGGCCCTTTATACTTTTACATTATTAAAAAAAAGCAATGTAATTATTTAAAATACTTAGTTGCTTGGATTTATGTATTATGTTTATACAAATCTGACCGTTTCGATAACACATACAGATATCGTCCTCACTTGTAGTAAAAAATCTTTTAGAATTATTTAAGATGCTGAAACAAATTTATGATGTATGAAAATTGAAATCAATTTTAGTAAAATTGTATTCCATAGTTGGATTTGTACGTTTATCAAACTGTTATGTTAATAGCAGACATGTTTGAGTTTTCAATTGCCACATTTCATAAATTTGATTCAACATCTTATATAATTCTAAAATATTTTATTACTACTGAGGAGGATAACTATAATGTGTAAACATTAATACAAAAATGCAACATTAAAAACCAAAAAAGCTAAGTATTTTAAACATGTACAAGAGTGATGAAAGTTTACATTTTCAAAAAGCAATGTAACTTTTCAATTTTTAAAATTTTGTAAATCAATAGATAACATATTGTAAAACGTGCAGTGTCGTGGCAAAAAAGTGTTTCATGAAAGTTTGCAAGCAAAGTTTTTTAATCGTCAAGCATCCTACCCGTTTCTCAGGAAAACATTTTTCAAGGTGTTGTCTAACTTGAGGACTAAAATTAGCTGGAGCTCCGTCGAGTTGTATTCATACAGCTCTTTTGATATGTTCCGAAAGGTGTCGTATTAAACGAGCTAGCTCTTGGCGAAGAAATTGCAAAAACATAGGACCAGTCAAAATTCTCCCAAGAATAACAATAACGTAATCAAAAATTATTCCACCCCATACACGCAAGGTTTATTCATGTCAAAAGTTTGCAATAAACAATGTTTGAATCTTGGACATCGTAATAATGAAAACTATGACGATTCACAAAGCGACTTCTGCGTAATGTAGATTCGTCAGCAAGTAATACATATTTAAAGACAATCACTATTTTCTTTAATTTTCTTTTCAGCCCATTCGCAGAAGATCATTGTCTTTGCATAATCATCTTCAACCAATTCTTGATGGTACGGGTAGTACTTGTTAGTATTTCAAAAGTTTAACATAATTTATTTTAATATTTACACTTTAACAAATTTCCTTCGTTTAAAACTCTGTTGCTTCTAGTCTTTTTTTTCGTACACTACACTTTCTGTTCGTTTTTTTTTCATATTTTCAAGGGACCTTTTATCTTACTATTTTTTATCTGGAGCATATAATCATTTCTTGTAATAAGCAAATTTCGTCTATCTGCAACAGATTTTAAAATATTTACAATTGGAAGATTTTTATTTTAATTCCTTGTGGTATAATATTAGGTATACCAGTACAATATTAGGTATATTGACCAAAAACCATCATAACAGATGCCATACTTAAATAAATGGTAAAATGTATTGACTTTTGTATTACGTATGTGAGTGAGAGTCCAATGTTATAAACAAAACGTTTAATAGATATAAAAATAATACCATGAAAAAATAAACTTTTTTAAAAAGCACGCTTTTGTTTACGCGTAGAATGTGCACTAAAAACGAGAAAATAATTTTTTATTTGCACCAAAATGTGATCAAAAATCTTTACGACTAAAACCTGAAAGCTTGGGGCGCTCATATTATAAACATATGAGAGAGAGAAATGAATTATGTTGAGCGTTCCACGCTTTTATTTTTAGTGGTAAAGATTTTTGGTCACGTTTTAGTGCCCTTTCTACGCGTAAATAAAAGTGTGTTTTTTAAAAAAATTCTATTGTTATAGTATTATTTTTATATCTATTAAAAGTGTTTTATGAGATTACATTCGAACTTACATACGTAAAACAAAATCCAATACATTTTACCACTTATTTGAGTATGGCAACAATTATGATCGTTTTCTGGTCAATATACCTAATATTATGCAGGGTGCATATTGATTATACCATGAAGAATTATTGTAAATATTTCAAAAACTGTTGCAAATAGACAAACTTTGCTTATTACAAAAAATTTAGGTCTTTCAATTTTATTTCGAGTAAGGTAATAATATACAGGGTGTTGTGTTTAATTCTGGTACAATCTGTGACAATATTTCTTAAAACATCAGTGTCTGCACTAATCACGTGACAGATTTGGTATTAACCTCAAAATAAATTTTTGGACTACGACGAAAAATAATAATTTTTTATCTAAAAGTACAAATATTTCCAAATAGTTAGTTTATTTACACTACATGTTCAATGGAAAGTGACGTTTTTCAGAGTGGAAACAGAATCCGCAGTACAAACTATACCATTCCATTTAAAATAATAAAGATAGGGAATGTACCGCTGTTGTGGAACATTATATATCCGAAAATGTTTTAGGTTATAGCGTGCTTGAATTCAAGCAACTTTTGTATAGAACGTTTTTGTCTATTGTGCACAGTTTAGTTGCAAATTCACTTTGGCGCACTACTGAGCAACCCTGCATATTTTGATATAATTTACATTATAATAAATGGAATTTATGTTAAAAGTACGATACAGTGGTATGCACGATTTGCTGAAATTAATAATAAAAAAACGTTGGTTTAAATTTTCATATTACAGCCTACCTAAAATTAGGTACTAATTAAAAGTTTGTGTTTAAAATTGATAAATTAATTATTTAGTTAATTAATTAATAAAATTAATAATAATTTTCATTACATATTTACTTTTGAACTTTTCGTTCATAACAAAAACATATAATAAAAGTTTGTGTTGCTTTAATACGAGCTTCTACAAGTTTTTCGAGAGTTTTTTAAGCTAACTCACTCGCAGTTAATTTTATGATACAAACACTTTATATCATTTTGATAGAAAATTTAAATCCGAATTGAGTTCCGACAAAAAAATTGGGTCATACCATTAAAAAAAATTGGCTTATGTTTGAAAATTTGATAATTCGGCTTAAATTATGGGACACCCTGTATGGTATTGAGTTTTTTTTTAGTTAAAGTTTAAATACGATGTGATTAACTAAAGGTATATGTAAAAATTTGTCATTTTATAAAAAGACCACTATTTAGGTAAGTTATTTTTTTGTCTCTAACCTGAAAATCCTTATCAAGAAATTAATAAGCCTAATATAAATGTAAAGTACGTGTATAGAGGATTCCAAAAATGTAAAAATATACAGGGTGTGCTATTTAAAAAACCTTACAATTTGTTGCCATGCTTTATAGACCACCCTGTATATTTTTAAATGATTTTTACACTTTAAAATAGTAGCATTTTCAAAACATTCTAACGACTAGATAATCTATCCAAATTTTCTGTTCATGATTGCAAGAGATTTTAATTCAATTAAAATAATAATAATAAAGTAATTAGAACTGTAATTTGCAATTTGTAAATTGAAACATTCTTAGGTTATACTACACATCTTGACCTTTTAAATTATTACTAAACACTAAGCTTTATGTTATGAATTGTAGTAAGATTGAAAAGGTTATCCGTTTTAACAGCGTTTTCGTTAAACGAAAACTGTGTTAATAAAGTTACAAATAAAATTACGTGCATTTCAATTATTCAAACTGACAACTTTGTTTAAATTATATCGTAACTTTGGTGAACTCATACTTAGAACTTACTATTTAGACTTTATAATTAAAACATTTAAGTGCTACTACTTCTCATATTAGACTTAAATCCACGTTAAATTCAACCGAGTATGTGTTTTGTAACCTCTCAAGAATCAATACCTTCCATTTACAGAGCTTAAAGCAAACGCAACAAAAGAGCACAATGAAGATTTACACAAACTGTATTTGTAAACATCCCTCCTGTGTAAATTAAACATTGGTTGGTCTGTTTGTATAGTTAACATTTTGCTCTGTTCACGACATGCTAATTCTTGTTTTATAAACCTGGTTTGTTATATTGCAAAATTATACACTGTGATGTGTAGAATACGTTAAATAATTAATAGTGTACAATGTATTTACTTTTTTTTTGAGCTCGCAGTAAAATACAATTTTACACACTGAAATCTGTTTTAGCTACAGTGTAGATAAAATGAGTTGTATATTCTTTTATGTAATCCAATTGCCATGATGACCTGACACGACTTTAACGTTACATTTTGACGTTTACGAAATCTCATCAATTTTAAAAAAATAGAATAGTGTACAGGACGATAAAGAGCAATTAACACTTGTGGCCATCGCCACTCGTGAATTACCATTTTTCACTCAATATTAAAATGCCCCTGTGTAGTCTTGTATAATAAGTTTCTACAGGGTGCTTCAACGAAAAGTTGAGCTCGATTTTTGTTTTAAGGGGGACACATTTTCATGTAAGCGTCATTCTAGTTTGTCATTAGTCACGGAGTGGGGAGGGGGGGGGCGTCACTTAAAAACCTTAAATGGGAATACCCCACTTGTGTTCCATCATTGGAAAGGGGTTGTTATGGAGAATACGCCACACGTTTGCTTTTAAAATCCGATGACGTATGACCATCCAAAACTAACAAATCTTTAATGAAATCTGAGCCATCTAAATAAAATATTTAAAGTACAATTAATCACTTTATCAAATGTTCAAAATGTCCAACACTAACCTCCATAGAGAGGTGAAGCCTACTTTAACATTCCCTTCGCACATTTGTCAAAATCTCGGGAGTTATTAAGCGACATTCATTCACTATTCTTTCCGGTAACTCCTGTAAAGAATTGGGAACTTATTAGAAGAAATCAAGAGGTGTCAAGTCTAGATATCTCGCTGGCCACTCGATGGGACCCCTCCTTTCAATCCATTGACCTGGAAACGTTGCGTTTAGGAACTCTCTAACTGCAACAGCGTAGTGTGATCCAGCCCCATCTTGTTGCAAATTAATAATTGGGATCATCTTTAATTGTTTCCGTTCAATATGCTCGTCCAACAAATTTAAATAATTATCTCCATTTAGGTTATTGTCAAAAAAAGTGGACCAATGATTTTATTACCTGAAATGTTATACTAATTAATAAATGGTTCTCTTCATTGTGAACTAATTATTAAGCCCAATGAACATAAGGTAACATACCAAAAATTCATGCCCAAACGTTTAACTTTTTAGGATATTGAGTATGTGACTCCCGTGTTATTCTAGGATTACTATAGCTCCATTATTTACAATTATGTCGGTTAATCGGAAAAACAAATGTATAATAAGTTTGGGCTATCCGTCAAACGTTGACTCATAATGTCACAGAATTCCATCGTCATCTTCATGAACAAGAGGGATTTTGTGTGGATGAAATTTTTGTGATTTGAATATTCGATACACCGATGACTGGGACACTCCAGTATCACGTGGTAGTTGACGAGTACTTACTCTGGAATTTAATGCCACATTACCCAATAGAGCAATTTGAATACCTTTATTCCTGGCAGGTTGTTGGGGACATTTTTTTTATATTAGTTACTGAACCAGGTTAGGTGAATTTGTTTACCAATTTTGAAATGTACGTGTCTGTTTGTAACAAAAATTTGGAAGTTTTTAACTTTTCATTTAATTTGGTTTGAATTTTTCAACTTTAAATGCTACACCTTGAAGTACTTTTGGTTACCTACACTTTTATACAAAACACCTTTTTTATTAATATAATAGTTTTTTCAACAATTTGTTGTCTCTTATATTTTAACGTTACCTTTGGCTATTAAACATTTCTAATCTCATTCATTTTAATACACATTTGGCTAGTTTACAAATAACACTTTTTCGTGTTACATAAGTTTTTGATTGAGTTCACCTTTGTGTCTGGTTCTTAAATAAGTTTCTGAATTAATTTTCAATCTTCGCTAGAAAGATCTTTGAAAAGGAATTGGTTCACAAAGAAAATAAGGTTTGCATAACCTCATTTCCTTTCTGCACCTTTCCGTAATACTAAGATAATAAGAATTACTAAAATAACTTCTTGCTTTTCCGAAAACATTATTTATCTGTAATCTTATCCCTTTTTTCACTTCCTTTTTTTTGTTTTACTTTACTTTATCACTAAATTACTTACTTTTTCATTCGATTTTTAATTTAGTTTTTTTGTATAAGACGTTCTTTTAGCGACGACCGCTTTGTAAACAGCTGTCAGACATATTTTTATCTTTTAATGTTTGTGACGTATTAACCAACCTGCTCACATTAATTTAACTTCAGCTATTTTCCACACGTTTTAAATTTTAATTTCGTATTGGTAATTATTTAAATTTATTATTTTTTTCTTAACGTTCTCTTTCAAATTTCTTAATTTAAATTTTTTGTATTTAGAATACATAACAAGTATTCTAAATTTGAGTTGTGATTTAACTTATTAACTTTTTACGATTGAAACATATAAACCCTGCTTTACCTTAGGAAGGTCTTTCGAAATTAAACAAGTTCTTATTTAACTCTTTCGAAATTAAACAAGTTCTTATTTAACTACAATTATGATTTACTATAAAATCATTTCTTTCGTACTTTTAACATTTCAGGAAATAATTTTATTTAAGCTTGTGTTATCGGTATTTTATTTTGCTTTCTTTAAATTTTATTTTTAATTACACCTTTATAAATTGACTTTTTGTTTATTTGCGCACTTGTCTCATTTTGGACGTTAATGGCCAATTTATTTGTCTTTTGTTAGAACCTATTTATTTTGAAACGCGTTTTATTTTTATATATATTCCTTTTGTGTGCTTTAATAATTATAGGTTTGTTTTATCCCACAATACTCTTTTCTTTTCCGTATTAGTTTTTCCTCTCTTTTCTTACGATTACCTACTCGCCTATTTCTGACATCGTTATCCAGGAGTTGGGATAACGGTGAGTTAGTCTTTTGGGGAGCGGCTCCTGGCGCCCTTTTTATCTACAGGAACTTTCTTGACCCCACCCGAACCGTCTGACGCCGGCGATTCCTTACATCAGCAGGTGGGTAGTGACCCACATCCTTTTTCCGTTTGTTTTTTCTCCGATTCCCGTTTCTACACGTAATATTATTAAATATTCTAGCAGCAATAATAGCAGGAAGATTGTTCTCATAATAAAGAGAAATAATTTCTATCCTTTCTTCTAGAATTAAGTGACAGTATTTACTTAAACACATTAATCGCTGTCGAAGTTTGACAACATATTTCTAAAAACACGTAGACCGAAGCCAATTACTATAAGCAATTAAGATTTCGTTAAAAACGTATTAGTACAGAGCTTTGCATGGTCATAGAATAGGAAACTGTCATTCGATTTTAAAAAACAAAAGTGTGGCGTGTTCCCCATCACAATGTTGTAATTAGGATTAGTATAAATTCAACAAAGAAAATAAGTTTTCTTTAGTTGTGTTTAAGTTTTTTTGAAAGACAAAAACTGTAAAATTTCAGTTTTTGAATTTTGTATCAAGTTCGTCTTTTTGTGTAAAATTGAAATTTAAAACGCCGTTCGGAACCAAAAGAACCCTCAAATTTCAATTTTCTTAACTGTAAGTCTTTTTGTGTACAATTATAGTTAAAAGAAAACAATAAGTGAAAATAATAATTGTCAATTTCTAAAAAATATCATAATTTAAAATTTAAGCGGTTTGTTGAAGGTTCCTAACTAAGGAATAAACCGTAAGCAATTAGATAGTAAAACGATTTTATATAAATTGAATATTAATATTGTATATAGGTATTCGGGCTCATCAGAAATTGTTTAGGTACTTATAGGAACGTAATTGTTTATATCGTCATAATTATTTTATTTATGCATATTTTAAATAAATGAGTATTATTTAATTTGATTTAGTTAAGTTTGTAACATTTTAAAAACGATATAAGTAAAAACAATTTGAAGTACCGCTGCGTCGATATTTGCCATTTATGTAAGGACATGCCGATGCACATTTGCATCTTCGTCTAACGCATTAAATTGAACCTACTATTTAACGTAGAGTATAGGTTTTAGTTCACCACCCGCGGGGTTATACACAACACATTTAATTTCGCCTTCGTCATATAACATGTGTAGAAAGGAGAAAGTTGTATTTTCGACAGTAGTGGTTCAATAAAAGTGCTAATCTGACATCGGAACTCTCTCATAATTTCACCTGTACTTATTTCTTGGTAAAAAAATCGTCCATTTAATGTTTAAAGCTTATAAAGTTTGCTTTTATCTAAGTACAGTCCTTTAACCCAAAAGATCAGTATTTTTAATTAAGAACGAAAATCGTGGAAGTTTTGATTTACTTAGTTATAAATACTTCCAATATGTGAGAGATTTTTAATTTAGCCTGTATCTTGTACATTTTTCAACGTACTAATATTTTACAAAATAGCAGCACACCAGGGCCCGAAATCTAAAAATTGTGACAACTCCTATGCATTTCATTTCAGCTTTCTAGTAGCATTTTGCCATTATTTATGTTCTTTTGCTATTCTTACCGTTTTTTTCAGGGTCAGAAGAACAAAAAGAGACGGTTAGAAGATAAACCAGCAGGAGTTGCAGAGACCCAGCTGTTCCTTTAGTTTAACTGACCAATTGACGATCGGTCTATTAATAAACGTGATTCAGCTCATGGTCCAGGTTTGTATAAGGCGTGTTTTAGGGAAGACCCATTTCAACAACGAGAATTAAATTTCCATAAAATGGAGTGTAGGAAATTTAGAAAATTTTGAAATTTAGAGTGTTATAAAATGTTTTCTTGACTGGAATACAGTCCTCTAACCGATAAAGCATTCTGTTTTGTCAGCCCTTCGTTTTACTACCCAGAATAAAAATACAATGACGAAGATTATTTACACTCAGTGGGTTTTGCAAAGGGAAGAAAGCTGTATTTGAGAATCATGAAAAGGTTAACTCGCATCGAAGTAAGAACACTCAACTCAATTCTCTAAAAGAAGCCGCAAAAGTGGCACTTTTATTGAAAAAGTAAATCAAAAGTATGCAGAAGAAGTATAAGAAAACAGATTGTACTTAGAAGCTTTGTTTGAATCGTTGATATTTCCTGGTAGCCAATCTATTGTTCTAACAGGTCATGATGAATGTGCAGATTCAAAGATCCGATCAAGCTGCTTTCCAAAAATAATAGTTTAATAAAAAAATTCTACATAGTGCATCGCAAAATTATTGGCATGAGAGAGGCCGGACTTTCGCTAAAAGGAATTGCTCGTTGTGTAAACCGAAATGTTACAACAGTAGTGGGATGTTGGTCCAAACGGTCCGAGGAAGGAGTGCAACAACGTCGTCCTGGATCTGGACGTCCCCGCTAGATTACAGATCGCGAAGAACGTCGCTTAAGACTTTTGGACACAAGAGACAACTCGATTAATTGCAAATGATTGGATGAGAGTGTAGGACCCAGAATGTCAATGTCATCTGTTTATCGCCGGATAAGGTCTTATGGGCTGCGTTCATATCGTCCATTTTTATGTCTTCCTCTTACACCACTTCACCGTCTACGCAGGCTAGAATGGAGCAACGAAAGAGCGAATTGGGCGCAAGAATGGCATCGAATTGTGTTTAGTGACGAGTCCCGATTTTGCTTGTGGGCCCACGATGGTCGTAGGAGGGTCAGACGGATGCGTGGAGAACGTAAAAATCCAACATTTTTTGTGGAACGCAACACAGCCCTCACACAAGGAGTGATGATATGGGGTGCAATATGTTACGGTAGCAGATCACCCTTGGTCTTCATTGATGGCAACTTAAACGCCGCTGGTTATATTGCCAATGTTCTAGAACCCGTTGCGCTTCCATATCTTCAGGAGCTGGAAAATCCCATTTTCCAACAGGATAATGCGCGCCTTCATACGGCAAGGGCTACTACACGTCTTTTGGAAGAAGCTAACATTGCCGTCCACCCGTGGCCTGCTCCGTCGCCTGATTTGCAGCCCATTGAACATGTATGGGATGAGGTCGGTAGGCGACTGGGTAATTTACCACGCCCTCCAGATAACTTACACAATCTCCGGCTACGGATTCAGGAAGTTTGGGTTGATATACCACAGGCAGCTATAGATCACGCCGTCTAAATGAGTGCATTACAAATCCTAGCGGAGCAACTCATTATTGAAAAAAAACAGTTTTAGTATTAGTTCTTTTGTTTTCAAATTTTAATCGTTTGTTTGTTCTAATGAAAGACATCGTTTACGAAAATTTCAATAAATTCTAAGTGTTGAAATTTTTATGGAAGTCAGTATATATTGAACTTGTGCATTGTAAGCTGATGCACTAGCGTAACTTCAATAAGGAAAACGTTATTTGTACTTCAAAGTCTTTACAACTTAACGGCATGTTGCTTTTGAAAACATTAAAAAAATTGTGGAACATCAACACTGAAGTCTTTCAGTGATACCAGATAGGCTTGCCGTGTCGAAGCAGTGCGTTCTTAATTAGATAATGTTCATATCACTCTTACGACTCTACGAGAGATTATTGAGACAGACTCTTACAAATGCTTTATTGAAAAATATGGAGGACTTCGACTTTGTATTTGACCTGCTATTACTCAAAGACCCTTCAGTCAAGCAGTGAAGTCTGTAAAAAGAAACAGCACACTTGTAGTATTTGAATCCTTCAGAACAGATGAGTTTTTTACAAAGTTGTTCAATCACTGCACAAAAGTCGCTGACAAGTGCGGATTTAAACTCGCTAAGCTGCCAAAAAAGGGCAAAATTGCCTTAAGAATTGGGGGATGGAGTAAAGCTCCATTTGATTCTGTAGAGCAGTACTATAAGGCTTCAATCCTCTGGCCAGTTATTGATATCCTAAACGAGGAAACAGAGGCCAGGCTTCAAGAAAACAACCTAGATGTACTTAACCACTTAAGCAAAGTTCTAGATAGACACAGACAGTGTACAGTATGTGTGTAAATATTACAATTTAGAAAATGAACTTCTGTCTGAACTGAGATGTTTTTACAAAATTGAAAAATCAAGGAACAAAGCTATTCAAGAAAGAGCTGAAGTTTTTGTATACAAATCTTTGAAAAGTGGGTATTCCAGAACCACCGGTAGGTCTTCCCACCCAAGTTAAAAAGCTGAAGCATGGTGTTACGTTGGCAAAAGGTCATTAGTTGTGATGGTGGATACTTCGATGAGTAATAATGTATAATGTTATACTATATTATAAAAAACCGCATGAACTTATTTGGTTGCCTGATAAAACAAACAATGACTGCTTTGTAAGTGAAACACAAAAAGTGTGTGTTTCCAATTGTTAAACAACAGTATGTATCAAAATCAATACCACTGTAGATTCTAACAAAACATGTCGAGTACGAAACTAATTCAATTGCAGGTTCGCCTTTAGTTTTACAAAAAAGTGTGCTTATTATTCATAGCTGTATCTACATAAAGTTGTTTCTTCCGTTTTGTCCTTGTTCATCAGTACAAAATTAAGCATCCAGACATCTAAATTAATCGCTACAGATATAATTTAAGTAAGTGTAAATTAATCGTAAACAAGAAACGCATTTATTCGAGTTGTAAATACAGTATAACGAGATTTACATAACCATATACATTGATTCAAAATATTTGATTTTCTCCCCTGGAAAGTTATTAATTGTATTTACTATAATATTAAAATGTAAACTTTCACCATTACATAATTAAAATACTTAGTTTTTGACATTTTAAATGGTGTACTTTTATATTTAGACTTTCTATAGATCTATACGTTTCGCTAGCAATTACAGTTATCGTCTTCAGTGAGTATTATCTGTAAGAATTACATTATGTTAAGGTGTGTCTACATATATTCAGTCGACGTCGATCGACATTTGTCATCGACCAACAAAAGCGAACAATACGTCTACACTCTCTTAGTAGTGTAGATGTGTTGTTCTACGTCGATTGACGTTGATTCAAGCTAGAAATATTTTATCTTCCCACTTAGTTCGATGTGTACTTCTGTAAGTGTACGACGTATTTTTAATCACATTTTGTGTACCTACTATCACGTGGCCGTGTTTTTGTCGAAATTTGCCGTTTTGCTCGAAATTATGAGTTGCTTTGCAGTACCTTACAGCTGAAGCGTTATCGATCGATCGTGTAATCCCTTTACTACTTTGTTGAGAGTTGTTAGTTCGTGTAAATGATAAGTAGTCGTAATTTGTTAGTGTTTTTGATCATTACAATAAATATGCTGTTAAACTGACGTCTTTGCTATTAGAATTTGTAAGATTGTGTTAAAATGGATTTCATTATTAGAACTAAATTTAAATTAAGATCAGAATATCGTAGAAATTTTTCAAGGTTTGAAAATTAAAACGAAATTTGTTGTTTCGTAAAGTGTAAGAATGGCACAATATCGCTGGAATTTGGCGCCGGGAATATTTTCACTCATAGTTTACCGTTTCAGGTTTGTTGAATTAGTCATAGCAAACAGGGGAATAATTGATATGGACTACAATATAAACATACAAATACAAATTACGTGAGATTATCCCGTTGGGTGCGGGGAATGCTGTAAGTGCAGTTTTCAGAAAGGGCGAATTTCCGTCGAGCATCTCCGCAAGTGAACCAACGCTTTCCGTAAAAATTTAAGCGATTATTTTTTTATGATAGGCTAGTTAATATTTAATTAATGTTAGGGATATACAAAACCATTGTGGCGTATAATGAATAATTGTAGGGGGTCACTTGTAGTTCAGAGGCTTAGGCGTGTACACGTTATCGGGCAGCAGATAGGGAATCCCACGAAAAAAACGTTTTATCCCCGATTAACTCTCGCAGGAATCTTTTGATTTGTTCACCCGTCAAGAGTTTAAGTTATCGTAATGGCTTAGTGCAGTTGATCAAAGGAAGTCTAACGTGTTACAACTAGTACATTCATATTCATTTCCTAGTGCCAGACATTAGTTCAGAGCTAGCCGATAACTATTAACTTGCTGTAAATAACTAAATTTTCGTATAAGGTTAACGACTAGTTTTAAGAATTAAGCATATCTGTTGCGCAAAGTAAAGTAAAGATTGTAAATAGAGTGTACATACCTAGACTGTAATATATCGTACAACCAAGTTGGATGATAATCTACCGCAATTTGACATTCTCAATCGACGCACCGATATCCTTTATGACGGAGTTTCGAGCGTGGCTATCACACTCATTACCTTGCTATCGCCACCACAGAAGTCAACCACCAGGTCTTCCCTAGGTGTATTGTATAACATAAGGGGGACTGAACCAGATTTAAGGTAAACTGTATGGTGCATTTACTGTTTTATTTGCTTTTCATGACATACGAATGTTAATACAATTTTTGTTTTGTATGTACATAAGATTGAATACGATTCCTTGTTGATCAGTTTTGATTATTTTAGTGTAGAATTTCATGGCAAACGTATTCAATCTTCCAAAATTACAACTTTGTTTTGAGTGTTTTTGTATATAAAGGTTTTGGTGACGAATTATATGTAAACAATTTTATGAACGAAATTTATATGCGACTAGCTAGTTCCATTGCCGAATAAGTAATTTATTGAATTAATCTGATTAAGTGTGATTACACTGTATCTCTTGTGGTAATTTGACGGCGGTGTAATCATAATATATGTTTTTTTTTGGTTTATGGACTTGTGTTTTTTTTAATTAGATGTGAACCCAGATGTTATACGACATCTAATTGCGAGTTTTGATTGCGAAGTATTATTTTAATGATATCATAGAATTAACGTTAATGTTTTTGGTGTTTATTTAAGGAAGTGAAGTAGTTACGTTCGACAACGCTATGAGTGATTATCCATAATAACGTAGCGCCTCTTTCCGGTTTTTATAACGACTTGAACCCCTATTTTGGCTTATGTATGGTAAACTGTCCTACGTTGTGCAAAATTAATTAACATTTCACCCACCCCAACCCCTGAGCAGTCGAGTAAACCCCATTTTTATCTCTTATCCCGTTTTACTGCCAGTTTATATCGTATTAATTTTTTTTCTACGAAATGAGTGACGAGGACGCTATTGTAGCTGCTACTGCCGTGATACTTATCGAAGGTGCTGAAACTGGACATTGAGAATGATTGTACAAGCCATTCCTGCGAGAGAACGCTTTGTTGTTACTCTCCGCTTTCTAGCTTCTGGGGATTCGTATACTTCATTAAACTATATGTTCAAGATTTCAAAACAAATCATTTCCACCATCATGTCGGATGTATGTGGTGCCCTCTGCCCCGTGCTTGAAGTTGAAGTAAAGATAAGAAAAATACTAATCAAAGTCTAGGTTAAAGGCAAAATCTTAAATGAAAATAGTCAGTTCAGTACTAAGTTTTTTATTACAAAATACATATGTATGATTAAAAATCATATGTAAACTTTATAGGAAGTTACCAAAGTTTTTAATTTTATAATGATAGTATCGATATACTATCATTATAAAATTAAAAACCTTGGTAACTCCCTGTAAAGTTTACATGTGATTGCCGATGCCATATCGTTCATTCGTTGCGACCGATCCAGTATAGGTGAAACAGTAGGGAAATACAGTGACAGAATAGGTGACAGCGAAGCAGAGAATGATGGAGACGAGTGAGGTGTGGTTGTGATGTCGTGTGTATTGTTGAGGTATGCATAATATGGCAATTGAGGGACAAAATGAGCTGTAGGTGTTCATGTATTTCTGTAGTTAGTGTGTGCTGTGAATATTCATCTTTTTCTGCTTTGTTTGATTGAATAGACCTCATTAAATTTATTGCTTCATTCATTACTGGCATTGATGCTGTTAAATGAGATCCGTGTTGACGTTTTCTGCGCATCAGTTTCTTCGGAGATTGAAATTCTTTTCGCGCTATCATGTTTGAACTCGTATTTGTTGTCACTTCGTCCTGTTTGTCCTGATTAATATCTCTTTATTCATTTACTTCTTCATTTTCATTAACCTATTTATTTTCATTCTCTCCTTTATTTTCATTTGCTTCTTCCTTTTGTTTCACTGTTTCATTTGACTCCTGAAAAGTGTAAATAAAAGTTAACACTTTTCTTTTAATTTCAGAAACCGAAAAATGAATTGGAATGGGAAATCACAAAAAAGTTTAACAATTTATGGAACTATAGTAGCTGCCTCGGCGCCATAGACGGAAAGAATATAAGTATATAAGCCCCTATTCGCGCAAGGACCGAATTTTTTATCTATAAGTCATTCCACAGTATCGTGTGACTCGCTATTGTAGATGCGTCTTACAATTTCATATACCCAAACGTCGAATGCCAAGGAAGAGTTTCAAATGAAGGAGTGTTTAATAACATATCTTTAAAAGAACAACTTGATATGAACTCTTTACATCTTCCCACCCCACGACCTTCACCGGGGGAGCACCCAACCGATTCAATATGTACTTGTTGGAGACGAGCCATTTCAACTGCCTGTTAATTTGGTCAAACCATTTTTTGGCTTACATGACAAAGAATCTAGAGATTTTAACTGCAGATTGTGTAGAGTTCGTAGAGTTTCAGAAAATTCCTTCGACATTCTATCTTCCAGTTAACGTCTACTGAGGAAACCGATGTTATTAAATCCGAATGTCGCGACTAAAGTGACTTTGACTACAATACATTTACACAATCTTTTGAAAAAACCCCATCAAGATCTACCTACTGCCCAAATGAACTGTTCGACAGAGAATGTGTAGATAATGGAGAATTAGTTCCAGGTTTGTGGAGACAAGATGCATCACGTACTCAAATTTCTAACGGCTAGAGTACCTAGGAGAGGCACCATTGACGCTCAGAATATCAGAAATGAATTTGCTTAATATTTTGCTCACCGTAAGGCGAATTGCATTTTCAATACAATATGTAAAAAACAGTGACTTAATATTATAATGTAATGTAAAAACTTGAATATAAAACTGTTTTCAAGGATAGTACAGTTAGGCATATGTTTTTAAGCACACCCCCAATTAAAGTATCCCACGCCCCAGGATGACTGGTTTATTTTAAGAAATAAAAAAAATTGAAGAGCTGACCGGTTTATTCTATAAAATAAAAATAAAAAGTAAAACTCTGACCGGCCTATTTTATTGAATAATGAAATTTTAAAATCCAAATGCTATTTTATTTATTTGTACGTAATTTATACACTTACACACGGGCTCTTGGACTAGTACTCAGCTTTCGAGTCAGTAATATATAAATAAAGAATGTATAGACCTGCAAAAACATCAAAAACTATCAGTTATCGTGATCTTCTTGTTTACTTGTATGTGATATAGAAGGAACCGACAAGTTAAAAAATGTTTGATAGGTGAATACGGATAAAATTTTTATTATGATGTATCTTACCTCTAATACCTCGGTATCCAACGTTGTTCTTGGCTTAGTTTTATCCGGTAAAAACATCATATCCTGGTAAGCAAACCATTAGATTGCATACAATAGCGGTCAAAAAGAAATGTACTTTTGGTTTTTCTGAGAGCTCTCCAAAATGGCTGAACCTATTTCCTTCAAATTATGAACACAGCTGTATTTTAGCATTTTGTATGAGGTACCAAGAGGAAATGCCATATTTAAAAAAATACACATATTAGAAAAAATCATTTTTGTTGAAAAGGTCAAAACTGACAAGTAACAGATCGTAACACATAAAATCAAAACTAAACAAGTAACTCATAGTCAAATTAAAAACATCATTACTACAAACCTAATACTTAGTTGGGAAGTCTTTAGTATCAATGACAGCCTGACAGCGACGAGGCATAGACTCCACCAACTTGTCGATAACAGCAGACGGCATAGACTTCCACATAGCCTTAAGTTGCTTGAACTTATCGGTCGTCTCCTTCGCTGTTGGCGCTTTCAGTAGACGCTCCATATGTTCCCAAAGATGTTCTATCGGATTGAGATCCGGGGATTGACTTGGACATGTCATCTTGGGCACTCGCTTGCGTTGGAACCAGTCTCGGACAAGGTGGCTCGAGTGTTTCGCGTCATGGTCCTGCTGGAAAATGAGCCGTGGACCCAGAGTACGATGAGCAAACCGAAGCATAACATCTTGTAGAGTACCAAATACGTCGTCTTGACCATAATTCCTTTGATACAAACGAGTGGGCCGACACCAAATCCAGAGAATGGACGCCACATCATCGCGATCCACCTCCGTGCCTTACCGTCGGGATCTGGTACTTTACGTCGTTACGACAACCTACCAGACGCCTTACATACTTTATTACATCACTACCATACAAATTTAGGTTCAAATCTTACTCGAGGTAAACTTTTTATTTATGTATTTGATAAAATTAATAATAACGTGAGCTTCGATTCATCGTTCCATAAAACGTTTTTCCACTGATCCTGTGTCCAGTATAGATGATCCCGAGCAAACTTCAGACGATCCCTAGGATTCTTGGCCGATAGCAGCGGTTTCCTCAACGGCTTCCTTCCGAATAGACCCACCTCACGTAGACGACGTCTAATTGTTTCCACAGAAGTACAAAAGACATGATTTTCGACGAGATCTTTTCTTATATCGATCCTTGTGGCGTATAATCATGCGCTTTATTCCACTAAGTGACATTCCAAACTACTCTGTCAGCTGACTCTCAGAAGTTCCCGCGAAGAATCCGGATACGATGGCTTCCTGCTACCGAGGCCCATTGGTAAAACAATGAAGAATATATCATATTAAGACAAATAACTGTAGAAATTTAATTCATTATCTCTCTATCCATCTTCCTAAGTGTTCTTGAGTGCTTTAGCACGATAGGCCAAATTTAGCCTGTTCAGGTCACAGTCATAAAAAAAAATAATCAGAAATAAAGAAAAATGAAGCCGGAAAACTGAAAATGCAACTTTCTGCATATTTTCGAATATTTTAGAAAATCCACAGTCCACTTATATGCTACTGAATAAATATCATTACCTGTCTTGTGCCAAAATGTCAGCTCAATCGGGTCAATTTGAGAGAAGTTATCCCAAAAAAAGCAAAAGTACATTTCTACTGTACGTTTCGTCGTATCCATTCCCCGTTTTCTTCGAAGCTTTCACCGTCTTCCTTTCTCGAGCAAATGTAGTTTGTAGATTTTTTATCTTCTTTTCCACATCAGCTTTATCTATTTCCAAGGCCACCGCTATTTCTATTTACTTATCATACCTTTAATTTTTATTTCTATATTCCATATTAGTAGCGTCCCATAGTAATGGGCGACCTCGGTATATATCAATAAGTGCAAAGGTCTGTTCATTGGATCAACTCATTTTAAAAATTCAAAATCTGAGAATTATGCCGGTACAAAACAAATACACCCTTTTTGAATAACAATCAAAGCAAGACTGAAGTCATAACTCGTCGTTCGTTGTCGATCAACGCGTTTACATACTTTTCATTCGGTCTATACCCTTTGAAGAAAACCGACATTTTCCGATTCTCAGTCGACGTCAATCGATGTTCATCATCGATGCGTCTTCACTTATTCAACTTTTTCATTCAACCAAATCGATCGACGTCGACTGGCTATAATTGGACGCGCCTTTAGAATAAGTTTGCTATTAATATAACTGTTAATAGTAGACTTGTGTTTGCGTTTTCGACTATTTTATACTTCATAAATTTGTTCTAACATATTAAGAAATTCTAAAATACATTACCGCTAACTGAGGATAACTGTAATTGTTATCGACACATATAAATTTATATAAAATGTAAATATAAAATTACACCGTTTTGAAATGCTAAGAGTTTTAAGTAAGTATGTACTGCAAAATTTTACAAGTTTATCAGCGGATGGTTTAGGGTCGACTGCAACAATTTTCATATTTTGCATTCAATAGAACACCTTTTTGGTGCAATTATAAAAATATAACTGTAAAATATTCGTGAACATCTAATTATTCCCTAATTTCTTCTCTACTTTTGTAAAGAAAATTTAACGAATCGTTAATGGCTAAAACTGGGGAAAATTTTTTGAAAATATACGCTCTAAGAAAAGCGTAGCAACCAACGGTTAGATTTTTTAAATGGCATACACTGTATGCCATTTACATTTACATTTTTTGGTTGGTCTATAAATGTACTTTACACAGATATCAGGTTTATTCACTTATTGATAGGGGTATTGAGATCAGAGACAAAAAAAGGTCTTTTCAAAGAAGTAGCGCGCACATAAATAGTGGAGTTTTCACAAAATGACAATTTTTGGAATATCTGCTTTTAGTACAACGTTTAGTTAATCGTATTTAAATTTTAACTCAAAAAGACTCAACAGAATACAGGGTGTTCCATAATGTGAGCCTATTTTCAAACAAGCATAATTCAATTTTTTTCCAGTTTCCAGTTTCTTTCTCAGAACTCGATTCGGATTTAGATTCTGCAAGAAAATGATATAAAGTTTGTGTAACCGAAAATTTGCCATATGTCCATGATTTTATCAAAGATTTGGCAATAATTTTGGAAATATAAATTATTTGTCAGTCCCGTGCATCTTAAATGTAGTATAAACTTTCGTAAATGGATGAAATAACGCATCAATGTTTAGAGAAGCTTTTCTATTGTAACGTTTTCTTTTGTCTTTTACGTATTTAAAACGTTTTTGATTTTTTTTTGTTATTATCTAAAACGAAAATGAAGCTTGTGTCGTCGATCAAAGTAAAATAAAAGTTTAAAGAGAAAATGTGATTTACTTTTGATATCCATATTTAGGGAAACCCTCCTACTAATTTAAGAGCAAGCATTCATTAGTTTCTTTTTAAATAGGGTACTTTTTGTGTAAATAAACGTTTTCTTTATTTTAAATCATGTGAATTTCGTGAAATAAAGTTGAGATTGCATCATATAAAATTAAATTAAAGAACGCATGCAAATTATTACGTTGTATAATTCTGCAAAAGTTAAATTTGGCCGTCATTACGGCGCCGTTTCTGTTGATAAGGTTTGCTTTTAAACAAAGGACTTTACATAAATGGCATTAAAGGCTAGCGTTGCTGACAAAATTTCAATTTACCATATATCAATTACTTGGATAAGCTTTCGAGAAGAGGTAGGTTTGGGATGACGGTGAAATTTCACCCGACGGAGGGCGAGTTTGAACTCGTGGATGCGCGTAAGAAAATTTGGGTAATATTTTCTTTAATTGGCTAATTGAATGGAATGGGTTTAAAAAACCAACGTGGCGACAAGTGTAATTATTCACGAGGGCAGTAGTAGTTTAGTCGTAGAAGTGTCCAGTTTTTCGTTACGGTGACATAGTGATTACCGCGGAACAACGTTGATCAGGGTCCGTGTCGAAGAAACTATCGTAGTAGGCTTCTCATCCCCTCACAGCCCATTTAAGGGATCGTTCAACTTTCACCAGAGCAGTTTATTGATACGTGCAGTTTGGTCCATAGTGACTTGTAAGAATCCAGAAAGGCGTTTAGTGTTTAAAGATACCGAGTGCTTTCGTCGTTGTATGCAGAGGTCTTCGCTTTTTGAGGAAAGTTATAACGTTCGTTCAATAGTCTCAAACGTAAAGTTCACACAGCACCACTAATTAGATAACCTGCTGTAAGTACACCAGCTTTTCGTTATGTTAAAAGTAATAAGTGATAATCAAGACTTGAACATAATTAGGTAAGGGTAATAAGTGTCAAGCAGCACTAGGTCACAGTAAAGTAAAGTTAACTATTATCCTGTTAATATAACTGTCATTGTACATACGTCCAATTGAAATTTCAGCAAAACGTGAGTCGAAAAAGAGGCAGTCATTAACTGAATTGTACGGGGAATTATGTGACAAGTGCCTTTTAAGCGCACCATTTATTAGGTAAAGGAAAGTAACCATTTATTATTTTGGACGTTTCAATCAATTTTAGAGTATATTTTATTTGTGTTGACCATTCCATGCTCTGTTTTTTTTATTATCTATTCACATTATATATATATATATATATATATATATATATATATATATATATATATATATATATATATATATTATATATACATATATATATATATATATATATATATATATATATATATATATATATATATATAAAACATCATTACATTTGGTTTAGTTTAAATAAAACAATCACGTCCGAAAGCTCTTGAATTGATTACTTAATTATAACGTAACATTTAGAAGCCGATGAATAATTGCATTATTTTCTTTTATGATTTGAGCATAATTAATTGCGATTTGAGGAATTCAATTTCAAGTGGTTGTGTACAGAATTAAAGTGGTTCTTTTTGGTTGTTGAAGTATATATTGTTTTTTATCAAATCAGTGAATGAATTTTTTGAGGCATGCAATTATTTTAGTTAAGCGTGAAAATATATTTGAAGCCTTTCAGGTTGGCGAAATCTGCTGGTCCCAGCGTCACCTGCGAAGCTTACATTTAGGTAAGCGAGTTATTTCAGTATTTTGGCCAAGCTGTGAACGGACGTAATTAGGCATTTCAAGCCTATCGTGAAATTTCAAATGCTCTGGCGCCCTTTTCTGGTTTTATGACGTTTCAACACGTATTTAGACTTATATATGATAAACTACCCTAGTGTGCGCAAAATTTAGTACACCGAATCCACCCGGGCCGCTGTCTAGTCGAGCAAAAGCCAAGTTTATCTGCTATCTTGTTTTACTGCCAGTTTATACCGTAACAAATTAACTGCGAGTTATTTTGGATGTGGTCGAAAAATTTGTAGGAACTTGTGTTAAATCGATGAAAATTTTTATTTAGTACTCAATTTTGAGGAGGCTATAATAGGACGCTTAAAAAAATGTGTATTGTAATTTTAACATACATTCCATTTACTATACCAACATTTTTGTTATGACTTTAATCAAAGAAGGGGGCTGTGAATATTGTAGACGTTTTTTACGTTTGTTATAGCACATTTGTAATACTTTTTGTACGTAATTAATATTATTTAATTATCATCCTTGTATCCTTTATAAGAATTAACCTCTATGATATATTGTATTGGTGAGAGTGATCGAAATTGCTTTCTACAATCCAATTATTCTCCCAAAAGCTTCCAAATAAAAACAACCCTATAAAAAGTTCTTAAAAGGACCAGAAGGACGTAGTAATAAATGAACACCCTGTATCATAGAAATTTTTTAATTCGTTCTCGTCAACCGCTGATGATGATAGGTTAGCTATTGAAACGCGTTCGAGGTTATTTATTTTATTTGCATGGTACATGCGTGTAGCATGTTTGTTAGTGGTCATGTCACAGATCCACTGTTCCAGATTTTCAAGAAAAATATAATGCACCAAAGTCCCATTAACTTTGAAAGACTTTAAATGTCTCAAAATCCGCAATGCAGTTAATATAACCATAAAAAAATAAGTTTTTTCATTTTTCTTCACAGAAATGCCACTTTCCAGCTCAAACGATTAATTTCCTTTGACAGAAAAGCCTTTGAGCCGACGTTAAACTTCAACCAATCAAAAAAAAACACGCAATTGCCAAACGACCAGCGTTGTCACATATTATTAAAAGTTCAAACACATATAAGATATTCCAAATCAGTGTTGCGAGAAAAGAGATACAATAGTGTCAGTGTGGTTAGAACTTTCCGTGGATTCTTTTTTTTTTCTCGTGTATGGGGTATAGATTACTAAAATTTGGACATATTTGAGTATAAATTTTGGAAGCATTAATTTAGTTAGAAATTTTTACTTTGTTTAACGATGTTTGGAGTTATTACAAATTGGAGTAGGACTTAGTATCCAAATTCTGTGAACGTGTATAGATTTTCCAGTTTGTTTGTTGTTAATAGAATGAAGTTTTTTTTTAAATTATAATTAAGTTTCGCGGGTTGACTGTTATATATTAGTGAAAGGGGAGGAAAATATTTTCGAGCGAATAATGGATATCCTTGTTAGTTTTAAGCATCGTTAATCATAGTTAGTTGACTTAAAGTTAAGTCATTGAAAATTGATGCTTTGTAGTTAAACATCATAGCTTCAGGAAGCGTAGCTTGCAGATTCAAAGCATTGACGACGGTATGTCGGTCTCTTGATAAAGTAAATTTAAAGAAGACAAAGAGTGTGGTTTATATAATACGTTGGTTTAGGGTCGACTTTCCAAAGTTTGTCGGCGAAGAAAACAGATCGTATTTCAGTGATATATTTCTCGAGGTAGATATTTTCTTTGAATTCGGTTCCCGAAGCTTGTATCGTTTTCACCGAACTTACGATTTTTAGAAATGGTTTTTCATGATTGGTTATTTGACGTGAGTTACATTATGGTGGAAACTTGAAGATTCGCAAGAGTGCATTAGTTTAGCTGGTGTAGAGAAAGAGGTGAAGCGCGCCACGAGGGCTCGGACGCATTGAATTTTCTCATCTTCTAACGGGTTTCTTAATTTACCGTGTTCGCCTTTTTCGGATTTTGAAGAATATTCAGCCACCCGGGTAACATTGTAGTGTTTGGTATCGATTTTCAGAAGTGACATTGTTTACGGGTTCATCAAAGGGGATTTAGCGTTAAAAGTAGTACTTCTCCCCATTTTTGTATATAGTCGTGTTTTTCGCGAATTCAACGACTGCAAATTCAATATAATTAATGTTATTCACGAAATCCATCCGCGTTCACGGCTAGCCAAGTAGACAGAAACATTGCTGTAAATATAAATCTTACTTACTGGAATTGGTGTATGTAAACAACAAGAAGGTTTTGCAAATAAAATGAATGTGCAGTTATGTTAAACCAGTTGATACAGTTAGTTAATCACTTGGTTTTGGCGTAAACAACTTGCATTATTCAATTCGCGTAAATTGAAAGCTGTCGACTATTGGTTACTATACTGGAGAGTGGCATCGGGGAGATTCCGCAGGTTAGCTTCCACCGATCGCATATACAAAGTAAGTAAGTAAGTTTACCGCAGTACAAAGTAAAGGGGAGAACTAAGAGTAGCCAATTTATGTGTACGTGTGTACAAATCAAGGTAAGTACATAGATTTTGCTTGTTGGTGGCTTTAATACAGTGTTTTTTTATTGTATATGTCAGGCGGATGAATACGCTTTTCCTGTTTACAGCTTTGTTTGGGAGCCATTCAGGTGATTAATTTAATTTTATAAAAGTGTATTCACCGGTGTCTTATTATAATTATGGTATACAAATTTACGTATTACAAACTTTGTTAAATTTGTGTGTTCGACGTTATTAACATTCATCTTGATGCATTATTTTGGAGAATTTGAAACTTGCAAGCGTGAATCCAATTTAATTAACAGATTTTACGAATTTGATGATGGTTTTAACATCTGTATCAGCACGTTGATTGTATATTTTTATTCTGCTTAATTTTATTTTCGTATATGAGTAGTGTTAATGAAGTGGGTATTATTTCAGTACTGTATAACATTGTGGCTTCTTTTCTTTATTAAGTTAAAAGATTAGATTACCGAGTGGTTTATTTATTTTATGGGAAATTTCGTTTATGCAACCAAACAGCGTCAACGTTCAATTATTATCTTCCAACATACATACACATATGTATACATAGAAGGTTATGCAATCGACTTTTCTTCACTGTCGCAAATCGACTTATTAACTCATTTTACAACTTTTGGCCAAGTTTCGCCAAAATCGGCCATGATGTCTGAATGTGTGTGTGTGTGTGCGTGCGTGTGGGTGTGTGTGTGTCTGTGTGTCTGTGTGTCTCTGTGCCTGTGTGTCTGTGTATCCGTGTGTCTGTGTGTGTTAGTGTGAGTGTGTGTATGTATCTGTGTGTGCGTGAGCGTGTGCGTGCGCGTGTGCGTGTGCGTGTGCGTGTGCGTGGGCGTCTGCGTGTGCGTGTGCGTCTGCGTGTGGGTGTGCGTGTGCGTGTTCGTGTGCGTACGCGTGTGCGTGTGCGTGTGCTTGTGCGTGTGCTTATGCGTGTGTGTGTGTGAGCGTGTGCGTGACTGTGTGCGTATGCGTGTGCGTGCGTGCGTGTGTGTAGCCGTCTGTGTGTGTACATGTGCGTGTGCGTGTGCGTGTGCTTGTGCGTGCGCGTGTGCTAGTGCGTGTGTTTGTGCATGTGAGCGTGTGCGTGTGCGTGTGCGTCTGCGTGTGCGTGTAGTGCGTGTACGTGTGTGTGCGTGCTGTGCGTGCGTCGTGTGTCGTGTCGTGTGCGTGTGCGTGCGTGTGCGTGTGCTGTGTGCGTGTGCGTGTGCGTGTGCGTGTGCGTGTGCGTATGCGTGTGCGTGTGCGTGTACGCGTGCGTGTGCGTGTGCGTGTGCGTGTGCGTGTGCGTGTGCGTGCGCGTGTGCGTGTGCGTGAGCGTGTGCGCGTACGTGTGCGTGTGCGTGTGCGTGTGAGTGTGCGCGTGTGCTAGTGCGTGTGCTTGTGCTTGTGCGTGTGAGAGTGTGCGTGTGCGTGTGCGTGTGCTTGTACGTGTGCGTGTGCGTGTACGTGTGCGTGTGCGTGTGAGTGTGCGCGTGCGCGTGCGTGTGCGTGTGCGTGTGCGTATGCGTGTGCATGTGCGTGAGCGTGTGCGTGTGCGTGTGCGTGTGCGTGCGCTTGCGCGTGCGAGTGTGCGTGTGCGTGTGCGCGTGCGTGTGATTGTGCGTGCGCGTGTGCTAGTGCGTGTGTTTGTGCGTGTGAGCGTGTGCGTGTGCGTGTGCGTGTACGTGTGCGTGTGCGTGTACGTGTGTGTGTGTGTGTGCTTGTGAGTGTGCGCGTGCGCGTGATTGTGCGTGTGCGTGTGTGCGTGTCCGTATACGTGTGCGTGTGCGTGTGCGTGTGCGTGTCTGTGCGTGTGTGTGCGTGTGCGTGTCGTGTGCTGTGCGTGTGCGTGTGCGTGTGCGTGAGCGTGTACGTGTGCGTGTGCGTGTGAGTGTGCGCGTGCGCCTGCGCGTGTGCGTGTGCGTGTGCGTGTGCGGGTGCGTGTGCTTGTGCGTGTGCTAGTACGTGTGCTTGTGCGTGTGAGCGTGTGCGTAACCGTGTGCTTGTGCGTGTGCGTGTGCGTGTGCATGTGCGTGTGCGTGTGCGTGTGCGTGTGCGTGTGCGTGTGCGTGTGCGTGTGCTGTGCGTGTGCGTGTGTGTGTGCTTGCGTGTGCAGTGCGTGTGTGGGTGTGCGTGTGCGTGTGCGGGTGTGTGTGCGTGTGCGTGTCGTGTGCTTGTGCGTGTGTGAGCGTGTGCGTAACCGTGTGCGTGTGCGTGTGAGTGTGCGTGTGCGTGTGCGTGTGCATGTGCGTATGCGTGTGCGTGTGCGTGTGCGTGTGCGTGTGCGTGTGCGTGTGCGTGTGCGTGTGCGGGTGCGTGTGCGTGTGCGGGTGCGTGTGCGTGTGCTAGTGCGTGTGCTTGTGCGTGTGTGAGCGTGTGCGTAACCGTGTGAGTGTGCGTGTGCGTGTGCGTGTGCGTGTACGTGTGCGTATGCGAGTGCGTGTGCGTTGTCATATCTGTGTTCGGGTCCGTGTTCGTGTATGTGTACGAATGCGTATGAGTGTGAGTGTGTGCGTGTGTTCATGCGTGCGTGTGTGAGTGTGTGTATGGGTGAGCTGTCAGACATAAGTTTTAAACGTATGTTTGACATAGATTATTGTTTTTGTGTTTACAGTTGCATATTTTCGTAATTAACTTAATAAAGAAGTTATTAAAATTATTTCGGTTTTTTTAATTTCCATTCTGTACTTTGAAAGGTCGTGTAGTGTTCCACACTAGATATTTTTTTTGTTATTTTAATAAAAGCCTTAACGAAACGATTGAATTTAAAATTTCTTTATTAGATAATTTGTTATTTGGAGTCTTGGCTGGCATAATTTCATGTTTTGAGATATAACGTAATGTAAACATAAAGTAAAAATATCGGTAACCGATCAGCTGTTTATTAGTACGTCAGTGTTTTGCGAGTACGAGCAATTATATTGAAGTTTTGTAGGAAATACGAAATATCGTACCGGCGGTTAATTCACTAGATTACCTGATGTGGGACAAAATAAAGGGAAGCAAGTTTTTTTGTTTGTTTGGATCTAGCTGTGAACCTTTCTCATTTAGGTACTACAACCCCTTTATTGACAATTATAAACATCTGGCGCCCATACGAATTTTAAAAACACTAACTGTGTCCCACGTATTACGGGCTATCCTGTTAGTAACGTTGGTAACCTGCCCACGCATTTTCTCCACTGAGTCTAATCTACTGTAATTTTTGCCCGTAACAATAAGTGTATGTTCAATTACACAGATGCCGAATTTAGTTATTTAATATAAAGAAGCGGATACAAAAATGAAATGAACGTACGGTTATGTTACAATATAAACGGGAAGTAACATTTGTTATGTTCTTGAGAAAAATATGATCAGTATGTTCCGTTGAATGGACCTGTTGTAAAAAGTAAAACAAAGTTAAAACTGACCATTATGTCGTACCTTGAATTTTGAAATTACGGTTTTTTCAATAAAATCGGCAGAATTTTTAACATAATGAGGCTGAAGCAAAAATAAGATTTTAGTAGGTGAAGTAACTTCCGAGTTCGCTTGTTTCTCTTTTATACCCTCAGAAATAGAACATATTTTAAATAAAATAGTTAGATTTTGGCTTTTTGAATGGAGTATTTTATTTATATTTTATATAAATGTTACGTTTCGATAACAATTACAGTTATTGTCCTCAGTAGTGGTAATATTTTTAAAAATTGTTTAAGATATTAGAACAAGTTTTCTCTATCTTAAGCAATTCTTAAGGATATTACAACTATTGAGGACGTTAACTGTCATTGTTATCGAAACGTATAGATTTATACATATAAAAACATACCATTTAAAGTATTTTAGTTTTGTATAATAATACTGAAGGTTTACATTTTCATAAAACATATTTTAGTATCTTAGTTTACAAAAGGAACTTTTTTGTAGGATCTTTTGGTAGTGCACGATAAGTTTGTGGTTTCAACACTTGTTCTACTTTAATGTTATCATCGTTCATATTTAAAGTAATAGTTATTAATTTTCTTATGCTTATAGTTGCAAACGTATAATCATTAATTAATAACTATACAGGTACCTTAATTATATTAGTGTTTGTAATGACATGAATTGAAGAGCAAAGCTGCATTTTGGTATTGCAAATAATTTGTTTAATTTTATACAGATGTTTCTCGTCATAAGTCAGAACAGTTATTATGTGACTCATAAACTGATAGTAATAAAATTTTGGGAAACCGAACTAAGGTACATATACAACGTTTTGATGCTGATTTACTGAAGCTATTTTGCGTTATTACAATAAGGACGTTAACATGCCGCAATTTTGTAAAATAATTTTAAATGGGATCATATGGAAAGTAATACCTCATTTGCAAGCTGGTTTCAAGTCCTTGTATATGACATACGAATCTTAACATTATAAACATATTTTTACATAGTTTCAAACCAAAGGACTTCGAAAACATTAATTTGGTGGTTTATGCTTGAATACATCATTCAATTGGTAAGTAATATTTGTAATGTTTCCCAAAATATCATTAATTAATTTCAGGTATTAATGTCATTTATAGGGGTTGACGGGCACTGTATATAGAAACGTAAAATACTGTCACTATATTGTGTTTGTACTTCAATGTGTTTTTCTTAATTTCCATTAAAAACGTTTTCTCTTCAATAATAATTTACCAAGTTACAAATTTATTCATTTTGTTTTATTTATAAATGTTTGTAATGTTACTATAGTGTTTGAAAGAAAATTATCTTATTATAGTGTTTGAAAGAATGGCTGATTTTAGTATTTCAGCTTAACAAAAAATTACGTTTCGTGCATTGTCAATCCTTTGTATACAAAAAGGCGATGATGATCGTACATTTTAAGGTTACATATGGTGGAATCAAAATGACAAATGTGAAGTCTTGGAATGAAAGTGTCACGTGTAACATCATTTATAATGTCGAAGGTTTTACAGAGATGTTGCTTAAAGATTTATATCTCGTTATATTTTATTGCATTTTTCGAGGTATGGAAAAAAAAATCAATAAGTCTGCGGTTAAAGTAGGCTACTAAATTATGTTATCGGAGTACTAATTGGGAGCTTAAATAAGTACCGCAGTATCTTTTCGTTTATTTCGTGTTGAAATACAACTTCGGTAATATATAAAAGCTTGCAGAAAATTGATTGCAGTGTAATATAAATAGCATTAGGCAAATAAATTTAGGTTATATACAATGACTTTTTTTGTTTGTTTTCATGAGTATAATATACAGGGTGGAACGGAAAACCACCGACAAACTTCTACAGTGAGTTCCCTGGACCAAATTAGGACATTTTGAGCTCTTTAAATTTGATCCCAAAATGCAACCCTCTCAAAGTGCAATTTAAAATGTAGAAAAACTGCATTTCCGTAAATTATGAAATTTTTGTACTGATTTTTATACAGTCGACCTATACAGAAGTCACAATTTGATAGAAATTTCAATCAAATCGCATCACTAGAACTACCCGTTCAGCAGTGGAGTCTACCTTCAACCCTTAAAAGAAATTACCTTTGCAAAATAAATTAAAATTTTTCTGCTTTATTTTGGTAATACCTTTTAAAATAATGCAATTTTGCCTTAAATTTTTCTTCTGAAATCGACGGTTCTTCAGAAAATTTGAGAAATAAGTTTATATTCTGTAACTAATTGATCTGTGCTTATTTGAAAAAAAAAATTAAAATGAAACTCTAATTTTATAATAATTGCTCACTGGCCCCATTTACTGGAATGCAGGAATTCGCTCGACACGTTACAGACATTATCCCTGGAAGTTGCCTATTTTCCTCCAATGCTTCAACAATGCGATTCCAGAGATGGTCTCTAGTCATTGCTGGAACAGAGTGGACCTTCTCTTTAACGTCGCTCCAAACAAATTAATCATCTAAGGGATTGCGATCCGGTGACCTAGGCAGCCAGACTATTTATCACAGCCAACCACATATTGAAAACATAATATAATAATGAAACGGTGTTTTCTGCCAGAAACACAAAAAGTTTATTTTTCACGCAAACGGTACTAGATAGCGATTTCAATTAAGCACATTTTGTTGGAAAATATGGTAAAGTTCTTAAATTTGATGTAAAATCCATTAAAAAATTGAAAATAAGAAATGTTCGTTAAAAAAAGAGCTGTTGGCCCCCCAAATGGACCGCTTCTGATGGCACTAAAAAAATCATGTTCGCAGCGGCCGGTTTGTCATTATCGACTTATTCGTTGTACCAAGATTGAACTTATTCGTAGCTGTGTTTTTGTGATTAACAAAAAGTGACTTCTTCGAGGGGCTCTATATCCCTTAGGAGGCATTTTTGGATTAAGGTAATTTAGGTTAAATCGACATAAAATGATGTTTAGTATGTGCAGTTTCCGTTTGTCAGGAGAGTTTCTGGACATCCTGTATACGTTTGTGAGTTATATGCTACTATTAAATATAACCTTTAAATTTACAGAAAAAAAATGGCAATCAGTAATATCTGTGTCGTACCAAAATAAAATTAGTGACTGCGAACACTTACCTTAACATACTACTCAATCAATGTTGCACACCTAGGTTTATAAGTTATTGCCAAGATAACGTTGGACAAAAAATTGTTCATTCGACAGTGATAAACATAACATAAAGAACTAAACACATGATATATCGCGAATTTCCGCTTTATTATCAACTTTTTGGGCAATACTATGGTTATGATAATTTAAATTATTAATATTTTATTATAAATATTAATTTTATTACCACTATATGGCTAATAATCCAATTATTTGAATATTTGGGGTCGGTAACTAAAGCAATCCTCATTTAATTAATCTTTGTGCAGCCGTCTCCAATAGCGCCGAATCAACACCCGCCTGCGGTTTACTAAAGGTACAGACATATTACTGTTGTTAGAAACAGTATAGTTCTAAGGTTTTCTACAAGATATACATATCCACTGTAACGAAACAACCCCGCGGGTTGGGCGCTAAATGTAATGTAACGGATAATCTATGCCGACACGTTGGGAGACAAATTGTAATGATTTATTTGTTGAAGGAAGTATTTAATTCTGTATTGTAACGTTAGTGATTGCATGGTATATTGAATAAGAAATAGGACAATTTATTATTTACCCAGGCTAGCTGCTTTTTAGATGGTTGTAACGTAATTACAATTTACACTTAATATGAATTATAATAAACAACAAAGTAAATATCACAAATTTTACTTTTCGAATATTCAAAACTCCTATCCAACATCAGTTATTGACACAATTATTTTCAATTTCTAACAGAAATTAACCTTGGCCAACTCTGGTACGGTGCATTAAATTTATATTGTGAATCGAGCTATCTCAAAGTAATTTTACGTGAACGACTTTAATTATAACTTCAATCGTCAACTGTATTAAAAGTTATTAATATTTAGTAATGTTGTTGAAGATTCAATGAATCATTAAAATGCTAACTGCAAATGCAATAAAACCGGTATAATTCCCCGATATAATATCGTAAGGTTACCCGATCTATCTACTAATATAAAGTTTTGTTGAAATATTCGACTTAGTCAATTTAATTAATTTAATCTCTGACCTTTAGTCATGAATCATAGCCAATACTTAAATTATTTATAAACTAGTGTGCTAAATGCTTCCTTACCCTGTCCTACTATCTAGCTACTAAAACTATGTATATATATATATATATATATATATATATATATATATATATATATATATATATATATATATATTCAAAAGTCCAGTTCCAGCACAATTTATTTAATCTGTCAATAATTTTAATGAACTTAAAGCAAAAACTAAATGTTCTCTCAGTACACGACTGTTCATTTATTTCAACAGTATCCAATCGAAATTAATAATTCAGTATCAGGTATTCCTTTCGAACCACAACATGAACAAACGCTCGTAATATATTCCAAGGTAAGTGAGATATAATATTTCAATCTCCTTGAACTACAATTGGACTTTTGACAAACCAATTTATCATAACTGTTTTTACACGAACCACTTAGCACCCGTTTTCACTTACAAGCAAGAAATCGTTTCATAATTTAAACTTCACTATTTATTTCGTAATACTGTCTCAAATCAACACGCATTCACTTATAGTGTCAACATTTATATTATCTTAAGTTCTATGCTTAAATATAAACGAATCTTCCGAATTTCCAGTTTAACCAATTAACTATGAATCATGTTTAATTCATCATTTACTTAGTTATATTTGTAAGTAATTTATAATTATTGTATCCTATAAGAGAAAATGAGTTTATCGCATCTCTGTCTTAAACATTCACTTATCTAACTTAAATGCACAACACAATATTTACTTTATTGGTCAAATCTCATAATTTCAAGCTTAAGACTTTTAAATTACTAATAGATTTAAACAATCTTATGTTTAATGATTGCAGACAATCACTTTCAATTTTAAAATTTGAAATATCATATAATTTCAAACTACACAATTAAAAATTGTCGCACTATTTAAAGGTTAGACGGTTTCGCGTCGGTGTAAAGTGAAGATTGATTCGCTTTTTATCCCCAAAGCCTTTTATACTTGTCGCGTTTCCAGCGATCCACCAATAAAAATTCATATACAGTACCTTTTAGATGGTCTCGTTTAAACTTATTTGCTCATGGTTTCATTTTATGCGTAAACCGACATGAACTTCTGAGTCATTTTCATATGATTTAGATATCCTAATTTAAATAAGCTAGGTTTATTACCCTATCAATTACATCCATTTTTAATTGATTTTGTATCAGGTCCTACTGAATCCACTCTTAAAAAGTAGTCTCCATCGAACATATTCTCGCAAAAATATCATAGTAGGTAACAGTTATCGGTAATGTTAGTACGCAATTCTGAAGGATCAAAACACGGCTTATTAAACGCTGTTTAATTTGTTTAACTGCTAAACAGTTTTTATCCAATTTTATATTACTTTTATTGACAAGCGCTGCCTCTATGCGTAATATCCAAATTAAGAAAGATCAAGATTTGTGAAGTTACAGATCGTTATCTTTTACAAATTCTGGATTAAATATTAAATTCATTATTAACATAAATACTAATTTAACATAAATGCTAATTTATACATTTAAGTCATTTAATAGCTTTGATGTTA
Organism: Vesta saturnalis; assembly: GCA_036346205.1. Lineage (NCBI taxonomy): Eukaryota > Metazoa > Arthropoda > Insecta > Coleoptera > Lampyridae > Vesta > Vesta saturnalis. Next base: position 53,020 of record JARFJB010000173.1, read on the forward strand.
ATTCGTGACTTAATTTAGACTTCATGTTAAATTTTTACAGAGTGTTTTAATATTTAATAATTTAATATGATACATTTGAGCCAAAAACATATGTACTGAGTTTATTTGAAACGTTACACGCAATATCGCGTAACTCGTTCCAAATATGCAATACATATAAAACCACACTCCCACAAGCACATACCCCAGGAACCACAACTAACGGTGTGTGGTAAAAAGTGGATAAGCCTACTCACCATCACAGCACAGCAGAGGACTATAGGGTGGGCACCTGAAGCGAGGTACTAAGTCAAAGAAACAAGATCCCGCAGTGGAGTTGGTGAGGGGATCACCCACACCGACTACCACCTAGGATACGTTCACTCAAATGCGAGGGAGCACGCCCACTGATGCTGGGATGTCCGGGCACGACTCCTTCCAACTCAGCGCCTGCCTCCTGTTTCCTACCTCATTTATGCAAAACATAAAATAAACATATTCAGCAAAAAACAACAACAAATAACGTCTATATATATATATATATATATATATATATATATATATATATCTAAAAAACATAAAATACTATCACTATTTGTGTTTATACTTCAATGTATTTTTCTTAATTAAAATCGAGCATACAACCACTAGGTTATTATGTAAGACGTGTAAGTTGATCATTATTGAGCTCAAGTTTTGCAATCGAGGAGACAACCGAAACTGCAAAATTAAGCGAAATATTGATCAACTTACACGTCGGAGGTAATATACTATTTTATCTTTAAGAGGCTAATAATCATCCTTCGGATTTATGACTGATTATAAGTGTGAATCATTTTTACAGATTTTTTCCATTTGAAGTTTTCTATCAAAATCACATTGTCTTCATTATTAGTTTCTATCTGAATTGGTCTATCAAGGTGACATTGTCCTAGCCCCATTATTAGTTGATCTGAAGTTTTATATCAAAATCACATTGTCCTGGCCTCATTATTAGATCAAATTCAATCTCATTATTAGGTTGAAACGAATAATGGCACAAGGCGTATGTGATTCGAGTAATACACAAATAAGAGAAAACCTAACTATACACATTGACAGTAATAATGACAAGCTTATTAGTCTATTGAAGATAAAAGGATTTCCATTAAAAAAAAAAAAATAATTTTTCAAGTTACAAATATATTCTTTTTGTTTTATTAAATAATTATGTAAAGAAAATTATCACGAACTGTAATTTTAAATTATATTCAAGTTGGTGGTAAAAAATTCACTGTAGCAGTTCAAACATTAACATTCAAAAAACGAAACTCACTTGTTAGTCAGTATAACTTACTGGTAAATAAAACACTGTGGTTTCATGTTGAAAAGGTTGAAATTTATTAACTTGTTGTTAAGTACGTTTAAAGCTGACATACATATAAATTGTGGTTTTATCAGACATAGTATTGTAAAAAAAACTTGTTGTTACTATTAAACATTAATAAACCAAAAAAATTAAAGCTAACATAATTATTTTAACAAAATTTAAGGACCTTACCAACATTAAAAAAGTTTTTATAATGTTATAACAAAACGTTTGACTTTTAACATTTACATTATAAAACCTTAAAAGTGGTAAACATGCACACAAATTAAAAAAAAATTTTAAAACGACAAAATTTTTTTGTTAACAAAATTATTTTATTTAATTACCTTATAAAAATAAAAATAATGCAATAAATTAAAAACATTTTTATTATTCAAATTAAAATTTGTAAAAATTTTCCTAAAAGCCGAAAATACAACTGTCAAATGTATAAGTGAAAATTTCTTAAAAATTATTAAACTTAACAAAAACCAATCAGGTAATACCATTATGGAAGACGTAAAATATACAAATCTATTAACAATTTTTAATTGTTTAAATAAATATTACTTAATTATTGATATCTGTTTTAAAATTTACTTATTGAACTTTTAAAAAAATTTTAAAACCTTTTTAAAATGTAACCTATTTAATTGCAATATTGTTTATGAAATTTTATTTTAAGTAAAAAAATTCATTAACCTTGTGAGACCGAAATTTACACCACTACTAAAATTTTTCCCCGGAAATATAAATTTAACCCTGACCAATTTTTTATTTGATTTTTTCAAATTAAACAGCATTTTTTGGGTTGGAGAATTGAATTTTTAAATCTGGGGCTTTATTTTAAATTTGGTTGTTTTTATTTGGGCTTGTTTTCTTTCGTTTTTTTCCCTTTCTCTTGGTTGTTCTGGCGTGGTTTGCTCCCTCTGTTCCTCTGTCATGTTGGCTGTGTCTGGTTTGTCTAGGGTCCTGTTGATTCGCACTGGTCGAGGTGCGTGTCTGGTAGTTGTTAGAAGCAATACAGTCGAAACATTCTTATTGTGGCTTTGGGTCGATTTCAAGCATCTTAACCATTTCTTGCGCTATATCTTTGTGGATTTTTATTTCAGATTTGGTTAATACAATGTCAACTAAACGTTTTAAAAATTTCTAATTTGAAAATAGAGGTGACGTAACTAATTTTATTTAAATTTCATGGAAAATATATCATATCGAATTTTGAATATACCATTATCGTCTTCACCTTGAACATTTATTGTAAAAACAAGAAAACCCTAATTTTATAGACATTTTAAGGCAGAGGTTACCTAAATTAAATGGTTTCAAGCTTTGGGAATCTGACCACTTAAAACCTTTTTTTAATTGTACCTATTCCTTTTTCAATTTTTATTTTTTTCAAGCTGTAATACGTTTTTTAATACAAAACTTTAATACTGTGATACTAGCACAAACAATTACTTTAAAGTTTCACCTCATATTACTTTACGCAAGCCTGATCTTACATAAATAAATCACTGTCAAAAAAAAGCTGATTAAACATAACCCACCCAAACAAACAACGTTCCAATTAACCTTAGCAACAAATAGGGTAAAAAATACAATCACAGCACGTTTAGCACAGGATTTACAAAAAACGGCAGCACGAGCACACCCACGTACCCCACGTGTACGACAACGTTCAGTAGACGCCGGGTTTGGGTTTTTTTTTTTTTTTTTTCGTTTTCTTTTATGTTTTTTTGGTTTTTTCCTTTTTTTTTTCCTTTTTTTTTTTTTTTTGGTTTTTTTAAATTTTTAAATTTTTTTTTTGGGGTTTTTTTTTCCCAAATTTTTATGTTTACCAAATACTTTTGCCGAGAAAATTTGACCTAAGACGTTAGTTTTAAACTTCCCGGCTTGTTTGTGTTGGTTTACTTGATCCCGAAGTGTCCGTTTCGCGTTGACGAGCAACTTGCGCACGCCAAGGCTGCTGCGTTCTGGCTTAGGAAATCCTGCCATTTGGGGTTTGATTTATAAACATTCCCGGCTATGTTGGTTGGTTAGGTCATATTCAGAATTCCGAATTGTCGATTTCCCTAACTTGACGAGTACGGTTGAAACCCAAGCTAGTGCGTTCTGTTTCTGTGTTTTCGTCTTTAAGTGTACTGTCATCGGTGCTTACTTTGTATCTTGTTTATGAGCCAAATCAGCGACTTAGAGTTTTACTGACTGTTATAACTATTACAATACGTTCAAGTAATGTGAACGTGGTGGTTGGCTGGTGTATCTAATCCAATGTGTTCCGAAGGAAGAAGCATGGTGGGAAGGCAATCTCAAATCTGTGATGTGTGGCGTTCCGGTTCAAAAAAGAACCGTAACTGTTATTAAATAATAATGATGTATTGTTGTTATATATTAATTTATTTTTCAAAAGTTAACTTTCCTTCGGTTTGTTAATAAACCTGTTTTTTCTCGGTGTCCAGGTCTTGATTCATGTTGCAAGTTTACAAGTTTTCGCTTTGTTTCGTCTTTGTGTGTGTTTGTTGTGTGTTGTGTGTTGTGTTGTTGTTGTGTTGTGTTGCCGTGGCGTGCGAGCGTCGTACGCGTGCGACGCTGTACGTAGCTTGCGTACGGCGAGCGTGCGTACGTTCTGCGTCTGCGCAGGGCTGCGAGCGTCGCACTGCTACGTACGTGCACGTCTGGGCGGTGTGCTGGCGTTTTTCGTTGATCGTGCTAAACAGTGCTAGTCGTTGTATGTAGTTGTAGCTTTGTGTTGACTAAGAGCTATAATTGAAGCGTTGCTTGTATACCTGGCCGTGGAGTTATGTTTAATCAGCTTTTTTGACAGATGTATTTATTTATGATAAGATCAGGCTTGCATGTAAAGTAATATAGAGGTGAAACTAACTAGCTATGTGTTTTGCTGCTACACGTATCACAGTATTGAAGATTCTGTTTATGTATTAGAAAACGTATTCAGCTTCGAAACAGAGTGCAATAAAAATTGAAGAAAGTGAATACGGTACAACTTCGGCGAGCAGACTTAAAGGTTTTAAGTGTGTACAGCATTCCCAGAGCAGCGTTGAAACCATTTAATTTAGGACTAACCTCATGTCCATGTAATAATGTCTGATAAACTATTAGGGTTTTAGCTTGCTTTATAGGTTACAATATAATCGTTCAAGGTGAAGATGAGATGGTAGTATCTGTTCGATGATGATGATACTCATGAAATTTCAAATAAAATTAGCTTACGTCATTTATTTTCAAATTAGAAATTTTTAAAACGTTTATTGACATTGCTATTAATCCCATCTGATAAAATCCACAAAGATTATGCGGCAGAAGTGTTGAGATGCTTGAAATCGACCAGCCACAAAAGAATGTGTTTTCGACTTGTATGTGCTTCTAATCAACTAAGACACGCACCTCGACCGAGTGCGATTATCTAAACAGGACCTGCAGACAAACCAGACCAGCATTGGACCTTCTACTTGAAGAGTGGTAAAGAGGGTTGTTGAGTTTCAAACCTACTTGTTTTCTAGGTTAACAATTTTTCAAGTAGAATGAGTTGCTGTTGTGAATTCGTATATAGATAAACATTTCTCAGTTAATAGAAAACATTTTTAATACATTTTCTTAGTAATAAAATATTCATAAACCAATATACGTAACTTAAACTCAGGTTATTTTTTATAAAAGTTTAAATTCTTGTGTTTAAAACTTTCTTGTCTGAATGTAGATTTATAAACCTTCATGTTATATACTAGTATTTTGAAATATCATTCGTATATAAGAATAATACAAGGTTTGTTCAAACGATCTTCATCGTATACTTTAACAGTAAACCTTTTCAGATAGTTGATCACCCTATTAAAATGGAGCGTTAATAGTTTATAGAAGTACAGTGTAATAAAAATACGCTACATTGCGATTGTGTTATAAACTAGTGGAGGTCGTTATTAATTCGTGTATAAGTTGATTTTATGTAAGTAGAAGTAACAATAATCAGGTCCACTTACACATTTTATATATATTGAAAACAATTACTTGAAATAAAACGGCTGTATCAACTCTAATAATATTTTTAGAAAATATATTAACCATTTTATATTGGTTTTAGACTATTAAATTAAATAAAAGTTATATAATTACACGGTAATTAGTAAATGTAGTATTTCTTACAAAATGTTATGGAATTTTAAACATTCCAAACACTTAATATGGTTTTTATAAAACAATTGTGTGTCCGTATACGAATATTTTCAAACAATTTATTTTAAGAGAAAGGTAAATGTAGTGCAAGTGTAATAAAGACAATGAGGTTGTTTGTATATTTTACATTCTAATGATGGAAAATCAATAGCTGTTTTTACACAACTAGAAAGTTTAGTTGAAAGTAAACAAAAGCGGTGACCATCACTCAGTGCCTTAAAACGTTACAGATCTGGTATGTGTTGTGTTAACCTTTTATTTATTTACAGATTTTTAATTACAGTTAACATCAAGCATTAAGTTTCTTTAAAAATATTAAGGCGTACAACATTCTTAGCGGACGGATAGATATTATTTCAATGCAGGTAAACTATGTTTTTAATATGCGTTTTAGAAAACACAACTGTTAATGTGATTAATTAACTAATAAAATGTTTTTGTTTCATTAGGAATGCCAGTAATTTTTTATAGTTCACTGAGGATAATAATTTAATAAAAATAAGTGTTCTATAATTAAATTTTACTGTCATTCAAATTCCCCAAGTATGATTAATCCTTAACTGCTATTTTACATCATTATTAGAAACGTTTTCTCCAATAATAATCTTTGTACAATTTCTAACATTGTACGTGTGCAGCCTCCAGGGTTACAACCAAAGGACCTTAATTAATTGAAGATAATTACTAGAAATAACTCTAAGACCAAGTCCAAGTCCTGCCCCAGGTCCAACCCTAAATACAGTTCTAAACCTAGCTCCACCACCAAGACCTGACTCCAACCCTAGCTCCACCACCAAGGCCAAACTCTAAGACTTATCCTAGCTCCAGCACCAAGACCAGGACCAGTTCCTCACGTTAACAAAAGTCCTATCCGTCAAAAGGTCCTTAATACAACCATAAGACTCCAAAAGAAATAATAAAAATTAGGGTAATACATGTCCTATACGTAAGCGAGTAAAATAATTAGGGTTGAAAACACGGTCTCACACGTGGATGTGTAAAAATAATTAGGACGAAAATATGGTCTCACACGGAGTATATAAAAATAAGGGTGAAAATCCGGTCTCACACGTGGATTAAAATAAGGGTGGAAAATCGGTCTCACACGTGTGTAAAAAATTAGGTGGAAAAGAAAGGATACGGTCTCACACGAGGGTATGTAAAAATAAGGGTTGAAAATGCGGTCTCACACGTGGATGTGCAAAAATAGGGTGAAAATCCGGTCTCACACGTGATGTAAAATAGGGTGGAAAATCCGGTCTCACACGTAAGCGTGTAAAAATAAGGGTGGAAAATCCGGTCCCCCACGTGGGCGGGCTTGTGACGTCAAAATCCAAGATGGCGGCGGAAGGTGCCTCATTACTACTATTATCTTCATACGCTAAAATTTGTTTACCTTCAAAATCAAAATTATGTCCTAATTGTACATGATGGTTACATAAAGCAGTATTGTCAGATTTGTTTTTAATGGAATACATGTGTTGTTTGATACGTTTTTTAACATATTGTGACGTTTGCCCAACATATGGTTTAGAGCAATTTTTACAATTGATTTTATATACTACATTAGTTCTATCATCAATTGGCACTTTAGATTTAAGTTTGGTATGAAAGTTATTGATAGTATTATAATTTTTAAATGCAATTGTGTTGTTGAGTTTTATTCAGAATGATTTGTTTGATTTACTCGTGACATTGGAATGTAAAAGGAAAAAAGTTTTTGTTATTATGTTGTTTATCAATGTTTTATTATATTTATGCTTATTGTATATCCAGTGTAATCGTATTTTAATATGTTTATTAATAAAGGTATTGATAGTTATTTTGATTAAAGTTTTTACTTTTTCTAAGTTATCTGGTCGAAATTTTGATGTGATAGTTTTATTGCTCTATCAACTAATGAATGAATGACATTAATTTTAGTTTAATGTGATTTAAACCATTAAAATTAAGGTATCTTCAGAAAACTTTAGTGAACCAATTGGTATAATCTCATTACCATCATTAATTAAAGTCATGTCTAGAATTGATTTATGATCATTTCGTTTTGACAGTAATTTGAGGGTGAAAGTTATTGAAACTCTTGAACATTTCAATAACTTTCACCCTCGAATACAATTTACTGTCGAAAACGAAATGGTTCATAAAATCAATTAAAAGGTGTAATCTTTTATGTAGTTTTCCACAAAGAATCAATGAACTCTTGTAACATTGGTTCAATTTTAACCTTTAGATTAAGGAATCACAGTTTAAACAAATTACAAAAATAAGATAATAAAATAATAATCTTTCAAAAAGATTTACACATATTACTTATAGATTAAAAATCCCTAAATCTTATGATACAAACATATAATAACGGTAATATAGTCATTGTCCTTATTGCCTGAAAGGAAACTTACAATATAAATAATGACACCTCTAAAGAGAATCAAACTTCTACCATTCAAAGATCTAAAATTATTCTTGCATAAACATATTCCACAGCCCTTTATCCGGTATAATGTGGTATCCATTGGGGTTGATTTATTCTGATTAATCGTTAATATGTATTCACACTGGTCACCGACACACCACCATAACATTTACGTAATTTCACTGTCGCACCACTCGCTAACTTAAATGTCCGATGCGTGAAACAAAAGGCAATCTGATTTACTATATGTACTTTTTGAAAAACAAATGTTAGTCATAAAATATGTTTACTCGCACTTGAACATCAGAATTCTTAACTTATATCACACTTGCTTGCACACCTTTATTTTGCTACTTAAAGGATTACTTTAGTTATCTTTTCAGATCGCGCGATAATAGATACTACTTTTAACTTGATGTTTGCTGTTTAATTTAAATCTGCACAAACACTTAATAGTTTTGGAAAACTCACTAGTAATTTCAACTCTCAGTAAATCCTTTCATTTGTAAATGATTTAATACTTCATCCCCAAAATGGGTTTTTGCAGCAGGTAATATGCACAGCCATACTAATTATTATATATCTTGTCCGGATCTATATTCAACTTTTCATGAAAGTTTTACATACGCACGAGCCTTCTTTCCGCACAGTTTAGAAAATTCTAACACCATTTGTCCTTGAACATGCATTCAATTTTTCTATTACGCAATGTTGAGATATTTCTCTAAGTAAAAATATACATACATATTCTTTTCTATACTTAGTACAACATCAATCTCATCACAAATTCATTCACACATTTACAACAATTTTACCACCGCCTTACACACCGCACAATGGTAAATTTCGGTAGCATTTACCCATTATTGTCTCAATAGGGGTTTTACCAAAACATTATTTCTCAATCAAATTTAATATTTTCGACTCGGAAATCTTCATACAACATTTAAATACTGTTTTCCATGCTACACAACGTTTTACTAAAATTTACATTCTGTACAAAAACAAAATTCTAGTGCAAACTCACATTCATTTACCATCCAAAATACGTTCACGCACCACACAAAATTTCATACATCTGTGCGTCAAAACAATCTCACAAGGGGTGCTTAAAATTTTTATATAAATAACACCCACACTACTTAGTTACCACGTCGATAGCGTTTAGTATGAATAATATAAATATACATTATAAGAATATTAGTTGGATAGCTGGTCTAAAATATATTTAAAATAACTTAAATTTAATAACATCGGCGAAGTAATTTTAAAAGATAGTTAAGTCTCTCAATTGCATGAAGGACTGGTGGCAAGTAGTTGCAGTTAGCATACCGTGGAACAACTATTATGTGTACAAATAATTTTCAGCCGTCTTTATAAAAAATTCGGCATTTGTTAAGAAAGAAGGGAATCTACTGTTTTATTCGAAGTATTGCCCATCGCTTGCCACTACCTTTTACCATCTTTTTGAATGGATACCGTATAAGAAGAACGCTTCTTTTTTGAGGCTATCCACGAATCGAGCCAATCTCTGGTATCTTCATATGATGTGAAGTGTTGCTCAGACAGGCCGTGCGCCATCGGTCGAAACAAATGGAAATCAGAAGGAGCAATGTCTGGTGAATACGGCGGGTAGGGTAAAACTTCCCAATTGAGTGTTTATAATAGATTTTGACTGGCGGCTCAACATGTTGACGAGCATTATCAGGTAGGAGCATCATTTTGTCGTGTCTCAAGTAGTATTCATCGTGATTTTCTTTGATTACTCGACTCAATCTCATCAATTGTGTTCGGTGAATAGTCCCAGTAACGATTTCGGCCTTCCGCAACGTTTTTGTCTTCGATGTCAAATTCACCGTTCTTAAACTTCTGAAACCACTCACGATAACTTCTCTTACTTAAGGCAATCTACTGTATGCAACCGACGCGCCTCAGCAGCAGATTTCTTCAAATTAAAGAAGTAAATCAAAAGTTCCCGTAAATGGCGTTTATTTGGCTCAAAACTCGACATTTTCATATACAAAGAATATATTATACTGATAAAAAATATTTCAAGGTTATTGACAGATGTCCAACCTTATGATAATGGCATTTTAACCGCAACTTATTGGTGGCGCCAACTTTTGTCAAACGGCGGAAAGTTATTAGTACACAATCTATGTAAAATGCTTACAAGGCGAAAGCTTGAAAGGGTTAACTATAATTGGAAATACTTATCCTTTTGGATATTACATTGTGTACTTTTAAGATCAATCATGCAAAATTTATAGGTTTCAATAACAAGCAATAATAATTAGTAGTGACTGATTTAAAAATTAATTAGTATCCCACAAGTTTACGAAATATGAATACGCAATGTATAATACTGCTGTAATAGTTAGGTGCATGTACTACTAAATATTATATCTCAGTAACGATATTAGATCTTTAATACGTTAAATATTATTAACTCGCCTTCAAAATAACATTCCAAATCACAAGATATAATTATTAGCGACGGCAGATTTAAAAAATAATTAGTATCACACAAGTGTACAAAATATGAATACGCAATGCAGCCAGCTGTAACAATTAGGTGCATGTACTACTAAATATTATTATATCACAGTAACGATATTAGATCTTTAATAGGTTAAATATTACTAACTCGCTTTGAGAATAACATTCCGGAACACCCTCCAACGGACGAAGGCTAACAATGGAAAATGCCGAAATCAGAAAACAAATTTAACAAAGCTTAATCACACAGTCGATTGGAGAAGCAATGTAGAAAAATGTAGAATGACATGCTTATAGAGCATTCAGACAAGAATTCTAAAGAGTTGCTAAAAAACGAAACAATTTCTGACGAACAATTTGAATCTAGAGATGCAATTACGAAAGATATGATTCAAAGAAAACGTAAAATATTAAACGATAGAGTGTAGATTGGAAGGACAGCCGGTTGGGTATGGGTCAGGAGATATCAACGGAGATTGTAGACAATACATAGGCTGGTTGGAGATTGGTTGTTTTTCTCCAGAACTTAAAGAAATGGTAGCAAAATGTAAGGAAACAAATATAGCTGTTGGAAGAACAAAAAAGACAAGCATCCGATTTCTATGGGAAATCATTTTGTTTCTAAAAGTCTAGAGAATAGAGAGAACGGTAAACAGCTAGAAAAGATAGTAGGTACATATTTGTTGATAAATAATACTGAGGATATGAGAGACAAAAAATGAAGATATACGCCCAGAAGAAAGATTAAAACAGGCAAACAGGAAAAGTTATAAGGGTAAAAGTAAAAATTAAAACTTACCTTTTGCGTAATGTTATTAACTTTTTAGACGTTTTGATAAAAACTAGAGATATCGTCTTCAGTAAATGATCTTAAGTTTGAAAATAAATTAAATATTACATAAATTGAAATGAAATTTGGAAACGAAAATGTGTATAGGAGCAAAACACTGAAATTTCAAAGAAGCGTACATGAGTATATAATATTGAAAATCTACCTCTTATCTGAAGAAGTTAACAGTAATTTATCTGTGAGGAATGTTCTTGAATGATCGCAAAACGAAAAATTAACAAGAAATATAAGTTAACGAACCAAAAAGCAGTGACGCGTGATGGTGGAGATGTAATGGGAGAAACACGGGCAGAGGAAGAAGGAGGTAAAACAACTTAAAGATAGGAGGTAATGTGAGAGGTTGAGAATAATACCATAAGATTAAGAAAAGTGGAAGAACCTAGAGCATGTACATAATCAAAATAATAATGATGTTAATTCAGAGGGTCCTGAACATGAGAAACTAAAGCAATTATTAACACCAGTACCTTCCTACCAACAAAGAGGAAACGAGATAAGCAGTTTTTAGGACTTGCAGTTTCGAACTTATTGTTATAAAGTATTTCAATGTCTCTTCTAGTTTATAAACATACATAGTTGAAACACCTGTCAATTCCTGTCACCAATAAACCATTTTACAATTAATCTGACGCAAAACACAGAGTTTATTTTATTTTCTGAGTACTTGGGCGGTAACGTTATCGAACTCACCTTTCTAGATAACGGGGTTAAAGCACATGCGAGGGGATCAAACGTAGCTAATACCTCTGGAACACCATATCAAAACCCGGTACCACTAAATTCTGCGTATTCAGAGTTTTAGTAGTACACTTATTCAAGCTTTTGAGGTATCCACTTTGGCTGTAAGGGAATTACAATTTTTACAAGTACCACGTGTCTAACCACCACACGGCACAATACAGGAGAAATGAGTGAGCTCAGATAAAACTCAATCAAACGGTCCGAAGGTCGCAGAGCTCTCGGGTTGCATGGTTGTTTTGGAGGTATCGATAATATGGTTGGAGTGAGAACTTGGTTGGAGAGGAAAGAACCGAAATAGGTGCCACAAGCTTTAACGAAAGAAGGAAGAGAAAATGGGTTCTTATTCCTTGAGAGAGGAAGATCCTGTAAAGCTTGAAACAGGAAGTAAGTAATAGGAATAATAAATAAGTGAACAATTCCCTCAACAAACGTAAATTTATCTCCTTTTTAGAATTCCCAACAAAGGAGGCAATAAGCCAAATATTATTGAATAGATACATAAACACGAATAATAAACGAAATAAATTATATACAGTATGTACGTTATTCCCACAATTTACACCAAAAGAAAATAAAATATAAATTAAAATAAGTTTACGAGGGCAAGTCGTGAGCTTGCATTTACGCCCACAGGAATTTATAGTTTAAAATATCAAAACAAACAATACCCCTTCCGGCCGACGTAAGATCTTACATAGCTTAGCCTGGAAAGGCCAACTTAATAAACTTATTAAATTAGTTACTTATAAAATAATTAAATAATTCAGCTTGGCTTTCGTTTAACAAAACTGAATACAAACCCCTTTTTGATTAGGTTACCTAAATACAATTGGAAAAGCTTGTTCAGTCTCAATCTTATTTCAAAAAACAAAGAAAAATGGTCATTAAGCAATTTAAAATTAGACATGGAAAATGGTCCGAACAACCTTATCCATATTCGAGTAAAGAAAAGAATGTTATATATTTGAGCTACCAAGTAACTTAAACTAGCACGAAATCTGGCGCCAACAGTTAACAGATTAATCTGGTATACATAAAAAGTTACATCTGGTATACATAACAGTTGCAGCAATGCTACTGCGCCCGACCACATAACTAGTAGTACAAAAGTAATTATTTAAAATGGAGGTTATATATTAATGGGTGTGGCACATAAATCCAACTTTAATAAAAGTTATTTAAAATTTTGACTGTTGATTGTGCGTGAAATATTAAAGAATGGTTAATAAACATACAACAGTTCTACATGAGAGAAATGGTATTAAAATTAACTACAGGCAGGTCTCCAACTGACCCCTAACTTATACTACAGGTAAATATGTTTAACAAATACTTGTTGATATAACTAATATAAATATATTTAATTTTCTTGTAGGCAATCGTAACCTGCTGAAGGCAATTGAGGTACGGGTCTTATTCAGAGGTTAGATGTTTGTGAAATACTTGTTAACGGAACTAAAGTAAATGTACTTCTTTTCGTTGTAGAAAGCAATGTATTTATACAAGAAAAAAGGAAAGAGGTGACCTGTGGTTGCGAATGCTTATGCGTTTTTCAAATCAGCCAAGCAATGGGCAAGCAGTCCCCAGCGTATGAGCTACAGCTGATCTCAGTTTATCAGCACCACAATCCAAGCAATAAGCCAAAGAGATACAGAACGGATACTCTTGTTACGTCAATCAAGACAACCAAGTATAAACATGAACTTGGATGTAATCGTAACGGTAAAGTTACATGGACACTTCAATAGGTGGAACCTCAAATATATAGAAACGTAGGTTTATGGAAACCCAAGTTAGTTGCTAAAACGAAAGTAAAGAATGAAAACGATGTTTATTCAGTGATAAGGTGTTACCCCTAAGATAGAGTACGAGCGATAGTTTAAATGTCTTAAACAACTTGTTACACTTATTTCTTTGAAGAAGTAATGTGAAATTCTTTTGTGTGTGAAACCTGAAAGAGAAGTTCTAATTAAAACGAGGTTAGTAAGATCTAAAACGGCTTACCAAAATGTGTAGGTGTAGTGAAATATTTCTATTACAACCGCCTTAAATAGCGATTACATCACTTTTATACAACAAAGCAATATTACATAGCGAAAATTTTCCATAAAAATGATGCTTAACATCTACTAAATAGAAACAAGAAAATTTTCTAGAAATTTTCCACACTTCTACAGCAATGGCGATTTTGAAAAGAAAGCCAACGCCTCAAGAAATAATTTTATAGCTTTATTTGTTACCACATTTAAATATTGTTAACAGATTTTTATTAATTAAATATAAATAAAAGTTATAGTAATTTGAAACGATGTACTTTGTAGTAAACATACTGCAATGTTCAGCCAATCGATGTAAATTTGTCTTTATGTATGTAGAACGGATGTCAATTCTAACTATAATGAGATTACAATCAAATTACTTATATTAATCCTTGCGATATTGCAGGCTCACATTCCATTAATATAAGTAATTGGCCTGTAATCTCATTATATTTAGAATTTACATCAGTTCTACATACATAAAGAATTTACATCGTTAGATTACATTGGTTACTTAAAGACAAGTCATCAAACGAGAAAATATGTTTAATATAAGATAATTACATATTTACCTTTGAACTTATTCGTTCATAACAAAAGACTTATAATAATTGTTAACAGATGTTTGTTTTCAAAATAAAGCATGATAATTAAGATGCAGTTATGTAATGGTATCACCATCTAGTGGTGATCTAGCAAAGTGACAGTACCTATAAAATGTAAGAATTTTGAAAATAACCCGAAGCTACGTTCATCTCAGAGATGGCGCTATAAGTATTAATTGAAGTTAAATTTTGTGAAAACGAGTAATATTTTAAAATACAGAAGTAGATACGAGAGAGAAATAATTTTCGTATAACGTAACCGCGTACACGTCCTAAAAGAAAATTGTATATGAAGAAGAACTTAACTACAGTACAGTAATGATTTGGTATACCATTTAGTCCATCATACTCATTAGTAAGATCGTAAATAAAGAAATTTTAAATCATTTAGTACAGAAAATAGAAACTATTTAGCTTAAAGCATACTTCTAAATGTTTAAGTCACAGATACTTATTTAAGGTCGCTTTTAGAAACAGTAACCAGATAAAATAATACAATCGATCCTATATCGATTTTTGCACGTTACACACGCTGTATATACTATCCTACATATCAAAACCCTGTATAATTATTTCTTGACACATAAAACCAGAATTCCGAAAACCATTCCGCTTTATACAACTAATTTGAAATTAAAAAGGTTTCATCGCAATAAACGTGTACGATTTACTATAATAAATTCTACGTTTTAATTTAATTAAAACCAAATAATAAAACCTGATATTGACACCATCCCAATCCAATCAATATCAATAATTCAACGTATTAACAATACTTCCTGTGTATTTAAACCGTCAATTTAATTTACAGTTGATTGAACTGTACTGATACAAACCACATCTGCGTTTACTTATTAACCTAATTCGTAAAATACAGTCCAGTTGAACATCAAATATTTCGTGTTCATATAATTATTTTCAACCCCGTATATATAGTACCACTATAAAAAATTAATCACGTTTCTATTAACGAATTTTCGTGTGTATATAAACCTATTCAAGTAGTTTATGCACTAGTTGCATCACTCAAGCGCAATACCGCCCACACTTCAACCTGTCACTGACCCGAACGTGTTCAAAGCCCACCGATAGCGCGCAGTCCAAGTCGTGTACATTTCAGCGATTTAACTATGAACTCGGCAACACTTTCACAAAACACCAGACCTGTAAGAGAAGAAGTTAAATATTACCGGCAATACGTCTTGCTCCAGATGTGACAACCAAGGAACCCATTCTCAGGACTGTCGTATCTAAAACGTAGAACCAACCGGTACCGTGAAATAGAAGTCCAGAAACCCTCCAGGAAACAGGCCCGCCCGATGGTACATTGTAGTCATCTCTCCGGCGTCCCAGAAGAATGAGTGGTTACAACAAGTAAAGCAATTCTTCCAGAAGCCACCATCACAACCTCTTCAACCCATGTCCACGGATGATCGATTCTTCATTCTCCTCATATATTGCAGAAACTAGTGAAAGAATTGATCGACACAGGGGCTTCCAAGACACATTTCAGCCCCTAAGTGAAGAATATCCTCATAAACAACAGAATCAATCCCGAATCACTTGCCAATGGTATTGTAAGATTAGCCGATGGTTAAATTACAGAACCATTAGGAAAATATCGATTCCCTCAAAAATAGGAACTAAAAATTGTGAAATTTTACGACACTACCTACCAAGTTTATAATGTTGTAATAAGGCTAGACTTCCTGCAAGCAAAATAATAGAAGACCAGAGTGAACTCATCTAATCACAAGTGGATTCCAAACCAAATTTAAGTAGAATGTGTGGTTCTAGGGCAGAACACTTTACAGAGCTACACTCAGTTCTAGAAAAAGATCCAGAAAAACTTAATTAAGATCCAGGTAAATTAAATAAAGTTACTTAGCCCCACTGTTGTAGAGACTCGGTCACTACGGGAAGGACTACATGCACCAAAATTCGGTAATCACGTTCGAAGGTTATCCACTTACCAGGCAACGACCAGAACGGAACCGGTCAGCACCTGGAAATTAAACCAAAACCACCAGCGGTTAATAACCCAAACAAAGAAAAAGGGCCAGGCATATCGAAGTTTATTCCATCCGAAGAGAGGGAGGTGTGTAATGAGCCAGAAAAGTAGTAAGAGAAATAAATTCTTATTATATATATATATATATATATATATATATATATATATATATATATATATATTGTTATTTTGTTATTTCTAAGCACAACTTCTAGTTTATCAATATAAATATAAATAGTTGAAATACTTGTAAATTTCTGCCAACAAAAATCATTTTGCTATTAATTTCATACAAAAGAAGGACCAGCGACCTATAACGAGTTTATTTTATTAGCTGAGTAATTCGGCGGTAACGTAGCTTCGTTATCGATCTTTATTTCTAGATAACGGGCTTAAGGGCCGTATGAGGTGATCAAACGTAGCTAATACCTCTTGAACACCAGATTAAAACCCGAACCACTAAATAACAGAATAAAAAAAAACAGAATAAAATCCAAAGCGTCATTTATTGACTGTTCAGTAATAATCTTTTATACTAGGCTCTAAAAAGATTTAAAGGCAATGCTTTAAACGGCTCCGGAACTGAGTTATAGACAAAAGTAATCTGATACAAATAACCCTTTTATTGAAGATAAAACGAAGACCAAATATTTCGTATTCATGTAATTGTTTTCAACCCGGTGTATATAGTACAATTATAGTACATTAATCCCGTTTCAGTTAACCAATTTACGTGTGAATATAAATATATTCAAGTAGTTTATGCATTATTTGTATCACTCAAGGGCAAGGTCGTCCACACTTCAACCTGTCACTGACCATTTGTAAAAGGAAGATTCAGCCTCTCATTAATTACATTACAATTACACCCAGTCCTAATTATTCGATAATAATTAACGTGTGAATAATTATTTACAAGTACAAAAGGGAAGCCCTCTACCCAAAAGCTAACCACAACCCTTATTTTATCTGCTTAAATATGATATCAAAACATTGGTTACCCGTCAAGCATAAGTATCTACTTAATCCTGTAAAAGCCCAGCTTATATACATACAACCCTGGAAAGAACACTCCCGGATTATTTGCATAGTAACCACTGACCCGCCATCTTTGTTATGCATAATAATAATTAATATTTAGAATAATAGAACAAAACATCGTTAGCCGCACTAGAACCACTCGCACGCAACAAAATTCGCAGGACGACGTGGACAGTTGTCGATCCCACAGGGGAGCATTCCTATCCAACCTGCCAGGGACTAAAGTTACACTTTTAGTTATTTTTGTTATTGCCGTTCGTTAATATTCATTTTGTTTACTTTACATTAATTTCATATTTAGTACCAGAACCATCCTATGTTAAACCGTATTATAACCAAAACTATTATTTTATCTTATACATATATTAATATTTATCAAACTTTCTTTGTACATTATTAACAGCTATATAAGAGTCGAAAACCCACTCCAGCTTCTGCTGAAGCTAGTTCAAAGGCATAACCACAAAATCCACTACCGGAGTGGAATTATGTAAAATGAATCCACCCAGAACGCATTTTAAATCTTATTTAATTAGTTTTCAAGACTTATTTGGTTTAATATTAAAAAACGTTATAATGAAAAGTTATGTAAAATTAAATTATCTTTAAAAAATATGTCTACACGGAAATATTAGAACCTGCTCCACATAGCATAACCCCCCACTTCATCACCTCCAAAGTCTAATCAGCCCCAGAAGTGAAACCAAGCTTAAATACGAGACTAACATACAACCACAAACACACCCACACACGCACGCACGCACGCACGTGCACACGCACACGCACACACTTACACACGCACGCAGACAAACCCACGCACCCACGCCTCAATGCACACTTTCACGAAAGCACGCACACACACTCGAATATGCACGCGCACACGCACAGGCCCACGCGCACACACGCACGCATTCACGCACACGCTGACAAACGCACGCCCGCACCAACACACACGCGAAGGCACACACATACTCACGCAAACGCTCACAAATGTGCACACGCACACGATCATGCATATGCACACGCGCACGCACAGGTATACGCACATGCACAAGAACACACGAAGACAAAGACGACGTGCTTGAGCACTCGCGCGCGCACACGCACAAACACACGTATCCGAAAACACATTCGTAGAGGCACGTAGGCAGGCGAACACACACGCACACAGTCACACGCATCCATGCGCGCTCGCTCACGAATACGCACACGAGACTTACACGTACAAGCTCACTAAGACGGACATGCTCACGCACTTACGCTCGCACGCAGTCGTACACGCACACAAACACGCACACGCATACGCACATTCACACGCACAAGCACGCGCATACGAACGTACACAGACTACGTACATAATGGCCGATCTCTGCAAATCTTTGTCAATCATCGTAAAATGAGTTAATAGGTCGATTTAGTGAAAAATATGTGGATTGCATAACCTTGTATACCTACATATGTATAAGTATGTTTTAAGGGAATCAAATCAAATTCGACAAGACGTGCGCCAGGACTCATTAAAATTATGATCAGAAACTGTAGCATTAATTTGTTTTGCAACGAAATTGTACAGTTAACAATTTAAGAAACTTTGGTATGTTTCAATGAAACCTTCCTTTAAAAATTGGGCCGTTTTCTAATATTTAATGTTTTTGTATAATAATAAACTTAACAAAAACTTTTTGGTACTCTGCTAGCAACTCATCGTAAAGATAAACACACATTTCTCTTTACAATGTGTAACTTTCTAAAACTTTTTAAATATCTTTAAGGAATTTATGTGTATGAATAAACTTTCGTTTAGAGTATATTTTGTGTGGTTAATGTAGGGACATTTGACACCTTTTTCGATTACTTGTCATCTCTGCCAAGGGTAACAGATTATTTCCATAAAAATTCACTAGAAAGCTGTTTTATACACGAAATAAATTTTAAGCTTTTATCACACAAACCAAATTTTCGAAAGCATTGTATAACTTAACATAAAATGCTTGATTACTTTTATATCTGCAATGCGTTTATAAAACATTTTTTGTGAGACGGTCTTGAGTGTACGCTGTTTACACTTAATTCATAATACTCAGAGCATTTTTGTTACTTTTAATATCATAATCATTAAATCGATGCAAGAGGGTTTGAGTAAAAAAGGTCTGCGTATACTTTCATTTAAATTACATTTTTTACTAATTAAAGCTTTAGTTAAAAAAAATAGTGTTCAAAGCAATTAACGACAATGTAAATTATTACTTTTAACTTCACAAAGGAATCCTTAAGCCCTAAAAATGTGACTATGACATATTAAACTTCCAGGTATACTCAAAATAATACGTGATTTACGAGACGATGTGTTAACACACAAAAGGGGAAACCACTTACTACAACATTTAAAATAGTTATTTGTTTGTCTAAACGTCGTGTATTTAAGGTTGTAAACGGGTTAATAACTATAGACATTTAAATGAAACAAATAGTTTCTAATTTCCACAAAATCATTTAATGAATATCAATTGTTTCGACGCACAGTGTCTTCTTCAGATTCAATCTAAAAGTAACTTACAACGCTACAAAGTACTTAACCTATACTAAGGCCCCTCGTCCACGGAGCGACTGCTTTCTGATGAAACTGTTTTAATACCGTAGTAACAAACCAGTTGGATACTCATTTCTCGTACACGTAGCGACGCAAACATGATTAGAAAAATATCAGTATCCGAGTTTTAAGGCAAAGTGCTACTTTGTGGCTGTGTGTTGTGATAAATTATGGATGATTTGGATGAGCTGGCTATTTTGTACTATTACAATCGGAGATATAGACGCAGAAGAAGGCGATTCTGGGTCCATCCCTACTTAGAGAGAAATTTAAACTGTAGATTATTTGTGGCCGCCTCAGAATTGCAACTAGATGATGGAAAGTTTCATATGTTCTACAGAATGAGTAAAGAAACCTATAGACTCCTCTTAAATAACATTCGTCCTGAAATAGTTAAAAGGAGTACAAATATGAGGGAATGCGTGAGTCCTGAAGAAAGGCTAATGATTACTTCAAGGTAATTGAAAAAAATGTATTTATGCGATTAAAGAAATATTTATTTATTCATTTTTTTAACACATTTACATCAAAAAAACATTTTGCCCGGTACAAGAAGTATTTTGCAACGATGAAGCAGGCGTGATTTCTGTGCCTGTGGAGTATGTATCAGTCTGATTATTGTCGGAGGGAAAGGAAAGATGAGTATTATTGGAATATGATGGAGATGTCATTGTAAATATAGATTCCCTTGAAAGACCAGAGGATGCCCGCAAATCACCTTCAAACTTATTTATATACGTTCTTGCTGAAGTCATGATTTCGTCTATTACATTCAGTGTTCTTCTTTGAAATAATTTCCATTGTTGATCTGACATGCTGGTCACTTCATCTAATAAACTTAGAAGAAACATTTGTCGTGTATTTTCGGCCTCGCCGCGTTTGCCTTGTCTTAAGAAAAGCTACAAAATTTTTATCGACCTCATCTAGAGGCCTTTTACGCTTGTTTGCTCTAGTCTGAGGTGTTGAACTGCTTTGTGGCTGGGGTACCTCAGCTGAAACTGGAGTTGTTTCGATATTGGTTTGCTCTCTCTGGAACAAGGGGTTGTTCGATTGGTAATCTGATGCCTCAGTTGACGGTACTTCAGTATCTTCTCGTAACGTTGGTTCCCCAAAAGTTTCAGTTTCTTCTTCTAAAAGCATTGTATTTCTGTCTGGTAAATTGCTAGCTTGTAAGGGTATTCCGGTTTTCACAAATGGCAATACAAACAGCATAACGTCTGTTAAGTAGTATTGTTTTTTCTTAGAAGCAGAACCACTCTGGGCAGGTTTCATATACCTTACAAACACTGCCCTAAGATTCTTCCATTTCTCTTTACAGGAAGCACCTGAAACAAGAAAAACATTCGTAAAGCAATGTAACTTTTTTTTTCTATAAACTTGTCTAAAACAACAGAACGCAAGGCTTTTTATTGTGTAATAAAATAAGAAAATATTGTATTCTGAATTTTTAGATAATTCTTTTTTTTAGATACTTGGCAACGGGGTGCAGTTTTGTGACACTTGGCTTAAATTTAGCAAGAGGAGATTGCACCATCTCAAAAATTGTTGCAGAAACAACCCCTATCGTTTGGGAGATCCTTAAAGAAGGCTATATGCCAATTCCTTCTATTCAAGGTTGGAAAAATACTGCTGATCGCTTCTGTGAATTATGGAATATCCCGAACTGTTCAGGTGCAATCGACGGGAAGCATATCAGAATAAAAAAATTACCTAAGTCCGGATCTACTAATTATAATTACAAACAGTATCATTCTGTAGTTTTAATGGCTTGTAGCGATGCCGATGGACTTTTTACAATGATCGAAGCAGGATTGAAACAGTGATGGCGGAATATTTAGAGCTAGTCGAATGAGACAATGGCTACAGGCGAATGGAAATATTCCTCCAGCTTCACGCTTACCTCACGATCCACGGGAAAATTCTTTCCCTTATTATTTTGTTGCAGACGAAGCATTTCCGCTTTTGAAAAATGTAATGAGACCCTATCCACAGCGTTCCTTAGACAACAAGAAACGCATTTTTAATTACAGATTAAGTCGTGCTAGGAAAACGATTGAATGTTCATTCGGCATGGCGTCGCAAAAATTTCAAGTATTGGATACCCCTATACGGTGTCTCAAATTACAGACAGTCATTCATATAATAAAATGTGCATGTATTCTCCACAATCTTGTTCGAAGACATGAAGGAATACCATATGCATTACATGTGCAAGACGAAGAAGATAACCTAGATTTTGCCATAATTCAACAAATGCGCCAAGAAAATGCACTGTTTGCTATCGATAATCGTTCCACGGTATATAATTTAAGAGATTATTTAAGAAATTACTTTTTGGCCCCGCGCGCAGCACTTCCATGGCAATGGAAATATATAACTTAAAAATAAAAATTTCCTAATATTTGATATTTGTTACCCACTTAGACAAAAATAAAACTTGTTTTCCGTAACCATGTTTTTTTTTCTTCAAACAAGAGCAAAATTTGAGTGTAAAACCTGACATGTTTAAATTCTTTAGGTTTTTTGTTGGGTCTCGGACATGTCTTTCAATGTGTCGTAAGTCGGGCTTTCTATATATGGAACCTCAGATATAATAATAAATTTACATAATTTATAAGCTTACAAGATTTGACCCGCACAAACATAATTAGTTATATACATACATACATAAATACATTGCAAGTTAATTAAAAGCTTTTAAAAATACAAAGATGTTAAATTAATATACTATATACTTACCCGTCATATTCATTTCTTTTCCTATTTTATTCCATGCCGCTTCTGTTATGTCTTTTCTGGAATATTGCGGTAATTTATAATTGTACAAACAAGGAAATTTTTCCACTTCCTGGACAAATTTAACGTTCAAACTCTGTTCACTCATATTTTTGTGTGAAATATCTGTATTGTTCTGGATCCCTTAAGGGAGCGTATTACTTTATATATTAATAAAGGTTACTGGTTTTATTTTTGAATACTTTTATTTACTAGATTTTTACATATTGTAAACGCACATGCCGCCATTATGTTTACAACTACTTGTTTGTTTCAGGGCGATGTTGCCAATACTACACTTAATGCTATAGGTTTTTTAATAGTTCTACATGATCTCCTTAAAATTGGAACATTCACATGCAATGTTCTATTTTGAGAAGTTACCATAGGTGTTTCACACATTTCATCTTTACAAACTTCACTTTCATACTCATTATCAGTATTTACAATTGGTTCGTTTAGTGTTTTTCTAATATGTAAACTATTTCTAACACACATTTTATTTTGATCATTTATAATATTGTATGATCTAGGACGATCAGTCGGTTCTACAATTTTAGCTGGATGCCAGATTTTAGTATGAGGATTTTGGACAACAATGTCTTCTCCAGTAATAAATGGTTTTCTAACTTTAGTCCTCTCATCATGATATTTCTTTATTTTTATGTTGCGATTTTGTAATTCTTCGTACGCGTCTTTATACACTAATTTAGGTTCTAATAAATCTACATTCTTTGGTAACTTACTCCTAATAATTCTACCCATTAGTATTACTGACGGACTATATTTTAAACCCGCTACAGGTGTTACTCTGTATTCAAGTAATGCATCATTTAACTGATCAACTGTTTCACATTTTCTCAATATTTGCTTTGCTATGCCTACCCCTTTTTCGGCTAGACCGTTTGATCTCGGATAATAGGGACTACTATGTTTCATTTGAAACCCATAATCAGTAGCAAAAACTTTAAATTCATAACTATTAAATGGACTATTATCACTTATTACATATTTAAGTATGCCATGAACTGAAAATATTTTTTGAAGTTTCCTTTTAATTTCGGTTATTGTTTTGTTTTTTAGCGGTATTACCTCTAGCTACTTTGACAAATAATCTACGACAACTAAATAATCTCTTTTACCATACTCAGCAATATCCATACAAATGTTTTGAAAAGGTAATCTGGGTACTTCATGATTAATCAAAGGTTCATGAGCATTAGATCTTTGAAATCTTTCACAAGTTTTACATTTTTTAACAAAATTGTCAATATTTTCATTAATCTTAGGCCAAAAGTACGCCTCTCTCAACCTTTGCTTTGTTTTTACTATTCCAAAATGTGATTTACCATGTCCTAACTTTAAAACATCTTGTCTTAAGCACTTAGGAAGTATGATTTTCTGATCTAGAAATAATAGTCCTTCATTGTTTGTTAACCTATCTTTCAGTTTATGATAAAATTTAATTTCCTGATTTTGCTGTTTATAAAAATATTTCCAATTACTATCCACTAATCCTAATACTTCTTTAAGTATTTCATCTTTTTTAGTTTCTATTTTATATTTATCAAGATCTGTATTCGGAATTGACACGAATTCACTTAATGTTACTGAATGTACTATATCAAACATGTCCGGATCATCGCTATGATGTTCAATTTTATATGATCTAGACAACAAGTCTGCAATATGCATTTGATTTCCCAGAATATACTGTACATTTAAGGAATATTTCAAGAGTTTTAATTTTAATCTTTGAATTCTATTAGTGCTTTTATGTAATTATTTAGTAATTATGTTAACAAGTGGTTTATGATCAGTATTAATTTCAATTTTCTGACCACAAATAAATTGATGAAATTTTTGACAAGCATAAACAATGCCTAAAAGCTCTTTTTCTATTATTGGATATTTTTTCTCAGATTCTGTTAAGCTACGTGAAGCAAATGCTATTGGACGATTGTCCTCTATTAAACAACAACCTATTCCGTCCTGACTAGCATCTGTTTGCAATATTATATCCTTTTTAGGGTCAAAGAATTTTAAAGTAGGTGCTTTACTCACCAATTCTTTTAATTTGTTACAGGAACTCTTTTCATTATCACCCCAAACCCATTGCCTATCTTTCTTTAATAATAGTCTCAAAGGTACAGATTCATTAGACATATTAGGTATAAATTTATGTAAAAAATGTATCATACCCAAAAACCTTTGAACCTCTTTCTTGTTAGTTGGATCCGGCATCTCACTAATTGCAGTCACCTGCCTTGGGTCTGGTGCAACACCTTTTTCTGTAAATATTAAACCTAAATACAAAACTTTACAAACTTTAAACTGTAACTTATTACTATTAAATTTAACATTATACTTTAATGCTCTTAACATTACCTCTTTTAATATTTTATCCTGTTCCTCTTGGTTAGCACCTGCTACAATTATATCATCAAAATATACCTGTACACCGTTAATGTCTCCAAATAATCTTGTGTTTTCACGTTGAAATACTTCTGGACTACTGGCCAAACCAAATGGTAGTCTGTTGAATTTGTACCTTCCATAAGGCGTATTAAATGTACAGAGCAATGATGATTCATGCGAAAGTTCGACCTGATGAAACCCATCCTTCATATCTAACACTGTAAAAATTTTCTTACCCGATAACTTTGCACATATTTCTTCCACTGTTGGTATATTGTGGTATTCCCTTTTTACATATTTATTCAGCTCAGATGGATTGAAACAGATACGTATGGAACCATTCTTCTTTTCTACTACTACTAGGTCATTCACCCAATCGGTAGCTTTATCCACTTTAGATATGATCCGTTTATTCTCTAGGTCTTTTAAAGCAACCTTTAGCTTTTCCTTTATTAGCTCTGCAAATCTTCTACATGGTTTCACAGATGGCACTGCATCTTCTTTTAACGATATTTCATACTTAAACGGCAATTTACCCAATCCTTCAAACACAGCACTAAATTGTTTTATAAACTGTTCTTTATTATTAAACACTGGATTACCATTAAGTTCATTGACTCGTTTTATTAAATTTAATTGAATCGCTGTATCCAATCCGACTATTGGATTTGAGTTAACATTAGCAACTACAAATTTTATTACTGTATTATCTCTGTTTAACGGTTTGCAATTTAATTCAATGCAGCCTACGGTATGGAATTGTTTCCCCTCCATAAGCGATTATTTTACTGTTTACCGTTGTTAATTTTACAGCTATCTTTAGATCCTTATACAATTTATACGGTAACACATTAATTTGTGCCCCAGTATCGATTTTAAATTTAACACTATGTTCATTAATTGTTATAGGATGACTCCATTCCATACGTTTAGCATTTAATTGACTTACCCTTAAAATTTCTTCTGTGAGATAATGATCAGTTTCGTTACTAACTTCCACAGGTTCATCTTCTTGCGTGACTTCACACGCTTTCTTACGTCTAACTTTCCTTTTACAACCTATTGCGAAATGGTTTAACATTCCACAATAATTACATTTTTAACCAAATGCAATACACTCTCTTTTCTTATGTCTTGTGGCACATTTTAAACAGTCGTATTTTTTATTGTCAATATTATTATTATTCACTTTAACCACCTTTTTTAACAAATTAACTTCTTCTCCTTTAACCTCTTTTGCCTGCATTTTACTAGCTTCTCCAGTTCTGCATAGTTTCTCCGTTTTGTCTAATGTTAAATCAGATATTCCTAGCAACTTTTCTTGTAATTGGAGGTCAAGGATTCCTAATATTATTCTGTCTCTAATTAACGACTCTTCTTGATCATTAAAATTACACGACTTCGACAGTAATTTTAAATCCTTCACAGAATGGTCAAAACTCTCACCTTCATTCTGCCCTCTCAGAAAGAATTTAAATCTATCGTAAGTTTCATTATTTCTTGGTTTACAATAAGTATCGAATGCTTCTATTACACTATCATACTTATTTCTTTGTTCGGTAGTTAATTTAAATGTATTAAACACTTCAATTGCGTCTTCACCAGCAACACTCAAAAACAGTGCAATTTTTCTGTCATCTGATTCCTTATCTAAATCAGCCGCTTTGAGATATAAATCAAAACTTTTCATAATTCTTATTAATGTTTTGGTCAAACACCAACGATGATGGCGGTTTTATCGACTCCATCTCTGTACAGTTACGGCGCGGTCACAGATGTTTCCACGAATATTAAAGCAATCCTTGCAATTTTACTTAATTTAACGTTTTACCCGACACCATGTATTGTTCTGGATCCCTTAAGGGAGCGTATTATTTTATATATTAATAAAGGTTACTGGTTTTATTTTTGAATACTTTTATTTACTAGATTTTTACATATTGTAAACGCACATGCCGCCATTATGTTTACAACTACCTGTTTGTTTCAGGGCGATGTTGCCAATACTACACAGTATCCCAACAAAATATCACTCGGCGGCCGACAGTGCCCGTCTCTTGTCGACTAATTACGTACACGTACGCTACCGATTCGTGACTGATAAATCCGTGTACGAGATACAATTTGAATCAACACGCAGGGACGCAAAAGAAACTGACAAGTGACGAAAGTATTAAAACAGTCAGAAACCAGTAGCTCCGTGGACGAGGGGCTTAATTGTGGTGGGAGACTGATAACTAATTATGTGATGAAGAGGAAAAGTCAAATAGTGGCGAACAGTATAAATCAATTTGATCGTTTAATAAAAAACTTGTACTTTTGTTTTTAAAAATTTCTAATCATTCAAAAACGTCTAATCTTTTACCTTTATTTTGAACATGATTAGAAGTTTTAGAATCATTAGAAATTTTTAAAAACAAAAATACAGGTTTGTTATTAAACGATCAAGTTGATTTATACTATTCGCCAGTGTTTGAGTTTCCCTCTTCATCACATAATTAGTTATCAGCATCCCACCACAATTAGTATAGGTTAAGTATTTTGTAGCGTTGTAAGTTAGTTTAAGATCTAATCTGAAGAAGACACTGTGTGTCGAAACAATTGTTATTAATTAAATGATTTTGTGGAAATTAGAAACTATTTGTTTCATTTAAGTGTTAATATGAATTTCCATCAAGTAAAAGCCAGCACAATTCAATAACAATTGAAGCTATATTTAACTTACCGAAGACAATAGCTACAATTGCTAATGAACGGACAGGAAAAGAAAAAAATGAAAAGTTTGTATAATATGCCTTTAATTGCATGGATTTTACCCAAAAAGGTACGTGTTTGAATTATGAATTGTTAACATGCATAACAATACACGGCCTACTGATACCATATTGGATTGTAAATTTCACCATTGTTACTTGAGCTAAAAATTATATATTTATACAAAATAGTAATCCACTTTCAGATAAACTCACATGTACATTTCTATATTTATTCTATGCAACAACAGTTTTCTCTGCTGGCAATAGTTTTATATAGTTTCTAACGCTTGAGAGCATAACAATACTGCAATTGTAAAAAAGATTCATCCTCTAGGGTATTAGTGCTTTTATCATATGTGCAACGTTATTGTTCTTTCGGATTATTGTAATGCCTCAGGTTGACTATTACGTTAATTAATTCCCCTCTAATGGAGATTTTGATATATTTGTCTTTATGCTAGCTACAGTGAGGGGGTCGTGGATTCTTAGACTCGTATAACTATAAATAAGGTAAAAATAAAGTTTTACACAAATATTTATAATTCGTAGTGGTGGTATACAATAAATTAAGATAATTAACTCAGGAAGGTAAAATTAATGGTATATAAATAAAATGTAATAATGGAAAAAAATAACAATGTTCAATAAAATAATACTAACTCAAACTTAATTCGGGTTGGAACGCCCGTTTATTCGGCAGCCCCAAATGCACCCGGCCTGGATGGGTTGTAGACGATCCTTTTCTTCACGGTACGGTTAGAGATTTTCTGTGGTATTGGTAATATTTTGGTTCTATATATATATATATATATATATATATATATATATATATATATATATATATATATATATATATATATATATATTGTGGTCTTTTCTCAAGCTTGTTTGGATAATTACACTAAGTGGGTAAGTATTATTTACTTTTATAATAATAATTTAATAATTTAAGTAAATACAAATCATGGTTTGAGGTTAACTAGTTGATACAGAACCTCTGGTGGGACAGATAAATAATTAATTCGATGTTATTTACTTCTAATAATTGGGTCTGGTTGGGTTTCAGGTTCAGTGTAATCGTAATAAGGGATTAATGCCCCAACAAACTAGGTCAATGTCAGAATAATATAAATGGCCTTGATTGCATGCGTAATGCGAATGCGTTTACAATTACTAAAATTACGGAGATAATTAATTCTTGTATACACACGATAATGACGAAAGAAAACTAAATTATTGCTTAAACTTAAATTCTATATACAGGTTTGAAACGGTTAATTTAGAACCGGGATACTAAGCCCTCAGTTCATTTGCGTTTTAATAAAGGCAAGTAAAATATGCAAACAGATGTGGTCAATCGATGTCAATAAACTATTTCAATTGAATTTAAATAAATGGAAAGTTTCGAAATACGGGGAATACTTTGTTATTTATTAAAAACGGGATGGTCTCAATTGTTATGTCTTAATTACGTTGAAACGTATAAACAGATTATTATAAGTTTTTTTAGAATTTACATCAGTTCTACATACATAAAGACAAAATTTACATCGAGTGGGGCTTAAACCTTGATGGCGCAGTTGGTTAGCGCGGTACTCTAGCAAAGTACAGGTCGTAGGTTCAAATCCTACTCGAGGTAAACTTTTTATTTATGTATTTAATAAAATTATTAATGAGTATAAACAGATTGTTTATATAATTAAGATAATTTACTTATTGAAAAATCGTTTGATTACCAAGCCAATCCTGTTTAATTCAATTTTAGAATTAATTTTTACTTTTAGTTGTATAAAGGGAGTGTTTTCGGAATTCTGGATTTAATTATACAGGTAGTTCTTAATGAGGAGAGGATATAAATATACAAAGGGTTTACTTTTTGTTACCTTTTATAGCCAAGGATGCGTCATCTGACTGAAAGTAACGTTATTCGTCAGGAATTATTTATACAGGGGGTTTGATTTTATTACCTTTTATAGTCAAGGGATGCCTTAGCTGACTAAAAGTAATGTTCTTGGTTCTAGATGTTTATAGCCAAAGCAGTCAACTATAAGTTCCTAGAATTTGTTCGTCAGGAATTATTTAGACAGGGGGTTTGATTTTATTATCTTTCATAGTCAAGGGACGCCTTAGCTGACTAAAAGTAACGTTCTTGGTTCCAGATATTTATAGTCAAAGCGGTCAAGTATAAATACTTAGAATGAGATGGGTTTGGTTTTAATCTAGAGTGTCAGAGGTATTGAACTCCCCGTTTTCTAGTTATAGAGCTATTAAGGTTAGGTTAGCGCCAGCGTTACTCAGCAAATAGCCCAAGCTTAGTACACGTTACTAGTCCCTCTTTTACGTTCGATTAACTTTTAAAAGGATTTCGGTGACATGAAAAAAAGTGTACTTTTAAATATTGAAATACTGGAACAATAAGTTCAATTGGTACAGAAAATTGCATTAAGAGCGCTGTTCAGAATTTTATATTTTCTCGAATAAAGAGAAATTCTAACAGAAATTCAGGAACGCTGGTGTAGTAATGCTACAGAGGAGTGCCTACAGAGAAGTATTCTGCAGGCGAAGTGAAGAATTATAATAAAACTTTTCGCTTTTATACTTGGTACAGAAGTGGGGTTTTGGCAAATTTTTAAGCGATGTCTTTTGCACATATAGAGAAGGGGGCTGGTGCGTATGCAAACGTGACGTTTTTTAAAACATCTAGATTCTGGAATTGAATAAATTGTTGTATAAATTATTATCAGGATAATTTTAAAATAATAAAAAATTTATTCGTCTTACTAATTTTTCTGGCTCATTACATTATGGTACAGGTAAATTATTAATCAAATACTATTACTTCGCGAGTGCTGGTTAAAGCGTTCATTTGCGCATCAGGGTTATGAACCAAACAAGTTCCTTTGTTTCTAATCATACATAGCAACATTCCTTAAAAACCATCCTGTACATAGGCATATTTGAATCGCATTTCAGAGTAGGACCATGTAACTGTATGCCTTCGTTATTGAGAATGCATAAAGTAACTAAATTATAATGTATTCGTATTTAGTTGAATCATCAAAAATCGAAAATGTGGTATAGTAATCTTGTCAATTAGTCTCATAGTAGTTGCAGATTGCTGATTAAACAGTCACATTGTCAGGTGTGGATGTAATATGTCGTAGAATTTTTGTTTGAATAATAGGATATGTGAATGCCATACGTAGAATCTTAAATTAATATTAAGTTACCAGGAAGTTTTATTTTAAAGTTTGTTATCACAGTTTCGATACAAGTAATTAAACTTCATGATGGTGGAGGAAAGCTTTTAAGACACATAGTATGTGTGGGTTTAAATTTATTTCTATTATCGTAATTTTTAGCGAGAGGTTTGTAACGTGCAAAAATCGATATTTTATCTTTTCGTATCGACTGTAAAAGATCGTGTTAAATCATCGCGTAGAGCTCGTCTTCGATCTACAGAGGTAAAACAATGTTATATAAATAAATTGCCATTATATATCTTACATTATTTCTAGCACTTTCTTCTCGTCTTTCGTTCTCTTCCTTTTATTTACGCATTAGTTGAATATCCGTTAGTGTACCTTTGGTTTCACTTTTGGTTTTGCTACGATTTGCACTTAAATGGAACTGCTCGTAAATGACTAGAAGCTGTGCTTCAATTACTTCGGTCTCGTTATCGTTGATGTTACCCTGTCACTGGAGATTATGATGATGGAATTTAAGCTATACTAACTAAGGCTCAAATATTCGTCACCAGATCAGATTAATCCATTATCGCATGTACTAATAAGCATTGTATTTCTGTGTTTACTTCCTAACCTGTTATGCATTATCCACTGCATTCAGCACGGATCACTACAGCCTCCACAAAAGATTAAGTGAATTTAAATTAACCCGATTACAAAGTATTCTTAATGAACTGTTTACCTTTGTTGCAATTTCTTTGTCATATTGATATCCGAATCCATTTTAACTTTCACAGGTTTCGCTAACGTAGAATTGTTATAACTTGATCAAACCACTAGCTAATGCTTTGTGCTCATATTTTAACCAAATTTAGAGTGATGTGTTAGCCTGTAGCATCCATTTTTTATATTATTTGATTAGCTACTTATAACCTTTTGTTTTGAAAAACAACTGGTAAGCAATGAGGTACTTGATTTTCAGCCTTCATTTCGGTTCATGTTAATACTGAGATTTGAACTCCCCTTTTTTATTGCATGGCAATGGTACATACTATTAAGTTGGACTGATACCCCATTCGCTCGGCTTTACACCGGAGAACATGAGAAGTGTGAAGGGCGCCAAGGCTTTAGCAAGATGTAATGGGTGTATGTTGTAATTAGCCTTATCCGTGACAATAATAATATGAACCACTAATAAATGAAAACTATGAAGGTGGCTTAGTGATTTAATGGTTAAATGAAACTATTACAAACTACATATCAACATTAAGTACAAATGTTGTTAATTTAATTGTAGGTAAAAAATGCATGTGTGAGGTATGACGAGATGGTTATGTGAGTGTAACGGAGATCTCTACAGTGGTCGTATTGATAATTTTATAATGTGTAAATCGTGTGTATGATGGTGATGAAATGAAATATCTGACCTTACATAGGCAGCTCCTTGTTTTTATCCTTTTATTTATTTTTAGGACTCTTAAGATGTTAAACAACCTGTTTTTTTATGTGCAAGTTGGACCGTTAATGGAACTTGTTGCAGTACTATTGCCAGTTCGTTCTGAAGACAAATTCATTTATTTCATGAATGTTGCTTCATATAAAAAACCCTAAAAAATGTTAAAAATTACCAATTAAACGCTTGGCTTACTTTCAGTCTTACCAATTGTTGATTGGGTTTTTAAAGATTAAACTTATGAATACAATAAATTTTAGTTAAATTTGCGTTCGCATGGCATAATAATCTGAAATATCAAGAATTCGCATAGTCTTACATATGTTCAAAAAATATTTACTTACTTGACATTATTGTTTTGTTCTTAAACAAAATCGTACATATTAATTATATATTAATGCTTGATTAATTAAAAAATTTTAGAAATCCAAAATTATGTGTACCTATTTTATTGGCAATGTCAAGGTTGATATAAATTGTTCTTATCAGAACTGCTTTAGTTCTATTTTACCTTGAATTTATTAAAATTTAAACACTGTTTTAGCGGCATTTTTAAATTCTATATTATTATGCAAAAGTACCGTTACATACTATTTAGGCTTCCGTGTCCAGTAGCTGAAACTTAAAACATAAATTGTGTATACCGGTTGTATATGTCGTATTATTTATGTGTTTAGGTCATACGTTAGCGCGGGATACCATGTGATTTTAAATTTATGGTTGCTAGATTTTAAGTACACATTTTCTTTCATTCTGGATAAGAGTGTTCAAATCATTGGTATCTAATCTTACTTGATTAGCTACTTATATATGCATGCTAGGTTTAATATAGTGAACTGAACAAGCTTCTCTGATTATTTATATAATTGAATTTGTCATTATTAAGGAGGGTTTGTGTTTGAATATTGTGAAACGAAAGGCAAGTTGGATTGGTACTTTTCTGAATTAAAGTATTATGGTTATATATATATATATATATATATATATATATATATATATATATATATATATATATATATATATATTTAAATAAGACAATTTTTCTTAAAACTTGTGTAAATAAACGTAAAAATTAATTCAACGTTTCGGGAACGTCCTTTGTTCCTTTGTCAAGAATTTATTTGACAATTACAGAAATTGAAATAAGGTAACTATTTTTAACAAGTACAAAATATGAAACAAGGTAACTAATTTAATTTTAATCTGGACGAGTGTGTTTGACTTCGGGTAGTTGGTCTAGTATGTGATGTAGAAGGTGCAGAAATGGGGACGCCTGGAATAGTTGCAGCATAAGTGTTTGAAATTGCTGGAAGATTTGGAGTTGGTTGAAATGTAGAATCAACTTGTTTAATGATATTCTTCCAAATTTGTGGCATTCTAGAAGTGTCATCTCGTTTATTGAGGGCGTTTGGTCTTCTTTCAATTTCAACTGCTTCTCTAATAATTCTTGCTTGTAAGGTATATAGAGGTGCAATTAAACGGATATTGTTGGTATTAATTTGGTGTCCTGTATCTAAATGATGTGTAGCTAAAGACGATGAAGGATTGTGCTGTTTAATTGCTAGTTGGTGTTCATCGGCTCTCGCATATAATATTCTGTTAGTTTGTCCTATATAAGTTCTTCGACAGTTGTTGCACGGTATCTCATACACTCCTTGGCTTTCATTAGGAACTTTGTCTTTGGGGTTTCTTAAAAGTTGGGACAAAGTTGAATGTGGTTTGAATACCGGTCTGAAGTCGTTTTTGGGAAATTTCTTTGCTATTCTGTCTGTAATTCCCTTTATATAAGGTAGAATAACAGGAATCTTTCGTTCATTGTTTGACAAGCTATTATTTCTTGGTCTTCTTATTTCGTTGGTAATTTTCAATATTTCTTGATCTTTGTATCCATTTTGAACTAGTATTTTATTAATAGTCTTCATCTCTTCCGTTCTGGAATTTTGGTCAGATAAGTGGTAAGAGCGGTATATCAAGGATTTCATAACGCTACGTAATTGACCAGGATGGTGATGCGAGACAGAGTTCAAGTATCTATTCGTATGTGTTGGTTTTCGATAAACTTTGTGTGTAAATTTACCATTAGGAAGTCTTGTTATTAGGGTGTCCAAAAAAGGGAGTGAATTATTTTCTTCAACTTCCATAGTAAATTTAATGTTGTCGTGAATGTTGTTAATATGTCCTAGAAAATGGTTCAAGTTTCCTTTTCCATGGGGCCAAACTACAAATGTGTCGTCAATATAACGAAACCAACAGGCAAATAATGTAGAACCGTTAAGGACAGTACACAATTTAAGTGACAAAGAACTTGATAATAATATTCTAAATGTTTTAGGTAAAGGGTTTAATTTTGCCATCACTCTAAACGGATTCCGTAGAAAACATCATCACCAACGTAGAATACGCCTTAAAAGATACAGAATCTACGGTAGCTGACGAAATTAGACTCAACGTAGCACACATTCTTCAGAACTGCAAACTTCCCAAACAAAATATCACCAAACAAGACCTCCAAATGTTAAACCAAATGAAAATGACGACCAAATATTAATACTACCTGCTGACAAAGGAAACGCTACTGTCATTGTCAACTCTCAAGACTATCACCATAAGATGTCTGAACTGCTAACTTCTTCAGAATATAAGAAAAATCAGTACAATCCTACCACTTACATAGAAAAACAACAAAATCTATCATTAATTCTACAAAATTAGACAAAGAAACAAAACAGAAACTAATTCCAAGAGAGAAGAGTTCAAGAATCCCCAAAATATACGGACTCCCAAAAATACATAAGGAAAACTGGCCATTACGCCCTATCGTCAGTGCATTCAATTCTCCGACTCATGACCTTGCTCGTTATCTAGCCAAAGTTATTCAACCGATTTGTGAAAATGCTGTATCCTACATCAAAAACTCTTATGATTTTCTACACAAACTCAAAATTGTACCCTTGGCTCCAAATGACATTTTAGTTAGCTTCGACATAACGTCACTTTTCACCAAAATACCTATTGAAGACACGATGAAAATTCTAGAAGAAAACACTCAATAAACCAAGACATACTCAAATTGATAAACCACTGCATGCACTCAACCTATTTTACATACAAAGGACAATTCTACAAGCAAATTCAAGGAACACCTATGGGCTCGCCACTCTCTCCAGCTTTTGCGAATGTATATATGGAACATTTTGAAACCATTGCTTTAAATTCTGCAGATTTAAAACCTAAATGTTGGTTTCGTTATGTTGACGACACATTTGTAGTTTGGCCCCATGGAAAAGGAAACTTGAACCATTTTCTAGGACATATTAACAACATTCACGACAACATTAAATTTACTATGGAAGTTGAAGAAAATAATTCACTCCCTTTTTTGGACACCCTAATAACAAGACTTCCTAATGGTAAATTTACACACAAAGTTTATCGAAAACCAACACATACGAATAGATACTTGAACTCTGTCTCGCATCACCATCCTGGTCAATTACGTAGCGTTATGAAATCCTTGATATACCGCTCTTACCACTTATCTGACCAAAATTCCAGAACGGAAGAGATGAAGACTATTAATAAATGGATACAAAGATCAAGAAATATTGAAAATTACCAACGAAATAAGAAGACCAAGAAATAATAGCTTGTCAAACAATGAACGAAAGATTCCTGTTATTCTACCTTATATAAAGGGAATTACAGACAGAATAGCAAAGAAATTTCCCAAAAACGACTTCAGACCGGTATTCAAACCACATTCAACTTTGTCCCAACTTTTAAGAAACCCCAAAGACAAAGTTCTAATGAAAGCCAAGGAGTGTATGAGATACCGTGCAACAACTGTCGAAGAACTTATATAGGACAAACTAACAGAATATTATATGCAGAGCCGATGAACACCAACTAGCAATTAAACAGCACAATCCTTCATCGTCTTTAGCTACACATCATTTAGATACAGGACACCAAATTAATACCAACAATATCCGTTTAATTGCACCTCTATATACCTTACAAGCAAGAATTATTAGAGAAGCAGTTGAAATTGAAAGAAGACCAAACGCCCTCAATAAACGAGATGACACTTCTAGAATGCCACAAATTTGGAAGAATATCATTAAACAAGTTGATTCTACATTTCAACCAACTCCAAATCTTCCAGCAATTTCAAACACTTATGCTGCAACTATTCCAGGCGTCCCCATTTCTGCACCTTCTACATCACATACTAGACCAACTACCCGAAGTCAAACACACTCGTCCAGATTAAAATTAAATTAGTTACCTTGTTTCATATTTTGTACTTGTTAAAAATAGTTACCTTATTTCAATTTCTGTAATTGTCAAATAAATTCTTGACAAAGGAACAAAGGACGTTCCCGAAACGTTGAATTAATTTTACGTTTATTTACACAAGTTTTAAGAAAAATTGTCTTATTTAAACATGAATACTTGTAAATCTAAATAGAAACATATATATATATATATATATATATATATATATATATATATATATATATATATATATATATATATATATATATATATATATATATATATATATATATATATATATATATATACATATGTGCGTGTGTGTATAAAATCTTCATTTTCGTTTACGGCTGAACGATCTTTCAACGTACCAGAGAGGGGATTACATTCTTTTGTGGTTATTTATAAATTAATAAATTGATGTTTTACAAGTAAAATCTCGTATCTTGCCCTCGTCGTCATTATTAATCATGGAAATATGTGTGAATTACGTATTTTTATTGCTTCATATCTTGATAGTAGGATATATTTATCTTTATTTTTGGTGAAAATAAATGCATGTTCTGTGTGCATGCATGAATTATCTAGTCTTTGGGGAAACGTAATCAGCGTTCCATTATAGAAATATAAGGGTAAATTATATCGACTGCTTAGTCGTGCTATTATTAGATATATTAATATATATATATATATATATATATATATATATATATATATATATATAAATATTATCCATTGTAGGGAAATTCATCAATAAATTCCGCTGACTAAGGGAACTTGTGTGTATTTGTTATTCCTGCTGCTTCCTTGGTTCAGGCTTTACAGGGTCTCTCTTTCAAGAAATAGTAATTCATCTTTTCTTTCTTTAAAGCTGGTGGCGCCTGTTTATTGTCTGTTCTCCCTATCTCTTTCTGTCTACAATTTTATTCTTGCTTTTTAACTAACCTAACTATCTATTTACTCTTTATCAACTGCTCAAAACACACACGCTATCCGAGTGCTCTACGGTGTCAGGACCGAGTTACTAATCGAGCTAACTAACTTCTTCCAATTGTAAGTGACATGGTAGGTTAGACACGTGGCAGGGTCAGTCGCGGATAAATATTTCGGCGTACTTTCGAGCTTACCAGTTTATTTATGAATTGAATTGTGACTGGGAAAGTTACGTAAACTTTATCAGGGTTTCTTATTGAAAAACAGGATTTGTGCATCTCGATTCTGGGTATCAAGTCTGTTTTTTTTCCTGGGAAATGTCCGTTATGCTGTTTTAGTACGGAAGATTTCTTTAGTGTCATGGTTAAAAGATGACGTAATTTTAGTGGGGGCAAACGGTTCTGTGTTTCGGTTAGTTAGCTAAAGTTAGACTGTGTAGAACAAAGGTCGAACGTTGAGCGAGTTATGCAGGATTCGGATGCGCAGAATTTACCAACGTTTTACCCGGATTACTTGAAGATATCGTGAGGGAATCTGTCCATGTGGATTATCGAAGGTATTCAACCATCCCGGGGACATTTTTGTGTTGTAGTTGTTGGTCTAGAGTGACATTTAAGTTTCATTTGAAGGGGAATGGTGTGTATTTTAGTGATCTCATTTTTGGAATAAAATCGGGTTTAAGATTCTGATATCTGGTAATTTCGTAAATTTGTTTTTGCATCGAGCAAGTACATTACGACGCACCTACAGCTCGTTCAGACAGAGAAAAAGTTACCGTAAATATAAGACGGAAATTAGGCTAAGAAAATTTTGTGCCAATCGAGGTAATTACCTTTCTGTGTTTATTTTTGGGGATTTTAATGAAGTTGTCTTTGTATTTGATTATGTGGATGAATACGCTTTCTTCTGTGTATACTATAGTATAGAGGCCCTTCGGGCGGTTAAGACACTTTTACTGAAGTGTATTTAACCGTTTATCGTAATATTACATATGGTGTCTTATTTATTATCACTATACCAATATTCACATCAAGCAAATTTGTCAAATTTATGTTTTCTGCGTCCTCATTATACCCAGAAAGTGATAATTAAATTAAGGTAATTAAGATAAGTGATCTTGAAAATTCTGAACCTCGCAAGGTTAATATTCAAAATTTTACGTAAAAAGTTCGACCTTCACTTCTTTCCGGGAGTCTTTTTTATCAGTAGTATAAAATACAGATAGTGTTAATGAACTTGAGCGTCATTGTATGTATAATTACATGTGATTTCTGCCATTCCTCACAGGGTTATCCTTATTTACGAACCTCATAAATTTAGAATATAAAATACTTTGATTACGTTCATGTTACTGAAATGTTTATTTATTTATTTACTTTTTATGATAATTTTTGATTTACACGGCCTTACAGCGACAACGTTCATGTATTTTTAAGATTTTGATGAAAGCTTTTAACATAATAATTTATTAGAGTTTTCTCCGTTAGAGAAGGAGAGACTTTATTTTATTTTTTTAAGACACAGTTTCACTGATACGAGTTAATCTAAAATAAAATTAGGGTAAATAAGGCCGAGGACCGATAAGTTGATCTGCTAGCACGCCATTTTACTTTGATTACGTGCACATACTTTGAAGCTTTCCAGGAAACGCCAGACCAAGGTTTTTAATTCACTCATTCACCTGGTTTATTGTCAGGGTATTTTGAACACCCTGTATACGTATTGGGTAATTTTGTTTGTAATTTTATTCACTTAGTTAGATTCCGTATATTTTTTTTGTTTGAGAGCTTACGGTAGATAATGAATGTTTTGCTTGAATGGGTCACGCTGTATGTAAAGGAATTTTAGGGATGTGTAAGATGCATTAAGGAATTTCGTATCTTTTTTTGGTGTAGTTACGTAATTTCCTTAAGAAAAGTCAGTGTAGTTTTTTTTGGAATTTTTAAGTACAATTTTCAGTTTATTTCCCGAATCATATGTGGAGTTTAAGTAAGACAAATTCGTTTAGTTTTGTTACCTAGTGTCATTACAAAGAAGCGTTGTTATCGCATTGGTGCCGTACTGTCGCATTCGTGTAGAGGAACAGTTGGAGAGTCGGAATGTTGGTTTTCATCCGTGTAAGTAATATGGGTGGGCGATTGGTTGTACCTTTGCAATAACATTTCTGTATCGTGTCGAAGGAAAATGCAAATGTGGCAGTTTCTTCGCCTGAAGTCGCGAGATCATCGTAAATTTAGGGGGGTAGAAATTTTAATATTAAAATGGTTGATTGGTTTGTTTGAATGAATTTGTATGGAGGGGAGCGTTTTTTTAATATGGCGAGATTTGTAATTTTGAATGCAAGAGGAGTCTGTCCTAAGCCTTTGAAGCGTGAAGTCGTGCGTGTAGGTGAAGTCCTTCGAATTATCGGAATTGGGGTTTCATCATTGTGCGAGCTCCTAGTGAAATTTAGTTAAGTAGCGTTGAAGACTTGAAAGATTAGTCGAGTATAACCAAGTTTGGGATATTTTTTGCGAAGTAACATTTCAACCGGGCTCGCTCATCTAGTTAGTTTATGGGAGAAGAACGGATTCTTCGAGTGCGTTTATGATAGAAATTTGGTTCGTGTTTATTGTAGTGCGAACCTGAGGACTATTGAATTTTCGTTAGTAACAAGATATAATTAGAGGACCCCTTTCCTAAGATTTAACTGAACGTAGTGAACGATC
This sequence comes from Vesta saturnalis, assembly GCA_036346205.1. Lineage (NCBI taxonomy): Eukaryota > Metazoa > Arthropoda > Insecta > Coleoptera > Lampyridae > Vesta > Vesta saturnalis. Next base: position 93,842 of record JARFJB010000173.1, read on the forward strand.
GCCCCCAACCACACACATACTGTTTAGGATTGTTCTGTTCGTAATTAAACCTATTAATGTAAGCTGTGCAAAACGATTTGTTGAGTGTTTTCTTTTGTTTGTCGAACCTTAACAACCTCGAATTAAAAGAAATTATTAAAGTGATTTAAGTTAGTTAATGGTGCTTCGATCAGTTACGAGGCATTATTTTAAAAAGCAAGTTGAATGCGTGGTAGAGACCTGGGGAAGGCAGCTTCGTGTCGTCGACAAGCAGTAATACAGTGGACTGCACGAGTCGTACCCGACGCTATAGGTAATGTAATTTATATTCTGTTTGTTGATCTTGCGACTTGAAAGAATAAAATTGGATTGTGTTTTATATAGAGTATTTTATGTCATCTGTGTTAACGAAGGAACCTGTTGGAAGCAATTTTTCTTTTAATTTAGTGTTTCATTCTGTTAACGTTCTCGGACAGTTTCGTTTGTCTATTTAGTAGCTATTTAAGGTGTTCTTGATACCATTAATATTTTATGCAGGGAGGTAAATAAAATCTTACCTTCATTATTCAGTTTATATAAGATTTACGCGCTGGCGTAATCCAAATTTATAGAATTTCTTTGAATGCAATTTAGCTTAAGGTAGTTTTGCTACTGGCCAGAATTCAATGAGGTAAAAGTTAAGAAGATACGATTACCATTATATCCAAGTTGACATGTTTAAATTTTAATTGTTTTATTTAATTATTTTGAATTAATAGATGTTTATCTTAGTTATAACTTTGGAGTAATTATTTTAATATTAAGCCTTGACAAAGGCTGATGATATATTGCTCAAATAGTAAAGCGTCGCCGAGTTCTATTGAGGGAAGTTGGAGTTTTGGTTTCTTTTGTTGTTTTGTTTTGTTGCTAGATTAAGTTAACGTAAAGTAATTTGCAAGTTTAGAAAAGAGTTGTAACCGAATTGAAGTCAGTTGGTTTGTGTTATTTTGATTAGTTTAAGGGAGATTAGTAATTTAACGTAAGGGGAACATTAGAGACTTGTATTGAATTTGAATATTGCTGCACGGTGGTAAGTTGATCAGATTAAGGTGCAGAAGTTGAAGCCTTTCAGGTGAAGCAGTATTGCGGAGACCTGGAGCTACGAGCGTTACGATTTGGTAAGTGTGGTAAGTTGGGTATTCGGACCACTACGTACCGTCGTTTAATTCGCATTTTAAAACACCCTGGTGTGTTCTTTTAGAATATCCTGGCGCCTACCGGAACCTATTGTGACATTTTCCCGATTTCGACTTTGGTAGAAACGTAAACTACGGAGACGAGACTGCTTTGTCCCTATAGACCCTCACCCGCACGCCGAGCAAGCCGTGTAAAAACCAGGTTTATCTTTTATCTTGTCCTAGTGAACATTTTTACCGTAACATAATGTGACGTAAGGAAAGCTCCATGTACAGCACAACTTAAAAGGAATGAAGTCAACAGGGATAAAATATAGGTTTCCTTTTTTCGTAATTAAATCCTATCTTATTGTTGCTATTTGTTTGTAAAAAATTAAATGTTTTCATAAGAAGTAAATTATCAGTCGCCCGTAATCTAACATGTTTAGTCCTCCAGAGCCGATTTGTACTGTTTTTGCTACCTTCGAATAGCTTCTTCATTTTTGTAAAAGAGCTTAGAGTAAAATAGAAGAAAGTGTCGCATTTTCGAAGTAAAGTTGTTAGTACGAATTTGCCGTGTTTCAACGCTTTACGTGAAATTTTGTTGATTATTTTCGTTTCACAGCAAAGATCCGTGACATTGAACTTTTACACCAAAGGTTATGCATTTAAATATAGTTAAATTACATCAACATAAAATATAAGTGCTGCAATTGTTGCATTTGCCTCAATTGTTTATTATATTTAGGTTAGTCAATATGCTAGTTAATAGGTGGTAGGCATGTATGCTCCATGCCAGCCGGGGAGGTACCACCCTTACCATGGGCTCCTTAATATTGGGTCTCCGATTTTCTGAGCTCGGTAAGGGCTACCGGTTACCTTTTCTATCATCCTTAATCAATTCTCATCCTTATTCTTCCTTCTCGCCCTCAATGTCTTCCTATCGGATTAAAAGTCCCAAATTAAAAAATAAGATGGCTGTGGTTTCTAGGGTTATAAATTCCGGACGTAAAATCCTGCCCCACTCGGATGTCCGGGAGGGCAGGGCCCAAGCCACCTCGGTCATCGAAAGTATCAACTTTCTGATTCACTACTGCAACATCCGCGGTATCAGGTCTAATCTTAATGCTATTCACCAACATCTTGAACAATTACAACCTGATATATTGTTTCTATCTGAAACACAAGTCTCCTCTGAAAGCTCCGAGTCACCCGACTTGCAATTTCCTCAATACCATCTTCACTCTAACTTTCGATATAAAGGAGGCGTATGTGCGTACATCAAGGACAGAATTGCTTGCAAGAGGATTTCTTCCTTAGAAAATAAAAATTTTAATGTGATTTGGTTTAAACATTCTGGTCTTAATTTTGTGAAATTCTACTGTTGCATTTATAGGTCTCCTAATGACAGCAACTTTCAAGACTTCTTCGATTACCTTAGTATGAAAGTTGACTATCTCCTGTCTCAGTTTCCATCTTGCGATATCTCATTTGTAGGCGATTTCAATGTTCATAACTCTAATTGGCTTCAATTTTCATCTACTACAAATCCCGCTGGTCATAGTGCAGAAACATTTGCTATTTCATGTGATCTCACACAAATGATTTCTGAACCCACAAGAATCCCTGATAACCCTAACCATACTCCACATCTTCTAGATCTCTTTCTTACATCAAACCCTCTTGTTTATAAAACTTCCGTTCTTTCGCCTTTAGGTCTTTCCGACCATTGTCTAAAAGAAATCATTTCTACTGTACCTAATTCCACTGTTGTTCGCAAAACCGATAGAACGTTGTGGTGTTTTAAGTCAGCTCGAGGGAGTGATTTACGGGATTTCTTTGCAACCTTTCCATGGCGTGAATATTGTTTTAAGTCGTCCTCTTCTTAGGACATCGCTCTTTCAGTATCTGAAGTCATCCTCATGGGAATGGAGCTATACATTCCGAAAAATCAGTACCGTGTAGGTCATTCACGTTCCCAACCCAGGTTCAATAAGGCTTGTTCTGATGCAATATCTTTAAAAATAAATGTTACATTAAATGGAAATCTAATAAATCGGTTGACAGTCATGTAGAATACGTTGGTGCTAGAAATATCTGCAAAAGTGTCATCACTAAAACTAAAAAGTTGTTCGAACAACGAAAATGCAATGAACTAGCTACATCTCCTTTAGGCAGTCGTAAATTTTGGTCTTTAGCAAAGCCATTAGTAAAAACTTTCGAACATCTTCATTTCCCCTGACATCTATTGACGGATCGGTAGTTGCTGATTCTGTAGACAAAGCCAACGTTTTTGTGGATTTGTTTGCATCAAACTCGTGTCTCAATGATTCTGGAAAAGATGTGCCCTAGTCAACTCTTCTTCATACGTTATGAAACCAATTCATTTTCGGTACAAGCTCTTGGAATCGATCATCAGTAGGCTTGATCTCAATAAGGCGACTGGCCCAGACGGTATCCCAGCTATTGTCTTAAAGAAATGTTCCCCGAACTAGTACCAGTCCTATCTAAGCTCTATACGATCTCTATACCTTCTGGAATTCCTTCATCATGGAAGTTAGCAAATGTTCAACCTATTCCCAAAAAGGTGATAAGACCGATCCCTCAAATTACCGACCAATTGCCATCACTTCCATTTTGTCTAAAATCATGGAAAAAGCCATCAATCAGCAACTGCTCACGTTCCTTGAAACTAACAAACTCCTTAGTGACCACCAATATGGGTTTAGGCAAAGTCGTTCAACAGGCGATCTTCTTTCATATGTGACCCAAGTTTGGAACAATACAGTAGAGCAGTCCGGTGAAACAGTTGTAGTCGCTTTAGATATCTCAAAGGCATTTGACCAAGTTTGGCATAAGTGTTTACTTGCCAAACTCACCTCGTTTGGGTTAAATGATACGCTCATCAACTGGGTTTCTAGTTTCTTGATAAAAGACGAATACGTGTCGTAGTTGATGGCTTTTTTCAAAAGAAGTTAGCATTAACGCGGGCGTACCACAGGGATCCGTTATAGCGCCTACACTTTTCTGCTGTACATAAACGACCTTATTTCTTCAACAACTAACCCCATCCATTGCTTTGCTGACGATAGCACTCTTCACTGTAGTTCATCTCAGTCTACTCATAGTGATAATCCACCTTCTATGTCAAATCAAGAAATTAAAGCTGAAATGGCAAATTCAATCAACAAAGACATTCAACGTATTCTCGAATGGGGAAGCAATAATCTAGTTAAATTTAATGCTAACAAAACTCAGTGTTGCCTTATGTCCGCCAAAAAGATCGATCATTTCCTGTTGTAAGTATGAATGGCTCAGTTCTAAAGTTTTCAGACTCTATTACTCCGTTGGGTATGACTGTATCTTCAAATCTCTCATGGGTTGACAATCTTCTGTCAGCTACCAAAACAGCTGCTCGTAAAATAGCCTTTTGTATAGATCTAAGCAGTACTTTACCTCTCGACAACTCCTTCTGCTGTATAAGGCCCAAATTCGGCCTCATCTGGAATATGATTCTCACCTTTGGGTTAGTGCTCCCCAATACGCTCTCGATATCGTTGATCGTATTCAAAAGAGAGCGATTAGGCTTACAAATGACCCGTCCTTAACTTCTAACATACAGTACCTTGAGCATAGAAGGATTGTTTCAGTTCTTTCTTTGTATTATCGTTATTACAACGGCTATTGTGCTGGTGAATTACATTCTTTGATACCATCTCCGGCTATCTTTGCGAGAAACACTCGGTTCGCTCATTCACATCATCAGTATGCAGTACAAATCTCCACTTGTCGTACCAAACGGGCGCAATCCACATTTTTCTACACGGCTTCTAAACTCTGGAATGATCTCCCTAGTTCCTGTTTTCCTCTCACTTATGATATGAGAAAATTTAAGGTAGCTGTTCATAGGCATCCACTGGCAATTCATTATCCCTCTATCCATCCTCCTAAGTGTTCCTGAGTGCTTTAGCACGATAGGCCTTATTTAGCCTGTTCAGGTCCACAATCATAAAAAAAAAATATGCTGAAATTCTGAAGCAAACTTATTCTATTTCAATTTGTAGATTAGTATATACCCTTGCTCAATCTTCATGAATTGTCACTTCTGGAATGCACTCTAATGATTTTGTAACCCAAAATTCTCCATTTGAATCTTTCTTAATTAATGAAATGGCGTAATGTGCCTAATGGTACGGTAAATCCGGATATTTTCCTACCTGATTAAACACTTAAATACTTACCGGGTGTTAAATCGTGTATACGTAAGTAGTCAATCCAGATAAGGTTCGCATTTTTTATGTTTTGGAATTGTCAGAATTGCATTAAATTCAGTTAAGATCCACACTTAGACCTAACACACTTTAGCTAGGAAAAGGAGCACTTAATTGAACGCACTTTGTAGATATAAGAACTACTTACACACAAATATCAATTAGTCGAGACTGATTTAATACAGCTTTGCTGTGATCTAAACGTTTTGGCGAAGTTGCACTTAGTTTATAGACAAATTCCCAGATAACCCAGAAGCAAACCATGTCGCAACAGATGGATCTTTTTCCACTCAACAGATTATAACTTGCAATCGTTTCGAAGAATCGACATAGGAACATTTTGCTCTAAATCAGACCTGCTTTTAGACATAATCAGAATTTTGGAATTTCAGTTAGTCTAGTCCCTCCTTTATATTTCTCACATTCATCTTTCCCAAATACTAGCATCTAGTTAAGGAACAAACCAAGCTTTAACGGAAAAACAAACCGTCTCCTTAATCGGCGTATGGAAGTAGTCTAGAAAAACCCGGTGTTAACTTCCAGGAATCAGATTCAGACGTAATTGATGACTTTAGCTCATAATTGCGCCTGATTTTAACTGCGGTAAAAATGTCGGATTGGAAATTAGTCTAAAAACAAATCCCACACTTTAACCATTTAGCAGAGACATTTATTTGAGATATGAACACACTTTTTTAGTTCAGAAGCTAGCGCTAATCTTAATCAAGCCCCTTAGCGTAGATGTGAATCCACATTAGTCTGTCTACACTGGTTTACAAGAACTTTTATTAGTAAACCAAAATTGTTGCAGAGACCTGCTTATGTGAGATATGGACTTCTGTAGTACAAAATCTAGCCCTTATATTAGCATGTAAATGAACCAACCTTTCTATCAGAGATGCACTTGTATGTGATATGAACCCCCTTCTTATAGTCTGTATCGGCTTCTTAGTTTAGATATGAAAAACTAAGTCTGAACTGATGTTGCTATACTACTGTTGAGAATTGAATTTTTGAAATTATTTTAAGCTTAAATATTATTAATTTACTTTAAAATTAATCTAGATGTTACGTGTGGATGCTTTGTGTCATTTTTTTTCCTCCTTTCACCTCATCGGGTTTTTGGGCGTTAAATATGTTATAGATTGGGAGTTAGAGTGACGTATCTTTTGTTGTAGTTTCTATTATTGAGCTTATTATAAAGCTTAGTATTGTAGTTCAACTTAAATTCCATTTCGGATCTAAAAAGTTCTTTCTTGTTGTTAATTTATTTGGCATTGAAATTGTTGTAAAAGTTTTCCAATGGTCCAAGATAGGCAGAATAAATTTTTAAAATTAAAAGCATAATTTCATGTTGAGTAAATTAAATGGGGTTTGAAGAAATATAAAATGTGAAAATAAGGTTGGTAAAGTTTGTATCTCGTTTCTGATGTCAGCTTGAGGCACGTTTAGTAAATGGGTGCTGCAAGTCTTCTTCAAGTTTATCGATCGTTTTGGTTAAAATTTGCCGCTTGTAAAGTTTGTTTGAGCTACAAATACAGTTTTTGAGATAAATCTGTTTTGCTCGACGGAGTGCTGATTGTGCAGTTTCCAAGTGAAAGATTGTTGTAAAAATATGATGCAAGACTCTGTAAGAGATGATGTAATTACAGAGGGAAAAAGGTGTTTTTTCGGTTAATTAGACAGCATAGATTTAAGTGGCACAAGCTCGCGCGGTGACGGTTGCTGGAGTTAATTAACGGACCTGGAATATTTGAACGTTTCGTAGGGATTGTTTACCCAAACACCTGAAGTGGTTCAGCGGCCTAGGAATTGTGTTGATTGGTGGATATTGTGTGTCATTTTCTAATTTCTCGAAAAAGGTTGTGATTAATAAAATGCACCCTGATTGGGGAGAGTTTATCGCTTTTTAGAGGATCAAGTTTACCGTAATTTAATTGGTGAAGAAGCACCGGTCTACCGCGCACGCATACAACCGTTTGAGGAAACAAAACTCAATGTAGACAGAACCTTTGTAAATATAACAATAGTATTTTGTGTAAATAAAAGCCAGGTGAAATAATTAATGTCACGAGGAAGTTGACCCGTCGGTTTTCGCATTAATCGGGCCACACCTATCATGCACCCCTCCGATACGACTACGATCTTACAGTCGGACGATAGAGAAATGGTACTGGACTCCGGACGCCGTAGTTCAACTATTTCCGAAACGTGCCCATCCACACTCCCACCCGACTCCGTTTCTGCATCCGGTAGTGCTCCGATCGCGCAGCCCATTCGTTTTCCGGCTGTGCAGGACGTGTGTGTCGCTTGGTATTTTCTTTTGCGTTTAAGTTTAGTACCTTTTAGTTATTATATTTTTGTATTAAAATTGTAGGAATGTCAGCTATAAAGCCGGAAGAGCTTATAGAAGCAGTAAGAAAGTATCCTGTACTGTATGACTAAACCAAAGAGAATTACCCAAACTCCGACTACAAAGGTATGGTCTGGAAAAAAGTCGCAAAGGAATTAAATGTCCAAGGTAAGAGCATTAATACCTAATTGCAATAAATATCTAGCTACTTTTGTATTAAACTTTTTTTTTGTTTCTCTTACATATTCCAAAATAACATATATGGCTTATTTCTATTCCTTTTCTTGTCAAACCCCAGCAAAGGCTATATACTTCAAATTGTGGAGAGTGAAAATTGCGTACCTATAAAAATGTGAATTATGTACAAATTAAACCAGATGAACAATTTTATTTAGTAGGAAATACATGGTAATAAATCAGAACGATAGCAAAATAAAAACGTCAAACAAATCAAATCCTGAGGGCCCGACGTTTTCGCCACTCCGCACTACCCTCTGGGGAATTATAGAATTATTTAAACTGCTCCCTCAAATGAAATGCTTCGTGATTTTCCCCTCCGCGACGACGAGGAAAATTCTGAAGACGATATCTATCCTTTCGTTTTGTAGCAGTATCAGTACTGTCAGTTAGTTCAGGCACATTGTAGCGTTCGTTATTTCGAATGAAATTGTGCAAGATCCATGCAGCTAGTACAATCCTCGTTACGTTATCAGGATTTCCGTAGGATCCACTAGAGCTAGAACAACAATGGAGTACGTTTTCTTGTAATTCCAGTACAGACTTCCTGACATTTTTGAGAAACTGCCACCTTTCTCAAAATTCAGTTGCTACTTCATTTCACTTGACCTCATACGGAACTGGAATCACTTCGTTTAAAGGTACTTCAATTACTGCTCTGTTCGTATGTTGAACAATGGAACTAACTTCCCAACCTGTAGCTAAATGATATCGTCTTGAAAGAATCACCTGTAGCAAGAAACCTGAAACAAATAATAATTAATGTTAATTAGTTCCTTTGTTGTAGGTCAAGAGGAAGAATACAAAACAAAATGGAATGGTATTCGAGACAGTCTACGTCGGCCACATCAAAACAATAAGTATAAGTATGAGACTATCGTTGAATTCTTAATTCCTCATCTCGCCGAGAGGAAAGGGTTAAGTAATGTTCCAGATGAAGAAGAAGATGGCGAAGCATCTGAAACCGGCGTTGAATCACAACAGCAGAACTCTATTCAGGAAACACAACAACCACCAAATGTTAGCAGTGCTGAGGAACCTGAGGAGACTACAGAACCCTCGCCATTACCTCCTGCGAATACTCCAGTCAGTCGAGTTTCTGCCGAAAAAAGGCCTTATATGTACAGCGTAAACGGAAGCTCCTAGGTACTGACGTGAAATCTCAAGAGTCTGCATCATCTCAGCTAATGACTTACATTTTGGCTGAAAAAGAAGCCGAAATGACAAATAAGTCAAAGTTACGAAAGCAAAGTTTCGAACATCTTGTAGATGCCTTTTTGGTCGGAATCGCATAATCTCTTAGATCGCTCGATCCTGTTCGTCTACTTTCTGCAAAAGTCATCTTCATCAGCCCAAACGTCCTCTGCATCAACGACTGTACACTTCACACTACTTGAAGAATATGGAACGTATGCCGATGTATATGTTGCACCAACACATAAATCGACCGCCAATACTACAGAAGAAGACACCAACCTTCAATTTTTTTATTTGTAATAATAATGGTTTGAAATTTGCATGGGAAGAAATACACTTTTTTGACTTCTCTTTCTTTATACTGTACCTCAAAATCTTCGAATATCATAAAAAAAATAAAAGTAAAAAGAAATTAGTTTTTTCACTACTAGCTTGAGAAGTATACTGTTATTTATTATACGGTTCCATTAATGAGCATAATAAAAATAATAAATTACTATTCACCTTAGCCATAATAATAGACAATCCGTATACAGTTTAAAGCATTTTAAATTAGTCATGGCCAACTTGACTGTCAAATTTTTAAATGTGTCAAGACCGACAAACAAAAGGTAGTAGTGAAAAGAATACTATATTAATCGCGGGTGAGATTATAATTATAGCCGTTGAACTTTAAATAATCCTCAGACAATAATAACAAACTTCTCACCGTTAGTTATTAACAAATTAATCTTACCTCAAAAAAATGCCAAACGGTGTCTAGAAGATTGCTGTTCTAAAATATGTGTCTTGCTTAGACAATTTTTCCTGGAGTTTAAGTTCCAAGCAGCATGTACCCAAAATCTGCGTTTTCTATTAAAGATCTCCGATTTACTTCATCTTCTTCTTCTAAACAAAGCACCACCGTTTATTTGCACACATATCTTTCCGCGATATAGTTTAAATCAAGACTAACCAAGGATAAATGTATCGAGTCGAAGCTAAAAATCGTAAACGATTCTGAAGCGTGTATGACTTGTGTGTTCACCCCTTTCCGATCCAGCACCAATCCGGTTCTTGGGGAAACATCGGACCGGAGTCGGATTGGAGAGGTGTATGACAAGTGTGTTCCGGACTTTAGTTCTGTGAAACTACATCTCGTAAATCTTTTAGTCAGTTTTAAAGCTTAAAATCAGTGAAATTGCCATTCTGGGCTGCTGTATTTGAATTCCGAGTAAGAACACCGGCTACCGTCGGACTGCTAATGTAGGGTGTAGCGAGGAGGTAAATTATTTGTGTCGCAAGTCTATTTATGTATAAAAGTTCGTCAAGTCATTACGGTAAATAATCAAATGCTTTCATTGGTATACTGAACGATCCCGTATTGTTTTTTGTGTTGTTTTGTCTGTTTATTGTATCCAAAATTTTATGTTATAGGATTGATAACTTTTAAGCAATCAAAACTGATTCTCGTACTTTCGGAATTTTATAATCAATGTAGTATTGAGAATTTAAGATAATCATTAGGTTCAGTGAGAAGTCGATCTTGCAAGATTTTCTCCGTTTAAAGGGCAACTTACCTTCAATTCATTGATACGATTTTAATAATTTTGGTTAACGTAATAACGTATTTCCACAGTTTTGGAAGCAAAAACTGTGGAAATAGGCCGATTCACTCTACTAATATGAAACCACAGTTACAAAACACTTATAATACAGAATAGTAACTCAATACGGCCCCGAAGTCAAACAACTTTTCAGAAAGCTTGAAACATCCATGAACATGCTAGCACTAGAGGAGAACCACCCAACCTTCCTCTGCAAAACCCGTGATAACAACGTAATAACCAATGGGCTCAACATCAAAACACCGATACCCAGCCGAAAAATATCACAAATCGCAGAGAGATAGCGAAGCGTTAGTCTAAGAACGAATCAGACATCACTGTTTCAGACTCCAACGAGATCAGTGAATCCATTCGAAATCGAGTGAGCAAACAAGTAAAATAAAAAAAGGAGCAAAAACTGTTGTAATAGGCCTATCAACTCAGTATAAACCACTGTATACCATATTTCCTGAAATTAGATCCAATTAGTCGAAATATATTAAAGGACATGTGATACATTTCTTCAAATTTGACACCCTGCAGATCGGTTACTATCAACTTTTGGAATAAGGTAAGTTTAGTTAAATTGACTTATTTTGAGGTATACTCTATGTGAAAGACGTTCTAAAGACCTTACCAGGACACCTTGTGTGTGTGTGTGTGTGTGTGTTTGTATATATATATATATATATATATATATATATATATATATATATATATATATATATATATATATATATATATTTCGATAATTTCTAGGGTAAATAGAATATTAAAAAATAACGTTAGTTCCATTAATAGACATGTGTCCGAAAATACCTTCTTAAAAAGATATCGCCCTGTAAAGGTGGCCCCAAAAATCCTTTTCTTTTATTATCTCTGAAACGGTTTAAGATACCTAAATGAAATTTAGACCTCAAATACCTTTAAATAGGTCATAAAAGATAGTATGACAAATGTTTAATACTTGGTATGGGAGCGTCGCTAAAGGGAGGATGCCACTTATTTTGCTCCAAAACTTTTTTTTGTGGGAATATTTTTAATTTTTTGGGCAAAACTATTTTTTAAACAATTCGCTACAAAAAGGATACTCTTGTCGAAAGTTAAAAAGTTACTGGTTTTGGAGTTGAGGTTGAAGTAATGCTGACCGAATTAATAAATTATTTTAAAATGAAACCATTAATCATTTTAATGCGCGAGAGCGAAGTACCTCAGGAATAATTATTGTTTCAAAAACAACTATGAGGTACAAATATTGTAAATTATTTAGAACTTAAAAAATGTTTTAATTGTATGACGTTAACACGAACAAACAAAGGAAACAATTAAAAACAAACAAGGAATAACACAAAACAAACAGAAAAAACATTGAATAAGTAGGTGCGGGTTTTTACATTAAATGTAAATGCCCACCATTTTCACGAATACAGAATCGTAAACGTTTTTCTAGTGAAAACGTAATCCTTTGGAGTGGCTGTGCTTCTTGAATTAACGTTCTTAAACTATGTTCAACTCTCGCTTGAAGGTCTTCAATGGAATTTATTTCGCTTGAATATACTTTCTCTTAACTAAACTTCACACATCAAAATCCAAGGGATTTAGATTAGGAGACCTTAGTGGTCAGTGGATAGGAGCATCAGCACCTCGACCAATCCAACGATTTGGAAAATATTCGTTGAGCCATCTTCTAGCTTGGCTACTGAAATGAGGTTGAGCACCATCATTCATAAAAACCATAGTTCTTCGTAGATCAAGAGGCAAATCTTCTAATAGCGGAAATGAACGATTATCCAAAAATTCATGGAAAACATCACCATTTAAATTTCCATCATTGCCTATTGCGGCAGCCCATACATTCAACTTAAAATTATGTTGATAAGGGGTTACACGTTTCACCTTTGGATTTTTCTCTGCTCAGAAGCGACTGTTATGATTATGACTGTTAAACATACCTTGTTTAGTAAAAATTGATTCATCGGTGAAAAGAAGTTCTGTCTCATTCTTTCTTGTAATAATTCGCAAAAGTCTCTTTTCAAAAAAAAACATTCAGGCAATAATTATTGATAATTATTGTACATGCAATAATCGTTCTTTTAATGCACGATGTACACTAGAAACACTTGCGTTACTTGCCCTTGCCACATTTCTTACACTTATCGTAGGATCCTCAACAACTAGGTTTAACATATTTTCTTCTGTTTGAGGAGTTCTTGCCACTCGCGGTCTAGCAGAATTTACCTTTTGTGGATTAAAGGTTCCAGTCCCACGGCACCGCCTCACTAAATTCAAAAATGGTTTTGAATCCGGAACACTTCTTGGGAATTTTTACGCATATCTTCTTTTCGCTGCTTTAGTATTTCTATCACATTTCCCTAATGTTAACATATCGGTATAGCCACTATTAGTGTATATATTCATTTTCAAAGTTTTTAAAAGCATTATTTCTGTTCAACAAACCAAAACTATCAACAACGATGTGTCAAAAAAATCTATCAAAAAAAAATGGCGAGTCTGCAGTCAAAGCCTTCTTAATTCATGTAATTCCAATTAACTCTTTATTTCTTTTATTTTCTTATTTTAGGTAAAACATGTTAAAACCTCAAATAACTCCAAAACCAGTAATTTTTTTGACTTTCAACGAGAGTACTTTTTTGTGGCAAATTGTTTAAAGAATATTATTTTTGCCCAAAAAATTAAAAATATCCCCATAAAAAAAAAGATTGGGGGCAAAATATGTGGCATCCCCCCTTTAGCGACGCTCCATACAAAAGATTAAAAATTTGTCAATACTATATTTAGGTATATTATACCCTTTCAAAGATAATAAACAAAAAAGGATTCTTGGGGCCTCTTTTACAGGGCCGTATCTTCTATTTTCGGCACATGTTTATTAACCAAACTAACGTTATTTTTTAATATTCTATTTACCCTAGAAATTACCGAAATGTTTTTTGAAACACCCAGTATATAAAAATCACGCCGCTCGTGTACGCACACACGAGAATAATTGGAAAGTTTGACATTTTTTTTTGGACCAAACGAAAAGTATTTGCTCTTTTTTAATTGCTTTTATTACTCTATATTTGATGTAGAATAAACGCAGGAAAAATTTTGAAGTATATCGACGACTACACATCACAATCTCTCATTAACCCATTTCATAAGCGAGTGATTGAGAGTAATCGAGAGGTTTTAGATCAAAAGAAAATTATGTGCTCTCTGTTTATTGCTTTATTTACTTTGTTTTATGTATTATGTACGATGATAAAAATTCTGATCTATATCAAAAGCGAAACACCCTAAATTAAGCATTTTAGTAACCCCCGTTTATAGACGAACATATGTGAGTAGTTGTAAAGTTTAAAACTTTTGTTAGAGCAAACGACAAAAAACTATGTGATTTGTTTTTATTGCTCTTGTTTACGCTTTATTACATGTAGAATGGATGTAAGTAGTAAAATTTCGTAAGGGCTATATGCACTTTGCATATTTCTTGCTGGAAAGCTGTTGCTAACTTCAGAATAAATTGCAAAATCTATTGCTGGAATGTTGTAGCTTTACAAGGTTATGTCAAGTAATACTAATTGTGGTAAAACTTTGCTAATTCAAGTTTCTTACAAATAGAGAAACACAACTACCACCGTCATCATAAGTGCTTTCCAACTTAGAGAAACCGGAAACATTTAGTTATATGGATTGCATTATCTTACAAATTTGAAATTCAGATATTCTGATGCTTTATTGTAAACGAAAACGTGCTTATAAGTATTGTGTGTTATACAAAACTTAATTTATGCTTTTTTATAATTAACCTCTCTTACATAAAAATGAGGTCAAGCTGTCTAGGATCAAAAGCCTCTAGAGTAATGATTAGTTGAAGTAGAGTGCAGTGTAAACCAAGAGCGACACTTTTAAATACCCTCAAACTTGGGCCCGCGCCGCCCATGTGGGCAACTCGTGCATTGCACGGGGCGCCGTGGATGCAAAGGCCCTGTCGATGCCTCTCAATTTATAGACCTTCTGCAATACAAAAAAATAAAATTGTGTTCCCGTCATTTGAAAACGAAAATAGTAGTAATATTTATTATTTTACAATAATTAGTTACCTGCGTGCAATTTTAGCGAGTTTTGTTTGTTTCAAAAATAATAATAAACATATATAAACCATTCTTTATTCATAATAAAGGCTTAGTCATTTGCTGTGTTGCGTTTCAACTTGTATTTTAACCAGCATTCGTATTGTAACTGCATTATGTGACTTGCATTTCGACCTCCTACATACAAAGAGTTTACTTGATAGATTTGTTTTATATTTATTAAATTATAATAGCGTTGGATAAACAGTTAAGATGAAATAATTTTAATAGTGATATTTATTTACCTAATAAATTTTGTGTTTGTTCGATCGTTTTTTGTTACTTAGTTGGTTATTAGTTCGAATTGATTACTTAAAATCTTCTATCTAAGGTAAGTTAAATAAGCTTTGTAATCAAGTTGGTGGAAAAGTAACTGTTTATAATTAATTTTTTTTGTCGTCGACTAGCATTAGAATGCCTTGGTTATTAATGTTAAAATCGTTAATAATTTGTCACTTTATGGCATGCGTGCTGTAATGTTGTGCCATAAAGTCGTCTTGACAAAATACAAACAAAGAAATTGAACAAATTATTTATTTATATTAATGCTACAGTTAGAATATGATCTGTAATTAATGTAATATTAAAGAAATTATTGTTTACTGATGTTAATATTAATGGTGCAATTGGAATTTCCGGTAATTGAAATTCCTAGATGTTTCAAGAAGGCATTCGCTTGAACTGCTTGAAGACGTTGATATAGATATTTCTCGTTACCGATTTGTTGTACGATACTAGATCCTAAGGTTTTGGCAATTTTCTTCTTGTTTTCTATGGAGTCTGCCACGTACCCTTCAGCAACAGCACAGTTTTTCCAATCCTCATGCCATTTTAAAGTTCTAATGTCAGCTCCACTGTCTGCAAAGATTGTGGCAGAAGTTCTACGAAATGAATGTCCTGTGTATTGATCGGCATTGGAAAAATTTAAATACTGTCGAGGAATCTGACCAAGTGTGTTACTTCCAATAGGGTCACAGGTACATTTACACCCATTGTAGAATAAAAAACATTTCATTTTTCACATGCTTCGGTCTTAAACTCATGTACTTCTAAATGAGGTCAATATAATTTACTCTACTGTCATTGTTTAATATGGTAAAACCCTGAGTCTATGTGTTTTGGTATCTCTAATATAAACCCCAAAGACAAAACCTTCTTCTTTAATATCCCCAACACACAGATTGCACAATTCTATGGGTCAGCAAGCACACCAAATATTGCAACTACCTAAAATGTAATCATGTTTATTGAGAATAACCTTAAAAGTAAAAATTTACCTTCATAAGTAAGTATTTGTCAAGGTGCTTCAAGAAAAAATTAAGTATTTTGAAAACACTAATGACTTTGGTATGTACCCAACAGAACAGTTTCAAGAATGCCGAAAGTTTGAAAACTTTCTGATGTCCACATCCTCTTTGAGACGTAACATACATTTCAATTTGGAGTACATGCACCATAATGAAGACGATTTGTAGTTTTTCGATTAACAAAATAAGTACAAAGAATGATTAACTTTAATAAATGATGTAATGAACTTATCTGATCAAGGAAATACGCAAGCAAAACCTTCCCTGAAACAGTTTCCGTATTATTCTTGCGCATCCACTCAATAAGTCTGTCGAACTCTTTCTTATAAATGATTTCGGACTCAACTCAGTTTCTTCTGCTGTTTTAAGGATTTCTTCATCCACGTTTGCATCCATGTTTGCAAAATTTGTTTATTTACAAAAAATAAATGACACTTATAATGCAAAACTATAATAAGACCGTTCATGAACTCCTGTGAAATGATATTTTTTTTGTAACGGTCTGAAATTATTATTTCATCTAATCGTATCCAAAGTGGCTCGTTCGACGATAAAATAGCATATGCAATTGGTTTATAATGCGGGATTATGGGATTCGTTTCCGTTATTGCTTGAGCGGGCAAAGCAATAATAAACTTATAATCCCTTGTATATAAACTAATTTCATAATACTATTTCAGGTTTAGCACTAAATATTTTAACTGTTTCACATCTTGTTGTGAAGAAACTACTTTAAAGTTTGCCAAGTGTCTAACCAACCACGTCACATAAAATTGGGAGGAATTAGTTACTAGTAACTCAGTCAAACGGTCCTGAGACCGCAGAGCACTCGGATAGCGTGGTGCTTTGAAGTGTTGATAGAGAATAAATAGATGGTTAGAACAGATAAGACGTCCAAGCTTTAAAGAAAGCAAACATAAATTATTAGTTCTTGGAAAAGAGTTCTTGTAAAGCTTGAACCAAGGAAGAAACAGGAAAGGCAGATAAACGACAATTCAACAAGTGTAAATTTATTCATTAATTTACCAACAAAGAATAATTTTGTAAATTTTAATATACAGTGATGGGCAAATGTTTAGAACCGCGTAAATATCTCTGGAGTTTTTATAGAAATTAATATGAAATTTGAAGGTATATATTGCATTAAATTATGCATTTGTTTTGATTATTTTTAACGATTTTGAGCTTCGGTTTAACCGGAAGTAATGTCGACTTTATGTTCTTTAATGACCCACGTATATTATTTTAAATTTATTACGATTTCAAACATATGGGTTTCGCTTATATTTTATTTCAAAGCCGACTGAGATATTAACAAAATAGTACTTCTTTAGACTATTTCTATGGAGTTATTTGGTCAAAGGTTTATTTTCACCGACCAAGCACCTTGCAAGAACTGGCATAGAATTATCCAGGAGACTCGAAAATCTCACAGTAATAGCCAATGTTACAAGAACTTACGAACAGAATAGCTTACTGCCAGGAAGTAAACGGTCATTACGTTAAATTTATTTCCACTTTGTAGTACTATTGCTTAATTTTGTTGCTTTATTTACATAACTTTCATTTGCGTTATAACGTGATTCTTGCCTTTGTTTTATGAACTAGAAGTACTATTTTTGTTAATATCTCAGTCGGCTTTGAAATATGTTTGAAATCGTAATAAAATACTTTATACAAATTTAAAATAATATTACTGCTACTTGCACTACGTTCGATAGCGTAAACAGTAGTTAATTATTAATAAGGTAATATCAAAGCTAAAGGCTTAAACATCACTAGCAGAAGGCGTAACCAGTTATGTACCAATTGACACAAATAAACGACAAAATAAATTAAACAGTGGATATATATTGACAAATTCGCATGTAAATAGATACAACGGCGTGGTTTAAAAAAACCCCAAACATAAATACGTTCAGACTAAAATTACCTTTCTTAAAACTAAAAACAACAAAATATCTAAAGTTCGATTATCTTTTTCTTTGAAAGAACCGTAATTAATGCAACAACAACAAAAAATGTACTTAAAAGATAATCTTACTTGTTTTGGCTCAATAAAATTTAAATCTAATTCTTAAGTATTACATTAATTAACCCTTTTTGGTGCGGTATAGCGGCTATTTAGCTAACATTACATCACCTATACTGTGATGTTTGCCCTTCAAAACGTTTACCACAATGAAAACTGGTTACTTCCATATACAAATTAAAGTTCTTATTTGATTTCATACAAACAATTTGGTATTGCTAATGATTGTAACATTAAATGTCAATAATGATCACCAGTATCTTAAATAAGTTTTACAAACTTTTCTTTCGTAGCATAAATGGTTATCTTCGGTTTTCTTATAATAATATTAGGTCACGCGTCCCACAATTGAACACTAATAAAAATATTTGCTGTATTAACTTCTAATCTGCCTAAGCACTTTTTTTCGTTACAATATATTAAATTATTTATTTTGAATGTCTATACGATTTATCTTATGGGTTAATGCAGTAGCATTAACCATATTCCCTCTAAACTATAATTTTCACAATAAACTCAAGACTACCCATTCTCATGGTTATCAGCGCGCTACTCTAATCAACTAACTAACCAACAAATCTTAAATTTAGGTATTCTGTTATATACCTTCTCCGCCATATTGCCAATACGTCTTAATAAATTCGCGCTAAGATCAAAATTCTCCTATCACAATTGCGTATTTCGTGTGTTTTTTGTCGCCGAAAGCTCCAACGTGGAAGAAGACGCTAAGGATGCAAATAAACGTAGCCATTTAAATACTTTGTAAATTCACTAAAAACTTTCCGAAGAAATTATCACTTACAATTACATTCACTCTGTAGATTAACCAGATTATCCCTCAACTGTCTATGCAAATCTCACATGTGGGCGAATCCTATTTCCGCAAAATCTAACGGACTCCCTCACATTCTATCAACTTCATTCTTGAACATGCATTAATTTACCATTATGGCACCATATTACAAAATTTCTAGAAACAAAAATATGCATCCATATTCCTTATTACACGTTAATAAAATATCAGTATATCATAAACTCAGTCACTCATAGGTCTACAACCATTTCTTTAGTTCGAATTCATTTATACACAGTATGAAAAAGACCAGCAGTTTTACCAGTGCCGTATCACTAGAAATTTACTCAAAACATTATTTCTCAACCAAATTTAACGCTTTCAACACGAAAACGTTTATATAGCAGTGAAATATTCCTTCACACGATAACGAATCCCTCACTAAATTTCGGTGGCGTATCAATTGTACCAACTTACATTACGCATACTCAAAAAAAATCTTTCCATCCAAACTAACTTCAGCTACATTCAAAACACGCAACATACATTATCAAAATACTACACATACACGGTGCATCAAAATAACCTTAAAGTATAAAGAGGAAAAAAGAAACTTGCCCGATATGAAAACTTATTAAACAAACGAAAACGAGAAGAAAACTTAGAAAAAACTAATAAAAAAATAACAACGTTTTTTCAAACACCAACCATTTCTCAGGAAAACAAAGATCTTCTGTCCACATCAACGGCGGAATTAGAAACTGAACCAAGTAGCAGCCAAATGGTGTCACATTTCTTGATTCCCATAGTATGCTCAGCTACTGATGAAGAACTACTGGACAACGAATTTGAAGGCAATGTCAATGTTCAGCTACAATCAACTTTTAGCAACGATTGTAAACTTGATGACAGTGAAGAGAAATGTTTGCCACTTTCTGAGGATCCAGGGTTATAGCCAAAAGTTTTATTTCCCCATCATGTCAATTATTAGTAGATAATGGACCAGGTCATTATCAGACTAAAAATCAGATTTACCCTGAAGACAAATCGGGGCGTAAGTTTTCAGTCACGTATTTTACTAGAATTTTACATAATAATCAAAAAGTACACCCAATGCCAGCCATCAAGCACAAATTTTAGTATGTATTAGATTCGCCAATTTAAACGATTCGGAAATTAATATTGAAGAACACTTCCTAACTTTTAGTTCTGTTACTGATGTTACCGGTGAAGGTTTAACAAATTGTTTGTTATCGACCTTAGAAAATTGTGGATTAGATATTTTTAATTTATGCGGTCAAGGCTACCACAACAGGACAAACATGAACGGTAAGCATAATTGTTTACAAAAAAAAAATTAAATTTTTTTTTTATTTTTTTATGATTGTGGACCTGAACGGGATAAATTTATCCTATCGTGCTAAAGCACTCAGGAACACTTAGGAGGATGGATAGAGGGATAATGAATTGCCAATAGATGCCTATGAACAGCTACCTTAAATTTTCTCATATCATAAGTGAGAGGAAAACAGGAACTAGGGAGATCATTCCAGAGTTTAGAAGCCGTTTAGAAAAATGTGGATTGTGCCCGTTTGGTACGACAAGTGGAGATTTGTACTGCATACTGATGATGTGAATGAGTGAACCGAGTGTTTCTCGCAAAGATATCCCGAGATGGTATCAAATAATATAATTCAGTAGCACAATAGCCATTGTAATAACGATAATACAAAGAAAGAACTGAAACCATCCTTCTATGCTCAAGGGACTGTGTGTGAGAAGTTAAGGATGGGTCATTTATAAGCCTAATCGCTCTCCTTTGAATATGATCAAAGATATCTAGAGCGTATTGGGGAGTACTAACCCAGAGGTGAGAATTATATTCCAGATGAGGCCGAATTTGGGCCTTATACAGCAGGAGTTATCGAGAGGTAAAGTACTGCTTAGATCTGTACTAAAATCCTATTTTACGAGCAGCTGTTTTGGTAGCTGACAGAAGATGGTCAACCCATGAGAGATTTGAAGATACAGTCATACGCAACATAGTAATAGGGTCTGAAAACTTAGGAACTGAGCCATTCATACTTAAAACAGGAAATGATCGATCTTTTTTGGCGGACACAAGGCAACACTGAGTTTTGTTAGCATTAAATTTAACTAGATTTATACTTCCCCATTCGTTGAATATCTTTGTTGATTAAATTTGCCATTTCAGCTTTAATTTCTTGATTTGACATAGAAGGTGGATTATGAGTATGAGTAGACTGAGATGAACTACCGTGTAAGTTTGGCAAGCAAACACATGCCAAACTTGGTCAAATGCCGTTGAGATATCTAAAGTGACTACAAATGTTTCACCGGACTGCTCTACTGTATTGCTCCAAACTTGGGCCACATATGAAAGAAGATCACCTGTTGAACGACTTTGCCTAAACTCATATTGGTTGTCACTAAGGAGTTTGTCAGTTTCAAGGAACGTATGCAGTTGCTGATCGATGGCTTTTCCATGATTTTAGACAAAATGGAAATGATGGCAATTGGTCGGTAGTTTGAGGGATCGGTCTTATCGCTTTTTTTGGGAATAGATTGAACATTTGCTAACTTCCATAATGAAGAGAATTCCTCAGAAGACATAAAGATCGTATAGAGTTTAGATAGGACTGGTACTAGTTCGGGGGAACATTTCTTTAAGACAACAGCTGGGATACTGTCTGGGCCAGTCGCCTTATGGAGATCACGCCTACTGATGATCCGAAAATGAATTGGTTTCATAGCGTATGAAGAAGAGTTGACTAGGGGCATATCTTTTCCAGAGTCATTGAGACACGAGTTTGATGCAAACAAATCCACAAAGACATAGGCTTTGTCTACAGAATCAGCAACTACCGATCTGTCAATAGATGTAGCTAGTTCATTGCATTTTCTTTGTTCGAACAACTTTTTAGTTTTAGTGATGTCACTTTTGCAAATATATCTAGCACCAACGTATTCTACATGACTGTTGACCGATTTATTAGATTTCCATTTAATGTAATATTTATTTCTTAAAGATATTGCATCAGCACAAACCTTATTGAACCAGGGTTGGGAACGTGAATGACCTACACGGTACTGTTGTTTTGGGAATGTAGAACTCCATTCCCATGAGGATGACTTCAGATACTGAAAGAGTGATGCCCGAAGAGAGGACGACTTAAAACAATATTCACGCAATGGAAAGGTTGCAAAGAAATCCCGTAAATCACTCCATTGAACTGACTTAAAACACCACAAGGTTCTATCGGTTTTGCGAACAACAGTAGAATTATATACAGTAGAAATGATTTCTATTAGACAATGGTCGGAAAGACCTAACAGGCAGAGAATGAAGTTTCTATTAGACAAGAGGGTTTGAGAAGAAAGAGATCTAGAAAATGTGGAGTATGGTTAGGGTTATCAATTCTTGGGTTCAGAAATCATTTGTGTGAGATTACAATGAAATAGCAAATGTTTCTGCACTGTGACCAGAGATTTGTAGAGATAAATTGAAGCCAATTAGAGTTATGAACATTGAAATCGCCTACAATTGAGATATCGCAAGATGGAAAGTGATTACAGGAGATAGTCAACTTTCATACTAAGGTATTCGAAGAAGTCTTGGAAGTTACTGTCATTAGGAGACCTATAAATGCAACAGTAAAATTTCACAAAATTAGGACCAAAATGTTTAAACCAAATCACGTCAAAATTTTCATTTTCTAAGGGAGAAACCCTCTTGCAAGCAGTTCTGTCCTTGACGTAGACACATACGTCTCCTTTATATCAAAAGTTAGAGTGAAGGTGGTATTGAGGAAATTGCAAGTCTGGTGACTCGGAGCTTTCAACATTTGTTGTAATTGTTCAAGATGTTGGTGAATAACATTAAGATTAGACCTGATACCGCGGATGTTGTGAATCAGAAAGTTGATACTTTCGATGACCGAGGTCGCTTGGAAGCCCGGACATCCGAATGGGGCAGGATTTTACGTCCGGCATTTATTACCCTAGAAACCACAGCCATCTTATTTTTTAATTTGGGACTTTTAATCCGATAGGAAGACAGTGAGGGCGAGAAGGAAAAATAAGGATGAGAATAGATTAAGGATGAAGGAAAAGGTAACCGGCAGCCCTTACCTAGCTCAGAAAATCAGAGGTCCAATATTAAGGAACCCATGGTAAGGGTGGTCGTACCTCCCCGGCTGGCATGGAGTATACATGCCTACCACCTTTAAATATCAATCCAAGAGCATTCTCTGTACACTGTTGTAACCATAGTTTGTACCTTGTCGTTAACGATGGCGCAATTTGATAGATATTTTGTAACGATAGATTCGTACTGTTATCTGCCGATGCGGCAATTTTCAAATTTTTATGGAATATTTCGGAATTTAACAGTTACTCTGAATCGGAACAGCTAGAGTTTTGTACAAAACTTGAGAGTATATTAAGTGATAAACATCGAAATGGATCTGACGTAAATGGGATAGAACTGCAAGAACTGCAATTTTTGCAGAAATTTGAGCAAAGCGTCACTTATTGGCCAATTACTACCCTAAATTACATTGTAACCAATAATTACCCAAGCATTTTTGCGGCATTACGAATTTTATTGACAATGCCAGTTTCCATAGCCACAGCGGAAAGATCGCTTTCGAAATTAAAAATCATTAAAAACTGTTTACGTACAAGGATGATTGGAAAATCTTGCCATCATTTCAATCGAGTCTACTTTAATTCAAGAGTTAGACATTGAAACGTTAATACAACAATTTTCAAAAAACCAAAACGGGTAAAGTCCAGTTCTGTTAAAACATATTCAATGTTCCAACAATTTTGTTTAAAATTGTTGCATCTATGAATAAAATAAAAAAATTTAAATTACTGTATAATGTTATTTTAAAAATAATTTTATCCATTATCCAACTTCCCATGTTAATTAATTCCTATTAACAGTTTTGATCATTTGGGTAAGTATTCGTATGATTTTAACTTGAAAAATTCTAAGCTGAATGTGTGCAAAATAGAAGTTAAAACAAAAAAAACTCTACTATTTTATAACAAGGTTTGTTAATTTTTTTATAATTTATAGAGCCGCACTTTTTGTTATTGCACGACGGCGCTTGACAAAGTTAGCGTGCCACTGCTCAAACTTATTTATTATTAAACAGTAGAAATTGTATTGCTCTAATTGTTGTGACTAATCGTGTTTTATTGAATTTAATGTCCGCTGTAAATGTTCAGCTTACATATTTGTATTAAAATTTAGTCACAATAAAGCATTAATTTGTAAACTGATGCTTTTGGCTTAGTCATGTTGAAGCTAAGAAACACATGTAAGAAGGGCACGTAAAAAGAAACCAAACATGACAAAATATGTAAAGGTTAATAAAATAGGAAAATACATGTAGATTTATCCTTTACAAACAACTTATTAGTAAATACCTAACATACGAAAAATGCCGCCATATTTGACTTTCATCCTTTACAAGAATTACAGTATTGATCAATTTGAATATCAAGAACAAAATCTTGATGGTCTGAACGGGTGCTATAAAGAAATAAATATATAAAATTCGTTACATTTCTGGATTTTGTGAACTTTGTATCTAATGAATTCTGTAGAAAATTAAATAAAAATCGACTATCTTAAAAATTGAGTTATTGTGATTGAATGCTATACTAAGAATTGGAAAGCTTCATTTTATATAATCTTATATTGCAAGAGGCAAAAGTCATGGTTGGCAGACCACACGTACCTGAACAGAAAAATAAACACGTTTTGACGTATACTTTTCTTTTTAAAGACGTGAAAAACGTCATTGTTGAAATTTGTTATATTAACAAACTTCAAATTATAAATGGAATAAAATTTTATTTCACAGTAGAAGGAAAAGGTTACCAAGTATATTTCTTTCATTTAGAATTTATCTTTACAACTATATATTTTTGCATTTATGAAAAACATGTATAATAATATACAATATAATACTATACTGTTTGTTGCTGGACAGGGTTCACATACAGTGAAGGTGCGGCCCAACACTGTAAAATGTTTCGCGATTCTTAGTTCAATCAGCGTGTCTGTTGTCATAATCAATAATACGTAAATGACGAAGATTGAAGTTGTACGGCTAAAAGTCCACCTGTATTAAAATTGCTTTAGAGTATGAGCAAGATCTAACAGTGTAAAAGTGTTTGTAGATGACTACAAACTGTTCATCCGCATGAAATACGTACTAATTTACTCATACGTATCAGTTTCTTCGAAGTTCAAGTTCTGTTACAGCCAATTCACTCATCTTTAATATGGCACTCTGTAAATAAAACCATTTGTAAGGTATCGTCGCAAAATCGTTGTTACGGGTGTAAACGGAAATAACATCGGATGTAGCAGATAACAAAAAAGGGTGGCGACTGTTCAGGGGGAAATAGGGCCGTGGGGGTTACGAAATTTTAATAATTAGGGTATCTCGCAGTATTACTATAAGTCGGAATCAGGGGGCGGGGAGGTCCCACTTTAAATATAATCATCTTTACGCGACGTCAACCTCCAGGTGTACGGTAACTAAGGTCCATGATCTACTTTACCTGTAAAGTAAATATCTACACGCCTTAAAGCGATAAAACGTTTTATTAACACAGATGTTGGGTCAACAGCCTCCTTTGACCTGCTTTTACGTTAAGTGCTAAATATGCATTTAGAAAATGAACCCACAAACACTAAACGCTTCGTTAATTATTGTGAAATTAAACACTGGCGAACAAAAAAAACTAGTTACCTAACAAAGCTTTATATCATAAATTAACTTTTAAGAAAAACAAGCACTAAAAAACTAAACAATCTCTATTGAGAAACTCTCTTAATTTATTACGTTAACCGAAAATTATTAAAATCGTATCAATTAAATTGATGAATTTGGCACTTTCTTTCAAAACAAACAACGTTCGGTATACAAAAATCTAAACTTGACTAAAATCGTATTATTCTTGTATCGTTAAATTTCAAATTTGATCATAATTGCTGTAAGGTGTGAGATTGCACATTATGCTTTAAATTCGGTTCACTGCAAATATATTAAGCTAATAAAATTAGGAAATATCACACATGACTTGTACCAGCGTCAATTGAAACACATAAAGCAAAAAATTAATAACATGAAATGCTAGGTAAGTATCTTTTAAACGGAATAAATCTTGTTAACACTAAATCCCGTGCTTGTCTTAAATTTTCAATATTAAGGTGCTTATTAAATTTCGAAAGTACGAGAACCAGTTCTGATTGCTTAAAAGTTAACACTAATATAACGTGAAATTTTGGATACAATAAAAACAAAACAACTCAAAAACAATACGGAATCGTTCAGTACACTAATGAAAGCTTATCATTATTTATCGTAATGACTTGACGAACTTTTATATATAAATATACTCACGACACAAAGAATTTAAATCCTCGCTACACCCTTAGGATTTCTCAAACTTACCACACCGAAGGTCCGCTTCGCTGGAATCAACCCTACATTAGCAGTCCGACGGAAGCCGGTCTTTCGATACTCTTCTTACTTGGAATTCAAATACAGGAGCCCAGAATGGCAATTTCACTGATTTTAAGCTTTAAATAACTGACTAACAGATTTACGAGATTTAGTTACACAGAATTAATGCGAGAACCGATGGGCCAACTTCCTGTTGACATTAATTTTTTCACCTGGTTTTATTTACACAAAATACTATTGTTATATTTACAAAGGTTCTGCCTACATTGAGTTTTGTTCCTTCAAACGGTTGTATGCGTGCGCGATCGACCGATGATTTTTCACTAATTAAATTACGGGAAACTGTAACAACCCATTTTGAGTTGTATTAAAATATACCGTAATTTATGTTCTTCGTTCATTTAGTTGTAAATATAAGTAAAATTTTATTTATTAATGATTTATAGGTATGTGGTAGGCAACTTAATTTGCATTTTGGTGTAACTTAAGTTGCATATTTTCTTAAGGGTTTATACTCCCACTTCTTTAAATTATTTTTTTTCTGCTCAATATTTTCGCGCAACGCTTCATCGTTGACTTAATTCTTTGCGCAAATTTTTCGCGCACGGCTATATCACCAGATATTCGAAGTGTCCATTTTGTTCACTTCTGGTGCTACGCTGTTAGACGCAGGAAGCCATTTTTTGGGTTTCCTCCTAAATTTTGTGAAAAGTGCCATTGATATAATGGTAAGATATATTTTAACGCTTTATACTAAAAACTAAAACATTTGCTCTTTGCAGGCACTTTGATTTACACTTTTATTATTTTTACTTTTCTACTTTAATTACATTTTAAGTACGCATTTAATTTTACTTTTATGTACGCTTTCATTTTACGATTGCGTTTTGCTTTTAATGCAGATCTAAATTAGATCCCAATTTTTATCTGAACGTTCAAGAAAATGCAATAAACATTGGATTCAAAATTTCATGAAGAGAAATTTATAAGGAGGAAAATTCCATTTGATATACAACGTAAAGTATTATTTCGAGATATTGCACAACATTGATACAAGGACTACATCACCTTGGTTTGCATTTCCGCATTTATTTTTTATAATACCAGGGGTTCTCAAGAAGATTTATTATATTTTGTTATATTTATAACCATTATTTAGTAATTTAAGGCTATAACTAGTTTTTAAGATATATTTTATTTAACCCTATCATTTTAACTGTTAATAATAAACAGTTTGTATATTTTTATTTTATTACATTTTGGTAAAATTTTTGTTGTAAACAACCTCGGTTTAGTTATTCCGACCATAATTAAAAATAACTTGGCGTCCGAGATCATTTTTATTAGTGTTACATGGCAGTTATTATATTGATGTTCAGTGGAAGTAATCGAGCAGAAATTGAGGTAATTAAGTAAATCAAAAGATTGAATCGGCCCTACTTTAATCAACCGACTGGGACAAAGGCATTATTTTTGGTGAATGGTTTGTATCTCGAGTTAGTTATGTTATGTTGTTATGTTATGAGAACATTTTTTCACTTATTTCTTTATTAAATTTTACACCATTACCACATATTTATAAAACTTGATCCTCTAAAAAGCGATATATCCTCCTAGTCAGGATGCACTTTATTAAACACAGCCCCTTTCGAGAAATTAGACACAAAATGTCCACCAATCAACGCAATTCCTAGGACGCTGAACCACTTCAAGATCCACCAGTAGGTGTTTGGGTAAACGATCCCTACGTTCAAATATCTCAGGTCCGTTAATTAACTCCAGCAACCGTCAACGCAAAAGCTTGTGCCTCTTATATATGCTGTCCAACTTAAAACTGACTTGTTAACCACCAAAACCCCTTTTTCCCCTCTGTAATTACATCATCTCTTACATAGTCTTGCATCATATTTTTAACGAAAATCTTTCTCTCGTAAATTGCACATTCAGCACTCCCACGAGCAAAACAGATTTATTTCAAGAACTGCTATTGTAGCTCAAACAAAACTTACAAGCGGCAAATTTGAACCTATGCGATCCGGCAAACTTTAAGAAGATTTACAACACCCATTTAGTTAACGTGCCTCAAGTTGACGTTATCAGAAACGTGATCCAGAAGCAACTTTATTTTCACATCTTATATTTCATCAAAACCCTTCTTAATTTACTTAACATAAAATTATGGTTTTAATTTTAAAACTCAATTCTACCAGACTAAATGGTTAAAGTGTAGGATTCATTTTTAGACCAATTGCCAATCCGAAATTTTTACCGCAGTATGAATCCGAGTCCTGGAAGTGAAAGCAAGTATAATCTGTTGGATAAAAATGGATTCATGCCATGCCTATTGACATTTACCTACAAAGATGACGTCATAAAAAATAAAAAGCGGATAGGGTTAAAAAAATAATGTATAGTTTGTTTTCCAGTTAACACCGGCTTTTTCTAGATGACTTCCATACGTCGATTAAGGTGAGGGTTTGTTTTTCCGTTAAAGCTTGATTTGTACCTTAACCGGATGCTAGTATTTGGGAAAGAATATAAAGGAGGGTCTAGACTTACTGAAATTCCAAAATTCCGATTACATCTAAAGGCAGGTGCGGTTCAGAGCAAAATCTTCTTATGTCCGATTATTGGAAACGTTGCAAGTTATAACCTGTTGAATGGAAAAACATCCATCTGTTGCGACATGGTTTGCTCCTAGATTCTCTAGGAATTTGTCTATATACTATGGGCAATTTCGCTAAAAGGTTCAGGTCACAGACAAACTATACTAAATGAGTTTCGACTAAACAATTGATATTTTTGTGTAAGTAGTTCTTATCTCTACAAAGCTAAAGTGGGTTAGGTCTGGATCTTAACTGAATTTAATGCAATTCTGGCCCATACTTTGGGGTTATTCCTGTAAATGAGTGCAACTTATCTGTTAAATAAAAAATAGTTCCATAATTATAAATGCTTATCTTTGTAGTATTTTAAAAACTTGGAAAGATAAGTTTTTATAGTTGAGTTTAAATCATGAAATCCTACGTTTTTGAGGTGGAGGCATAGTTTTATTTGACAATTCCAAAAATTAAAAAACGCAAGCCTTAGCTGCTTTTGTTATTTATGTATGCACGATTTAAAACCCGTTAAGTGTTTATAATTATCAGCTCCATGAGTATGTGGACTGTACCGACAATCTAATCTAATTCGATAAGGAAGGCAAATGCCAGGATTTCCCGAACCATTCAGATGATTGCGACATTTTATTAATTACGAAAAATTCAAATGGAGAATTTTGGCTTGCAAAATTATTCGAGTACGTTCCAGAAGTGACAGTTCATAAAGGTTGAGTAACGGTATATTATAATCCACGAATTGAAATCGAATCAGTTTGCTTCGGTAATTTCAGCATGTTAACTAAACTAGGGGTAATAAACAATTCAGCCAAATGCGACAATTTCAGCAATCATATATTATACGTTAATGTGGTGTAAAATCTAATTTTTTACGAACAAATAGCAACAATAGGATAGGATTTAATTACGAAAAAAAGGAACTAATATTTTATCCCATTGACTTCATTCCTTTTAAGTTGTGCTGTACATGGAATTTCACCATTTCTAATCCTAAATACGGACGATATATATATTGCATACTGCTATGGGCGAAAATGGCAGTAGAATTGGAAGTAGCAGAGAAGATAAGGGGTTTCGGAAGGTCAGTGGGAATGGGTGTGAGCGTGTTATTAATTTTGTGATTAGGATAACCCGTAATACATGAGACACAGTAGGGAAAAGTCAAAAATTAAAGGGCGCCAGTTCGTATATCATTAAGAATATGGTGGTCTAAATACCTAAATGCGAATATTTCGCAGCCAAGTTCGAAACAAACTAAAAACTTGCTTACTTGACGTCACATAAACTAGGTGAATCGGTAAATTAAAAGCCTTGGTCCGGCGTTTCCTGGAAAGCTTCAAAATATGTGCACGTAATCAAAAGGAATACAGTGGCTTCTTGGGATGAGAAATTCACGTTTGTGAACGATATTATTGTATCTCCTAGAGGTCGTCACAAGCGACAATTAGGAGACCCAGTATGTGTTATTTTAGGCTTGATAAATCTTTTTCCCTATTTTTTCCAGTTAAGAAAGGTATACATTATTGAAGTCGCTAGAAGCAACTTTTTCCGAGAAAAACGCATGTGAAGCTGATGACGCATGTAAATTGTCAAAGTGAGTCGAAAGCTATCACAAGGTATTGTAATTTATTTAAGACTTTGGCAAACAAAAAAAAATTCATTATCTGAGTATCGTAAGTGTGAGATATATTTTAAAACAAAATTTTGTTTTACATAACTTTATTTTATAAAGTTTCTTAATATAAAGCAAACTAGGTCTAAAAATTAATTAAATAGAATTAAAACGCTTAGTCCCGACAAGTATGCACCATTTTTATTATTGCTTTTATTTAATGTGTACCGTAAAACGGAGATAGTTTGGCAGCATCTATTACTATTTTTATTCTATTCATTCTTGTTTCTCCTTTTTCGAATTACAATAACCTCTATCCTGTGTTTAGGAGACCTGTAGAATCCAAAACGGTTAGAAAATATCAAAAAAGGTCCTGTAGGGCTTATACAGAAGCGAACTTATTATGTGCTGTGCGAGCAGTACGAAAGAAGGGGATGTCTCAGAACAACGCAAGTCAACATTGCAAGGTTTCTAGAACTCTTCAAAACAAGTTGCTTGGAAGATTTGGGAAAACTATAGGTCATTCAGCTCTCCATAATGCAGAATAGGAGCGTGCTATATCGGAGGCCATAAATCAAATAGCAGAATGGGGATTTCGTGTAACACCAGGTGATGTCAGGCAGATTGTACAAAAATATGTTACATAACAAAGTGGAACCGTTACACAATCACAAGAAAACTTACCAGGCAAAGATTTTGTCGAAAAATTCCTACTAAGGAACAACTTGAGCGTTAGGGTAGTCTCAAACATATATCAATCCAGGGCTTCCGTAGCAGAAGCAGAAATAATGGGGTTCCTTAATAATATTAGACATATCTTGGAAACCGCAAGTGCTAAAATGTTTACAATTACGACGAAACGAATGTAACCTACGACCCACAGTGTTTAGTCGTAGGGTTACTAAACGTGTAGAAAGGACCCAAGAACATACTGGTGCAACAATAAGCATGGTTAAAGTCTGTGGAAATACAGATTGAACACTTTTTCCACCGATGGTTGTTTTCAAAGCCTAAAATGTATACGAAATTTGGGCTGCTGGAGGTCCGGCCGGCATAATTTACAGAAATAGCTCGAGTGGTTCGTTCGGCATGAACTCTTTGCAGGATTGGTTTTTTAAAAATTTTATTACCGCATGTTAAAGGAGAAACAAACAACCATAGTTATTATGATAATTTCACATCATATTTTTTTCCTGCTACGATCAAAGCTGCAAAAGAAAACAAAACACACGTGGATCCATTACCTACAAATTGTATCTACTTTTTGCAACTGCGAATGACAAAAGGTGGTGAACCGTTTTAGACAACTGGCAGAAAACGATTAGAAAAAGAGGACCTTTACTGAAAGAACAATTTTCCAGTTCATCAAGCCGCCTCTGGAAAACAGTGAGTCAAACGGTGGAAACAAATTTAAAGTGCGGATTTCGGGCAGCAGGTCTTTATCTATTTGACTCAACGATCCCTTTATCTCGACTGCCCAAAACGACCGACTCTGAAAATACTTCACTTGCTTTAAATGTGAGTTTATTGCAATTTCTTCAGAAAGTCCTCGGACCCAAAACTTCAGAACCTACAAGAAACGCACAATCAGATCAAGATCAAACTCACGATACTGAAAACAAAGAAACTATTGAAGATGAAGTCATTAATGAAATTGAAACTGTAAATATAGAACCGGGAACTGAAACTAAAAATACCCCATAATATTATCACGTGTGGTTAAAATCTACCATCGATTCTTTTTTTCGAACTTTAGGGTATTTAAAATGTGTATGTAGGAGTTGCAGGAGAAAATTCTGTGCTTTACAGTTTCAGACTATTGAAAATTTGGATAGATTCAAATATAACCTTTAGAAGAACTAATTTAGTTACAAATTTTTACTTAGTTTGAGGATAGGTGGATTTATTACAAATTGGAGACAATCTTGTGAACGGGGTATAGATTTTTCGGTTTGTTTGTTGCTAATAGATTGAAATTTTTAAATCGCGATTAGATTCGACGGGTTGACAATAATATATTAGTAAAGGTTATGTGGGAGTTTCATATATTCTAGCGAATAATAGATAATCCTATTTCTAAGTACCGTTAATTGTAGTTTTAAAACATTGGAGACGGTTTGACGGAAGTCATATTGATAAATTTATCTGAAAAAGACAAAGACTGTGGTTTTCATAATACGTTGGTTTAGAGTCGATTCTCCAAAGTTTTTAGGCGAAGAAAACAGATCATGTTACATTGACATTTTTCTCGAGGTAAATTTATACTTATGACGTAATGTTTTCAATTCGGTTCCCAAAACTCATCTCGTTTTTACCGCGCTTACGATTTGAAGAAATGGTTTTTTGTGATTGGTTATTTGACGTGAAACGCATGATGGCATAATCTTAAATTCGTAAAGGAGTCGTAGTTAAGGTGTAGAAGAATCAGGTTGGGGCGCTTAACGCGCGATGCGTGTGGAGTGAATTTGCTTATCTTCCATCGGGGTTATTTGAAGTTTTCGTAGGAAATCTTCCCGTTCGCCCTCTTTTGGGGATTTTTTGAAGAGTATTCAGCCACCCGGAAACATTATTGTTGTGTATCGATTGTCAGAAGTGAGATTTTTACGGGTCCATCGAAGAGGAATCAATGTTTAATGGTAGTGCTATTCCTCATTTTTTCATTGTAATCGCATTTTTCTGCGAATTTTTTTATAACGCAAGTTCAGTATATTCACTAGGTACATTCCCGCGCATAGCTTCCCCAATAAATGAAAGATACTGCTGTATATAAATTTTGGCCTTAATAAAATTTGTGTATATAAAGACAAAGAACGTTTGTAAATAAATTAATGTGTAGATATACGGTATTAAACTAGTTGATACAGTTATTTAATCATTTGATTTGGCTTTAATATTTTCGTCACTAAATTTGCGTTTATATAATTCAAAAAATAAACAGCTCGTTTAAAGTTGTCGACTGGTGAAGCTGTGGCATTGAAAGCTGTATTGAGGGAGATCCGAGCGAATCGGTGACTACCGATCCGTCAACTAGAGGGTCAATTATACGAAATTTACCTATACCGTTAAGCGAAGGAAAGGGGAGAACTCTGAGTGGTCAATTGTTGTGAACTTTTGTATGAATAATTAGTTTAGAGTTTTGCTTAGGAGCCCTTCAGGTGACTAAATTAATTATATAAAAGTAATTTCACCCGCGTGTGAACCATTTCATATGATGTCATTTTAGCGTATACAAATTTACGTATCACAAAAATTTATTAGTTATCAATATTCCTTTTGGTGTTACTTGAAATTAAAATGCTTAAAGTATATGATTTTGGAAATTTTAATCTTGCAAGAGTCATTGCGGTATAGATAATAATAGGTTGTACGTAAGGAAGATATATTTAATGTGTTTTTAACATCTGAAGCAATTCTCTGGTTGTTTACTTTAAATCACTATCGTAATGTACGAGTAGTGTTAATGACTTAAAAGTGTTATTTCATTACTGTATAATATTATTGTAACTTTATTCCTTTGTTACTGCGTTATTAAAGATTAGATATTTTGCTTACATTCGAGTTACTTAGTAGTTTATTTATTTTATGGGAATTTTGATTTATGCAACTTACTGTTCTAATGAAGGCTTTAACGTAACGATTAATGAGAATTTCTCTATTAGAATATTTGCTATTTTGAGTTTTTGTTGATATAATTTTGATTTAAGATATAAGTTCCGTAAGATTTAACGTAACGTAAAAGTATAGGATAAACAAGATTGTTGACCGATCATCTGTACTCATTTTTTGCGAGTACTTGCAAGTATGTTGAGGTTTTATCAGAACCATCATACCGGCTGTTAATTCACTGACTTACCTGGTTTGCGAGAATGGTAAGCGAGTTTTTTCTTTATTTGGGAACTTGTCTGTGAACCATTGCATTTAGGTATTACAACCCCCAATTTTGACATTTATAACCATTCGATCGCATTCTGTTTATTTTTGCGACAAATACTCATTTTAAATTGAATATTTAATGACCATGTTGACCAGTAATTTTTGTTAATTGAGCAAGTCATTTTACATGAAAGTTTATACCGAAAATGTATAAGGAATTTTTAGTTTACTTATCGCAATTTTTGTGGATTTTAAATGAAGATTAAAATTTTATTTTAGCGTACATGAGCTTTGAGAAGATAATTTTGAAGTAGAATTTCAGGTAAAGGTGAGTGAACATTATGGTTTACTGTTAGGTCATTATTTTAAGATCTAGTTCATGACGTTTTCCTGCTATAAATTTACGTAACAGGTGGCACCTTTGTGACCTATTTTTCGAGACTTATGACTTATGACCCTTATTGTGTCTCCGTATTACGGCTATCCTGTTAGTAAATAAATATCTTTGAACTTAACATTGATAAATGTAAATTTATGGTATTTACAAGACAACAAACACAATAAATTTGCATACAGGATTAATACATCAGTAAAGTCATCAAAAGAGATCATGGTTCTAGGGATTGCGATAGATACACAGCTGATATATAAAATGCACATACATATGGTCATTAATAGTGCAAATAAATTATTGGGATTTATTATTCGTCATATAGCATTGAACTTGTGCAAAATAAATTTTACGGTACCTGTACTATAAGACGTATAACAGCCGCTGTCCAAAAGATCATTCAACAAACATTATAAGGCACACGTTTAATACAATATCAATCGAAGACAGATTGAATTTAACATCAGTAACATATTTATACAAAATTCTAAATAATGTAATTAGTATCCCTAACGTAACAAATTATATGTCGTTTAATGTACCAGTACCGTCCCTTAGAAATAGAAAGAACTCTATTATTTCATCTACCAAAACGAATACCATGCATCACGAAAATTCCCACTTCTTTCGGAGTCTGCACTTATTTACTGAATTTAGCAAGACTTGAGATCCATTCATAAATTTGCCTACATTTAAAAATAAATACTTAACAGCCCTTAATTTATTAAAATAATCACGAAAGTAGACATATACATACATCATTGCATTCATCGTATATATATTTTAATATTCTATCTTATTTTTTGCTCTTATTGTCCTTTCCCTTACTGTATTTACGTTTATTTTAAGAATATTATTAGCATTATTTGATTATTGCTGAAAAATTATAATGTTAATACTAAATTAGAATTATGTTTATGTTAATAAGATTTGTTTTGGAGTACATATGCTCAGTAAACCTTTGTATAATTCCATTTCATTTCAATAAATAAAATTAGTAACCCGCCCACCCCATTATTCCACTGAGCTACCAATCCATTTCTTGTCTGTTACATCCCATCTACTGCCATTTTCGCCCGTAACAATATAAAGACAATGGTAAAGGCAGAAGAAAGAGATAAGGATTGTAAACTAAACATTTCTCAATCGTCTCTGCAAGAAATGAAGAAGAGTGTAGAATCTGTGCAGCTGAATGTCACATTGGTCCAGACAGGATTCAGTGTGTTTCTTACAAGAATTGGGTTTGTTGGTATTGTAATGGACGATCTAAAACAAATATTTATGTGTGAGGGCTGCGACGACAATGTTTGCTATAGTTATAACTAACAAGTAATATATTATTTTAAATTTGTTCTCTTTTGTTTTATTTGAAGAATTTATCTTTCAGTTTTTTTACAACATTTTGTGTAATATATAATAAACGTTTTGATTCGACGTGACAATTTTTGCAAATATTGACTCTAGAAACCATACAATTGTTCGACTATTCCACACCATAAACAAATTTTTCTTGAAAACCTTTCAAGCTGCGCGTGCTTATAGATGAGTGCCTTATTAACAATTTCCATATTTTTGGACCGAAAAGCCTACGTATAATGGAACAGTTATTAGAAAACCCTCAAATCCTACACAATGTAGACCCGTTTTACGGTATCTCGTGTAAAATAGACGTAGATAGTAATTCTTATTTACATCGTATCTTAATTGGCTATGTTTATATAGGTGCCTATTTTTATTGCTTTTATTTACTTTGTATTTCATATCGAATAGACGTAGATAAAAATCCGGAACTGTATCGAAGGATAAACAGCTCAAATTAAGCATCTTAGTAAACCCCCATTAAAGCATACATATGAGTGTAATTGCAAAATTGGAAATCTTGTTTAGTACAAACGGAAAACATGTGCCCTTTTTAATTGCTTTTATTAACTCTTACTTCATGTAGAATAGGCGTAGATACAAAATTGATCTATATCGACGGCTAAACACCTCAAATCAAACATCTTAATCGTCTCTGCTCGTATAAGTGTATACGAGAATAATTGCTTTATTTGCTCTGAGTTTCATGTAGAATAGACGAAGAAAGAAGTCTTGAACCATGTTAAAGGCTGAACACCCACATTATCATTCTTTGCAACCTCCATTTGAACGCGAGAAACTTTAATTTTTTTGCGAAAACCAAAAATATGCGCCTTTTTATTGTTTTGTATACTCTGCATTTTATGTAGCATAGTCGTAAATAAAATTTTTGATATACAGGTATGAACCATAAAGCTACAACTCACAATGCTCAGTCCAGGAAAAATTGTCTCTAGGCGCCACCACAAACTTAAATTTTGCTAAAATAAGTGGTCTTAGATGGGATGTTAAATTAATCCTATCTGACTGTGGAAGACCGGATTGTAGCCTACTCAGTAAAACTATTCATCACTCTACTTCACTCACACTTGAAAATAAATCTATACAAAAGCTTAAGAAAATTTTGACACACACGGGTCGTCGTAAACTTATTGAACACACCCTGTACATATGAAAATTCCAGGTCATAAATATCTTTATATTTTATTAGTACTTTATCTTTAAAAATCGTATGTAGACATTCATCAAGAGGTTTAAATTTTAATACTTCAAATCTGTAATTTATACTTTATAAAATATTCTGTTAGTAGTGTTCTGTATTTCATTGACTGTAAAACAATCCAAAATAGTTAAAATAAAATTTAGTAATCGATCTGGCTCATTACGCAATTTCAAAACCATAAGTAATCTCAAAATATTCACAGATTAACAATAATAATGACTTTATTGTTTTATTTGAATACTAGACAAACGGAACCACATCCGAAGAAAAATAATATATATATATATATATATATATATATATATATATATATATATATATTATATATAATTATGTTTTATTGCAAATAAGGTTTATTTAAAAATAAATTATTACAATTAAAAACTGAGACCTCACTAACTATAAGTTAATATGAACTCTGACTACTGTTATCAATGCAGCGTCTTTTATAACATCATTAATTTACTTAAGATAACTAACATCTCTAAGAATTGATAAATTACAATAATACAAATATGAAAGTTTCTATGTTGTAATATTTGATGATGCAATTAACATTTGATGTTTGACTATTCTTTACAGAATGATATGTATACTAGCTATTTATATAATGATATATATTATACAAAATACGGAGAATACAACTCCTTTCCCCTTAAGACAGAATGTCTTCATTCTGCGAAGTTATCTGTACCTTTCTTTACCTTCTCTTTGTTTCTTAATTCTATTACGTATCTTATTTCTAAATACATAGATTAAAATACAAAACATGACTAATAAAATAATTACAATAGTAGTTATAGATAAATGCATAACATGCACTAAAGGATTAATTTTTAGATCAGTATTTAACATCTCAACTTCTTCTTCAAGTTTTCTACATGTTTTGGTTCTAGTTTTACAGTCAAGCCATCTTTGTAGTTATTAATTTCTTTAGGATTCTTGTAAGTTAAATTAACAAATGTGTTTTCAAAAGTTTGATCATCTATTGTTAATTTTCAATTGCTTCCGGATGATACAAAGGCATTATAAATTACTTTAAAGTTATTAATTTCGTTGTGACATTCTTCAATTATTTATAAATCTTGTTTAACTGACACTAAAATTTTTCCGTTGTGTAATTGAGCATATAACTTATAATAGTTATTGACTACGGCGTATATTCAGTCTTTGTTATAAGTTATGGAATAGTTACTCGTTTCTGTGCTTTCAAAACTCACAAGTTGTTTTTCTATAACTTTATACTTTTCATTAGTCCATAGTACTTTTCTTACAGCCTGAAGGTGATATTGGAACGGCGGTATTAGCACCTTGGTTTGCTTATCAGGTATCGGGTAAATTCTTTTGTATTGGAATATTGAAGGATTGAGGATGGGTATATACAATATACATGTAATTGAATCTTCTGTTAACAAAACTCTAAACTTAGAAAATGCCAGTATTTTAAAAATGTGGATATTATCTAATTCCGGCAACTCCGTATTTTAATAGATTAATTTTAAATGGTCGATAATTTCAATTATTTCTATATCAGACATAATTTCGAGATTTGTTATTTCAGAAAAGGCTAAAGAAATTGTTCTTTCAATAGTTTGAAGGATGTCCAATCATTTGGAACTTAAATAATTATTGTACTGAATAATTAACTGTGTGTCAATAATACTGTTCACCTTGTTTAATTCATTAACAAATAAATCAGTGTTGTTCTGGATTATTAGAGTACCTTTCAGTGATGTGATTAGCAAATGAAGTGTTTATCTACCTGTTGAATAATTTTATCTTGATTTTTATATAATGAATTGAGATTTTTATTAATTTCAGTTAAATCGTTGTTGTCAGGGTTGCCAGTCATGTATTTTATTACTGTACTAATAATATCAGCAAGACTACGTTTGCTTTTATGTTTAAGTTTAGATAATTGTTTTTCTATTAACTTACATTTTCTTTTAACACATGGACTAATTTCTGGGTCATGACATTTGAATTTGTGTCTAAAATTACTACATTACTTAATATTTGATAATAACTTAATTCTAAATCTGTTATACTAATATATTAGTAAAATTATGATAATGATCTACTAATTTGGTTGGGCCTATGTCTTCGGTAATCTACCCATTTGTATTACATTTTTCAATTTGAAGGACCTGGTTCTGATTGCCTGGCAAATCCTGCAAACAAAATTTCTTTTAATACGTTTCATTTTTCTTGTGTGTATGTTCGCTGGTCTATTTGAACTTTCTCTGAGCCCTTTGATTTTATTTTTATTAACGGATTTATATTTACTTTATTAAAGCACGGATCTGTTTTTTAATTCTTTGCAGTGTAAAATAGGCTACTGGTTCATTCATTTCAATGGTTGATTCTTTATCTCTATTTTTCTTTTCTAGAGTCTTAGTGCCCTTTTCTAATTGTTTGTGATATAAGTGTTCGTAGAAGGTTAACAATTCGGTTTTCGCTTTTCGTTGTAATTTTTGTACACAGTTTTGTTTAAATCAATTTTAAGTTTTCGTAAAGCCCGTACAGTAGAGTAAAGGATGTATAACCCGTTGCAGAGTGTATAGACTGATTGTACATTAATACGGCCGATATCGTTGAATTTTGGGACTTTCGTTTTATTTTCAATCTTGATAATTCTTAATTTTTCTAAAATGGTGGAGTGTACTCTTTCTATTGGAGTTACTGTTACTGTTCTAGTTAGTAGTGAAATACAATTCGATTTTGAATAACCGCAATATTCTTGGAAGACCTTTTCTTGAACTCCTTTCCTTCGTCGCAAACGATTTTCTTTGGGTAACCGTGGTGCGAAAAATAGTGTTCAAACTTATTTAACACTGTTAATCCTGATGCGTATGTTATGTAATAGGCTTTGTATATCGTGAAAAGAGGTCTATTATTGTTAAAAATTTGTTTCCTTCGAAACTAAATGTATCAATGTGTACTACATCGAAAGGTTTCCTTGCGAGTAAAGGTCCAGAAAATTGAATTTTATATGGATTTCTATCGTACTTACTAACGTTACAAGTTTCGCATTCGTTAATTACTTTGTTTATCGTGGATTTTAAGTTAGGCCAGTAATATTTAGTTTTAAGTGATTATAGGTTTCTAATATGCCATTGTGATTATTAGAATGATATTTATCTATTACTTCGAATTGTTCATTCGATTGTTCTATATCTTTTGTTAGAAGGTTGCTTTTAACAAATTTTATTTTGTTATTGAATAAATTACTTGTTATTTCGAAAAATTTAGATTCCTTATCTTTAATGTATATTCCGTATAAGTTTTTGGATCTATGGTTTCCTTTAACATTCGCAAAATGTTTTCCAGTTCGTTACCTTGCCTAATTGTAACAACATAGTTATGTTTTAAGAATGGTCTT
Organism: Vesta saturnalis; assembly: GCA_036346205.1. Classification (NCBI taxonomy): domain Eukaryota; kingdom Metazoa; phylum Arthropoda; class Insecta; order Coleoptera; family Lampyridae; genus Vesta; species Vesta saturnalis. The sequence goes on from JARFJB010000173.1 coordinate 134,858, forward strand.
TGATATTCTATTTTATATTGATCTCCTAGTTTTAAGATTACGCGATACATGAAATGATTTACTGGATTCTCAGAGATTGGTACTGAAAATATTGGATTTTCAGTAGATGTATGTTGTATTTATTAGATTGATCATCTTTTTGTCTGTTCAATGATTCTTCTAAATCATCGGACGATGGGTTTTGTCGACATTTGGGATTATTGACAAAACGTCTTGTTCTGTATTAATTTTGATTCGCGATAACGCATCGGCTACCAAATTTTTTTGCCTTTCTTGTATTGTATTTTGTAGTCAAACTCTTAGAGTCTCAATCTCCATTTAACTAGTCTGGAATTTGGATCCTTAAGGAAAGATAACCAAACTAGCGGCTTATAATCTGTTTCTATTATAAATTGTTTTCCGTAAATGTATGGCCTAAAATGTTTGTGTTTCTACTATACTTAGCAATTCAACTTCGATAATTTTCAGTAGATTCAAATAGGGCTTCAGAAAAATTTTCAGTAAATTCAAAAGTTTCAGGGTTCTGTTAATCTTTTGATTATCTTCGTTTTTTCACTATTGCTATTGATTGTTCATCGTCTTGAAAATTGTAAAGTTCCTCGGAATGAAAATTACGGGGCCCGTGCTTCGAAAATAGTTCGAAGGGTTACGTGAATTAATGGGCTGATGATTTGGTCTGCTAGTATTTCGTGTGGATGTTGACATCATTGGTTTTGACTCTGGTCTTCTTGCCAAATATTTGCAAATTTGTAGGATAATTTGTGAACACTGGTCTCGTCTGAAATTTATTGGACCACGCGGAAATTGATTTTGACCTCGATTACGGTTTGTAAATTGTGGTGAAGGTTTATAAAATGGTTTGCGTTTGCTCGTTGAAACTGTTTTGGTTGTTGAGTTTCATTCGAGAAATTATTGAATTATCTAGTTGTTGATGGTTTTGTCGAACAAAATTTAGATAATTGACCTGTTGTTTATAATTATCATAGTTTCTTAACTGAAGTAAACAATCTTCTAGTGATTCTACATTTCTAATAAACCTGCCATGTAGGTGAATAAAGCCTTTTTGTATAAGCATTAGTTTTATAATTTTAAGGTTAACATCTGTTTCATTTATGGTTACGTGTTCTAACAACTGTTGCAATTTACTTTTAATTTTTGCATAATATTCATCGTTTGTTAATTGAATACACGTTATTAAAGCATTTTCTAGTAATGTTTCGTTTCTAGGGTCCCGAAACGATTTATTAACTTTTCTTTACCTTATCCCAAGTTAAGCAATTTGAAATTACTAAAGTGTCTCTAGCAGTACCAACTAATTTGGAGCAACAAATTTCGAACAACAATTTATTTAATGTACTGTTTTCGTGACCTGGTGAATTATTTCTATAATTAGCTATAAATTTTTCACACTGTTGTATGAAATATGACAAGTTTCTACTTCCCCTTCATATTGAGGAATCATTTCTTTAGCAATATTTATTTCAGTATAATTTACCATTATTATTTGATTAGTAATGAATATCAGAATCGAGTTACTTGAATGACTAGATATTCTTATAGGTGATTTATCGCGGAATTGAGTCATAAAGATTCCAACACGTATATTGTAAAGAGAAAGAAAGAAAAAGGATGTTATTACTTACAAAACTAAGGTTGGTAATAGCATCTCAGGTATGCCTGCAGTTGAGAAGTGGCTATTTATATAATATATATATATATATATATATATATATATATATATATATATATATATATATATTACAAAATAGGAGAATATAACTATATATATATATATATATATATTACAAGAGCGTAGGATTTATAACAGGCAAACCATGGTCCATGGTCGTTAAAATGTAAAATTTTAGGATAAAAAGAAAGGCAAATGAAAACAAAACTTTGAGATTTTAATTATACTTAAATTAAACTAATAACAGATAACAGAAAAATATGTATTTTAGATTTAATTTTTTGTTTATTAAAATTTAAAATTATTTAATTTATTTTTGTCTTCCATTTTTTAAACATAAGGTGAAATGCTTGGTCTAATGATTTTGTTATCAAGCAGTTTTTGAATTTGATTTTGGATTTCATGTTCCAGTTGACGTGGGCATCGAAATGATTTACAATAAACTGGTTCGTTATCATTTGTTACAGCGTTGGTAAAAGTTAAGTCACAATTTTCGTTGTAAAAGATGTTTTTATATTTCTTGCACAAAGATATAATTTCTGTTTTTTCTTCTAGATTAAGATGACTATAGTTCGAATGACATTTGGAATATCAATCATAAAATTTAGAATTTTTGGATTTACTAAATCATTATTGGTAATAGGTTCTACCTCGTATTAGTGTTGAAAATTTATTTCTGCTTCACGTTCTTCTTCAAGAGGAATAGTGCAAATGCCATTTGCTGCAACGGCAATTGATTCTGCTATAAAATAATTGTCTAATTTAATTTCTGCGATTATAACTTGTCCTCGATCGACATTTACGGGAATTCTAATACTATTTTTAACAATTTGTTTTACTGGTTTAAAATTCTTCGGGTTTGGTTCCATAAAAAACGGTATTTTATAATTACCTATCTCTAATGTTTGATTATTATAATTAATCGTAGCTTTAAGTTTTTGAAAATCTTCACTTCCTATTAATGCGTCAAATCTATGCCATTGTATTATATGAAAATTAATTTTATTATCCAAATTCCTTTAAAATAGGATATGATACATTCTGATTATCGGTTAGCGTATTATTTAAACTTTTAACAGTAAAAAATAATTTTTAAAATGTTCATAGACGGGACCCGGATTTATTATTGAATGAGAAGCTCCACTATCTATTAAAATCTTTAATTTTAAATTAGGAATCGTTATGAATGATAGTTTTGGTTTGCTTGTTAGCAAATTTAGATCTAAATTTGTGGTTCCGAGACAGGTATTCGAAAATTTTCAGTAGATTCAAATAGGGTTTCAGGAAAATGTTCAGTAAATTCGAAAGTTTCAGGGTTCTGGTAACCTTTTTGATTATCTTCGTTGTTTCCCACTATTGCTATTGATTGTTCATTGTCTTGAAAATTGTAAAGTTTCTCGGAATGAAAATTACGGAGGCCCGTGCTTCGAAAATAGTTCGAAGGGTTACGTGAATTAATGGGCTGTTGATTTGGTCTACCAGTATTTCGTGGATGTTGATATCGGGGTTGGTTTCGACTCAGGTTCCTTCTTGCCAAATACGTGCAAATTTTTAGGTTAATTTGTGAACGCTGGTCTCGTCTGGAAATTTATCGGACCACGCGGAAATTGATTTTGACCTAGATTACGGTTTGTAAATTGTGGTGAAGGTTTATAAAAATGATTTGCGTTTGCCCGTTGAAATTGTTTTGGTTGTTGAGTTTTATTCGAGAATTATTGAATTGTCTAGTTGTAGATGGTTTTTGTCGAAAAAATTTAGATAATTGACCTGTTGTTTATAATTATCATAGTTTCTTAACTGAAGTAAACAATCTTCTAGTGATTCTACATTTTTATAAGATATAAAAGACCTATGTGGTTCTAATAAACCTGCTATGTAGGTGAATAAAGCTTTTTTTGTGTAAGCATTAGTTTTATAATTTTTAAGGTTAACATCTGTTTCATTTATGGCTACGTGTTCTAACAACTGTTGCAATTTATTTTTAATTTTTTCATAATGTTCATCGTAAATTTCGTTTGTTAATTGAATACACGTTATTAAATCATTTTCTAGTAATTTTTCGTTTCTAGGGTCGCCGAAACGATTTATTAATGGTTTCTTTACCTTATCTCAAGTTAAGCAATTTGAAATTACTAAAACAACAATTTATTTAGTGTACAGTTTTCGTGACTTGGTGAATTAGTTCTATAATTAGCTATAAATTTTTCACACTGTTGTATGAAATATGATAAGTTTGTACTTCCCCTTCATATTGAGGAACAATTCTTTAGACAATCATTTACTACTTTTAACAGTATATTGCATAATTGATTAATTTATTGTTACAGAATTGGCTAATTCCTGAATGACAGAACTTACTAGGTTTTGTGGAATTCAGTCATACAAATACTTGCAAGCACGATGGTGAATAGGATCAATAAAGAATTAAGGATTATTTTCACATCTAAATTGCTAATTGAAGACCAGTTCATTGGAAAATACATTGAGTGCAGCAATTTTATATGTTAGCTTATTGTTACAACTGGTTGTTGTAAATTCCTATTAGTCATTATTTACTGGTATAGATGGATATTACAAAATCTTGCTATAACACCTGTAATTGAATAAATTTAATACAAATAAATTTAATTTACCATAAGATATTGAATCTGTTGCAATTATTGACATATTGTTATCAATAGTTCAGCATGCTTTAAAGTATTAATTATTATATATCATTATTTATACAATTACTAATTCATATAAAGTTGATATTATATTACTACGAAAATTAATATTTATCTATATATTATGATAGTTGTGACTATAATTATATCATATATATATATATTTATATAATGATATTCATATATTATAACTAAAATTAAGATATATACTATGTATATATATATATATATATATATATATATATATATATATATATAAACTAAAATTAAGATTTACAGATTCAAAAAATATAACATTATGCTTTTTAAGTAATAAGTAGGTAAGAGAAAAAAAAACAGTAAATTACATTAATCTAAATGTACATGGGGTATTAAATGCATTAATTACATTGCTCAGTTAGTATCTGCCGGTGTAGTAGGTCCTTAAATGTGTTACAAGAATGTCTTTTTAAAGGGTCAGGCCAGCTGTTATAGATTTTAGCAATTTGGTATGAGAAGGAGCGTTTGAAAATGGTTGTCCGATAGTTAGGAATACTAATTACACCTCTAAAACGAATGTTTACATTATGTACGTGACTACGATAAATAATTTTATGAACTAAGTACAAGATGTTTGTAAAAGTCTACGATTTAGCATATTTAACCAGCCAATATCTGTCAACTTATAAGAAATATGATCATACTTCCGTATTCCAAAGATAAGTCTGAGACACGAATTTTGTACACGTTGGATTTTGTTAGAAGTATCATTTGTGATACAAAAATGATATATTTCTGAACAATACGTAAACTGAGATAGCACAAGTGCTTCACATAGAGTTTGTTTAGTTTTCTGTGAGAGATAATATCTATGAGGATATATTAGTTTTAAGTTTAGATATGCCTTTCTAATATAACTACTGATTTGCTTTTCATATCTAAACGTATTATTCATAATTAATCCAAAATTTTTTACCTCAAGCGTAACGGGGATACTAACATTAGGTTTACAAATTGTTTAACAAAGTTACAATGCGAATTTTTACCAAAAAGTATAGTATTAGTCTTGTTAGGATTTATTATCAAATCATGCTCCTGAATGGCGTTTTTTTAACTTTGAAGGTCCGAGTCATAGTCTGTGAGTGTTTATGCATAGTTACTTGCACGAAAAGAGTAGTATAACATCGTATCATCAGCGTGCATGAAGATTTTACTAAACTTTACATGGGTGTGTAGGAACGAAGTATAAATATTGAAAATCAGCGGACCTAAAATGGATCCTTGTGGGACCCCTTTATTAAATACGCTTATGATCAGATTACGAATTAGAAAGATAACTGGATATTAAGGTGATAGAATCGTGATTAAAACCAATGCATTTCAAAACTGATAGCAGAAGTTGATGATTGATAGTGTCAAATGCTTTGGAGAGATATAAAGTGGTTACGATCGTTACTAGGTTATTGTCTATGGCTTTTAACAAATCATCGTTGATATTCAGTAGGGACGTAGTGCAGCTGAAGCTTTGACGAAATGCAGACTGTACCGCTGGGAATTATGTCATGTTTTTCAATAAAAATTATTAATTTGTATGTACATTACCTTTTCTAAAACTTTTGATAAGGATGGCAGGATGCTAATGGGCCTAACTTTGACTCGATTGTGCATTTTAGGTATAGGTGTTACCGATGCCACTTTCCACACGTCTGTAAATGTATTTTTTTCAATGAAACAGTTAATTAAATGAGTAAAGTACGGAAAGATGATTGGGATATACAAATTGAACATATTTAAATGTATCCCGTTATAGCCCATAGCATTAGATTTCAGAGCCTTCACAATACTAAGCAGTTCAGAGGTATTAACGAACGAAAACGAATAATTACTTGATGTAAGGGGTATTTTATTGGTGTTATAGTAATCTATCATTTTGCTGGTATGGATTGATGTTGATGATGGTACGCTGTTAATAAAGTAATTGTACCCATCTTGTAAGGAGTGACGTAGTGAATTAGTGCAAGTTACCATACTCAGTTGTTTGAGGTGCTTCCTGGATTGCTTTGGTGTTTATTGAAGCAGTAATTAAAATATGCCTTCTTTTCTCTAACAATGGCATGAGTTGTATGATTCCGCATAACCTTGTACTGATCCCAATACTGAACTGATTTGGTTTTCAAGAATTTTGATTTAAGCCTGATCTTGTAGTTTCATCATCTCTTCGATTGTGTAAGTTAGCCATGGTGCCGGTTTTTTGCTAATACGAACAGTTTTAAACGGGGCACATTCATCAAACAATCGCAACAGAATATTATTAAATAGATCTACTTTATGGTTAACACGATTGAGGTTAAAAATATGATGGAAAGAAGCTTGTTGAAGCTTAACTTGAAACAAGTCGTGATTAAAGTTCTTGAAACATCGACATGTTTTTAAGACGGGACTACGAGTTTTCTTCATGGCATTAATAACACAGTTTATTAACTCATGATCAGCTAGTTTTACTCTCCCAACTCTACGCGAATGAATAATATTTAAATATGATGTAAAAATAACATTAATTAAGGTTTGAGATTTGCCCGTAATACGTGTAGGATCCGAAATAATTTGATGTAGGTCTAAAGAACTTAGCATGGAGGAAAAATATTTAGTTTCATTCTTAGGTGGAGAAAGCATATCAACATTAACGTCACCTAGCTAAACAGCATTAACTAAATTGAAGAAATGCATTTGACCCAAAGTTGTTCGATTGGTTCATAAGCGTCAATAAAACCTTGTATGTGAATCAACGTTATTGATGTACGATAGATACCCCCACATTCATATCTAAATATATTATTATATGTAATTTTATTCCAAAGTTGTTCGATAGAGTTCTGATAATAGAAAATTAAATATACTTGCAGTAGTGAAAACGATTATTAGAACAAGTACGGATGACTCCTCCAATCTACCATTTCATATCTTTATAACAATTATATTACATTGATATTATAGTTTGTCATTACTAATAAATGAAGACACAAGAAAAAACTTAAGAAAATTAAAACATGTCAAGATCACCTCGCTTTAAGTAATGTATTACAAGAATGTAACTTAGGAACAAGGAAACGGATGTTACTTGACAATCTGTAATTATGGCATATTACTTGTTATAACAGGTTACGTATTATCATTCAATTAGTAGTAACCGATAACTTAATCAAGTGTTTTAGGACACAATTGAAAAAATACTTAAAGAAAGATTAAAACCAATGTAAAACTAAGTCGGTTTAAATACATATTTACAATACATATACAAGTAATATTATGTTAGTACTCAAGAATTATCCCAATAAATTGTTAAACAGTTTATAGCTTGATTTTGAATGTAAACTGTGCGATACTTAATCTAATGTTCTTATGAAATTTGAAAATAATCTACGTACCAATGTTAGAACCATGAAAGCGTGGTATTAATCATGCACAGATATTTAACATACATGATCATTACTCAGGTACCAGCCTCTGCAGCAATTAAGTTACCAATAGTAGTTTAACTCTTCACATGTGCGTTTGATAGTAACATGTGTCTATATCTAAAATTGTCTGAATACGTTGTTAATAAATTGAAGATTATCACTAAGTAATTTAGCAACTATTCACTGTCAATAGATAGTTTTAACGTACGGTATAAGGAACTTTATTGCAGCGAAGCACTTATTTCTACGTGTACTCATGGTTATCAGCACTATCTTCAACAACTTTAAGTTCAATTTTCCAATAATGTACTTAGTCAATTTACATATGCTTGAGTTTGATATTTAAATGCTCGTCTACTTTCAAATTTACCAAAATATTATCTATATACGTTGTTAATTTAAAATCAGATATTACACATGTGTAGAGTACCATAAATCGGTATTCATTGTAATTGATATTATTTGAAACATAATAATAAATGAACTATTTATTCAGAAGCACTAAGCAACGTCTACTCACGGCAAAAGCATGTACTACTCAATTACTTAATTTAACAATAATATTCAATAGTATGTAACTTCCGTTAGGAATCAATTTACACAGGTTAATGCTAAAATTTTACCTCAGCCGACACAAATAAACAACAAAAGTAAATTAAATATTGGTTATAGTTGACCAATTCTAAAATGTAAATATATACAAACACTAATTGGAAAAGTACCACAAAGATCACTTATTATAGATTAAAAATTCCCCAAAATCTTAATACTGAACACATCAAATTAGATAAAGTTCGATTACCCTTTTACTTGATAATAAGAAGTTAGTAACTCAACAAGCCAAAAAAAATGTACTTGAAAGATAGTCGTACTTGTATCTGTTAAACAAAACCTAAAACTAGTTCTTACAATTTATGTTAATTAATTCTTTATCCGTGTTATAGTGAAATCCATATGATCTACTTCAGTAATCCTTTTTAAATTTGCAAACACACTTGACACAAAACACAGAAGACTGCGTCACTTAGGCTGTATACTCGCGAGTGCGGTTCCTGTCGAACGCAAATGTCTCGTTCACACACGTGTTTCACATGGGCTCTTTGTCTTACTTTAAGGTTTGCCCTTTACATAAACGTTTAAGACAATAACTGTTTGCACATAAGTATTAAAATTATTAGTTTCCTTTATACAATCGACTTTATTTTAGTAACGACTGTAGACAATTTACAAACTTTTAATTCGGTTTCTTAAATGGTTACTTCAGGCTTTATTTTTCTTATTAGATCACGCGATTACTGAATATTTTGTTGTTTTATTGTTAAATCTGCTTTCGCACTTTTAAATTTCTTGAAGAAAATCACTATTCTTTTCTTCCACTCACACTTAAACTATTTATTTATGAATGTCTATATATAATTTATCCCCTTTAGTACTATATCACACTCTCACAAACGAGATCTCACGCGTTTTCTTGCCGCGTTGATGTTCTGAAAGTGGAACAATACGCAAACGATGCGATATGAACCTAGCCATCTTGAATTCACTTTGTAAATTCAGTTACAACTCCCCGAAAAAACCATTAATTGCAATCACATTCATTCTGTACATTATTCAGACCATAACTTAACTTTCTATGAAAATTTTGCATGTGGGAAACTCTCTTGCGTACAATTTAAGCAACTCAATCACATTCTAACAACTTCATTCTTGAAAAATTTATCATTATTGAACAATATTACAAAAAATTTCTACAAACAAAAATATGCATGCATATTCCTTACTGCACATTAATACAATATCAATACATCATAAACTCACTCATTCATACGTGTACAACCATTTATTGAATCCAGATTCTTTTATACACAGTAGCAACTCTTGCCAGTGCCGTCCCAGTAAAAATTTACTCAAAACATTACTTTTCAACCAAATTTAATGCTTTCAACATGAAAATCTTTCTACAACATTCAAATATTTTTTCATATATCTAATGCTTCATTATAAATCCCAGTGGCGTATCATTTGACAGATTTACATTCTACATACACAATGAAAAATTTTTTTTCGTGCAAACTCACTTCATTTCCATTCAAAATACGTTCCATACGTTATCAAAATACTGCATATACACGATGCGTCAAAATAACCTTAGAATTGGTTCCTGCCCATGTAAGTGCATATGAAAATAATTTGAAAATTTTAAATTTTCTTAAAAACGAACAAAAATATGTGCCCATTTGTTGTATTTTTTATGATTGTGGGCCTGAACAGGGTAAATTTGGACTATCGTGCTAAAGCACTCCGGAACCCTTAGGAGGATAGATAGACGGATAATGAATTGCCAATAGATGACTATGAACAGCTACCTTAAATTTTCTCATATCATAAGTAAGAGGAAAACAGGAACTAGGGAGATCATTCCAGAGTTTAGAAGCCGTGTAGAAAAATGTGGATTGCGCCCGTTTGGTACGGCAAGTGAAGATTTGTACTGCATACTGATGATGTGAATGAGCGAACCGAGTTTTTATCACAAAGATAGCCCGAGATGGTATCAAAGAATATAATTCAGTTGCACAATAGCCGTTGTAATAACGATAATACAAAGAAAGAACTGAAACCATCCTTCTATGCTCAAGGGACTGTATGTGAGAAGTTAAGGACGGGTCATTTATAAGCTTATTCGCTCTTTTTTGAATACGATCAACGATATCGACAGCGTATTGGGGACCACTAACCCAGAGGTGAGAATTATACTCCAGATGAGGCCGAATTTGGGTCTTATACAGCAGAAGGAGTTGTCGAGAGGTAAAATACTGCTTACATCTCTACAAAAAGCCTATTTTACGAGCAGCTGATTTGGAAGCTGACAGAAGATGGTCAACCCATGAGAGATTTGAAGATACAGTCATACCCAACAGAGTAATAGACTCTGAAAGCTTATGAACTGAACCATTCATACTTACAACAGGAAATGATCGATCTTTTTTGGCGGACATAAGACATTAGATTTAACTAGATTATTGCTTCCCCATTCGAGAATACGTTGAATGTTTTTAATGATTGAATTTGCCATTTCAGCTTTAATTTCTTGATTTGACATAGAAGGTGGATTATTACTATGAGTAGATTGCGATAAACTACAGTCAAGAGTGCTATCGTCAGCAAAGCAATGGATGGGGTTAGTTGTTTAAGAAATAAGGTCATTTATATACAGCAGAAAAAGTGTAGACGCTATAACGGATCCCTGTGGTACGCCCGCGTTAATCCTAACTTCTTTTGAAAAAAAGTCATCAACTACGACACGTATTCGTCTTTTATCAAGGAAATTAGAAACCCAGTTGATGAGCGTATCATTTAACCCAAACGAGGTAAGTTTGGTCAAATGACTTTGAGATATCTAAACCGACTACAAATGTTTCACCGGACTGCTCTACTGTATTGTTCCAAACTTGGGTCATATATGAAAGAAGATGACCTGTGGAACGCCTTTGCCTAAACCCATATTAGTGGTCACTAAGGAGTTTGTTAGTTTCAAGGAACGTGAGCAGTTGCTGATTGATGGCCTTTTCCATGATTTTAGACAAAATGGAAGTGATGGCAATTGGTCGGCAGTTTGAGGGATCGGTCTTATCGCTTTTTTTGGGAATAGGTTGAACATTTGCTAACCTCCATGATGAAGGGAATTCCCCAGAAGACATAGAGATCGTATAGAGCTTAGATAGGACTGGTACTAGTTCGGGGGAACATTTTTTTAAGACAATAGCTGGGATACTGTCTGAGACAGTCGCCTTATTTAGATCAAGCCTACTGATGATCGATTCCAAGAGCTTGTCACGAAAATGAATTGGTTTCATAGCGTATGAAGAAGAGTTGACTGGGGGCACATCTTTTCCAGAATCATTTAGATTTGTTTGATGCAAACAAATCCACAAAAACATTGGCTTTGTCTACAGAATCAGCAACTACCGATCCGTCAATAGACGGCAGGGGGGGAAATGAAGATGTTCCAAGGTTTTTACTAATGGCTTTAGTTAAAGACCAAAATTTACGATTGCCTAAAGGAGATGTAGCTAGTTCATTGCATTTTCGTTGTTCGAACAACTTTTGAGTTTTAGTGATGACACTTTTGCAGATATTTCTAGCACCAACGTATTCTACATGACTGTCGACCGATTTATTAGGTATCCATTTAATGTAAAATTTATTTTTTAAAGATATTGCATCAGCACAAGCCTTATTGAACCAGGGTTGGGAACGTGAATGACCTATACGGTACAGTTTTTGGGAATGTATAACTCCATTCCCATGAGGATGACTTCAGATATTGAAAGAGCGATGTCCGAAGAAGAGGACGACTTAAAGAATATTCACGCCATTGAAAGGTTGCAAAGAAATTCCGCAAATCACTCTGTCGACCTGACTTAAAACACCACAAGGTTCTATCGGTTTTGCGAACAACAGTGGAATTAGGTATAGTAGAAATGATTTCTTTTAGATAATGGTCGGAAAGACCTAAAGGCGAAAGAACGGAAGTTTTATAAACTAGAGGGTTTGATGTAAGAAAGAAATCTAGAAGATGTCGAGTGTGGTTAGAGTTATCAGGGATTCTTGTGGGTTCAGGAATCATTTGTGTGAGATCACAAGAAATAGCAAATGTTTCTGCACGATGGCCAGCGGGATTTGTAGTATGGACATTGAAATCGCCTACAATTAAGATATCGCAAGTTGGAAACTGAGACAGGAGATAGTCAACGTTCATACTAAAGCAATCGAAGAAGTCTTGAAAGTTACTGTCATTAGGAGACCTATAAATGCAACAGTAGAATTTCACAAAATTAGGACCAGAACGTTTAAACCAAATCACGTCGAAATATTTTATTTTCTAAGGAAGAAACCCTCTTGCAAGCAATTCTGTCCTTGATTTAGGCACATACGCCTCCTTTATATCGAACGTTAGAGTGAAGGTGGTATTGAGGAAATTGCAAGTCGGGTGACTCGGAGCTTTTTTTTTGTTTTGTTTACTCTGGATTTCATGCAGTATAAACGTAGATATTTTCATTTATACCGACGGCTAAACACTTTAAATCCAGCATCTTAATCGTTCCTGTTCATATACGTGCATATGAGATATTTAATAAAGTTTAAAATTTCTTTAGAACAATGAAAATGGGCGCCCTTATTTTATTTCCTTTAGTTGGTATTTATTTCGTGTAAAATAGAGAATATGAGAACAATTGGAAAGTTTAAAAGTTTTTTATAGCAGCCAAAAATATGTGCCTTTTTTATTGCTTTTATTGGCTCTGTATTGCACGTTGAATAGACGTAGATAAAAATCAGGAAATAGATCGATGGCTGAGCTCCTGGAATGAGGCATTTAGTAACCCCGGTTATAAGCGAGCATACGAGAGTAATTGAAAAACTTTGTTTTAGTGTAAACAAAACATATGTGCCGGTGGCCTTATTGCTGTTATTTACTGTGTATCCTGTGTAAAATAGTCGTGGATAACTATTATAAACCAAGCAGTTAGCTTGTGTTTTATTTTTACTTTATATGTGTTTAATTGAACTAAAATTAGGTAGTGATTGTTAAGGTTCGTCTAGCAAAATTAGTTCTTTATCACGCACAATGATGCATTTGAATCAGATGCACCACAGACTCCTATTTTAGTTAATCTCTGACGTAGATCCTTTCCATAGACGAGAACACCTATATGGATCGGCCAGGACACGTTCTGTTGCAAGAGTCTGCGTTGTATCGTATGTGTTTATATTAACGACTTTCTTCAACCTCGCTCCACACTGAGATTACGTGCAGGTGCATAAGTAATCCTAACAAAATATTCCATTTCTAGCTAGAAAGTTTTAACTTTATGTTATATGATTTGAATACGAAAAGAACGGCTTTCTGTAATTGGTTCAATTCGTAATTCACGTTGATCCAGGTCGTGTTGTGACTTTGTTTTTGAAGGAAACTAAATGGGAATGCGGTGTCAAACACACAGCGCGTGATAAAGGTAACAAGTGAGAAGGCAGTAATAGTTACTTGCGTTCCAAGTAGGGGTAAGTGTACTTTTATATTCGAGGTTGCAAGCCACCGAGAATAAAAAGAACTCTACGAATTGCATTAAATTTTCTCGCTACCACAAACAATTCAATCTACTCAAAATAATTAAAATGAGTGAATCAGAAACTGCAGAAATTCAAGATTTTTCGGAGATAGAATTGAGTGCTAATGCAGTTCGAGCTTCCCCGCTACCGGAAAAATCGAAGATTCGGTTTGAACGAACATACAGTAGCTTTAAAGAGTGGTGCATTGGCAAAAAAGTTAAAGCAATGGACGAAACTGTGTTTCAAGCGTATTTTCATGATAGAGCATCCCTTCTGAAGTCTCCAGCTAGTTTATGGAGTGAATTTTCAATGTTGAAATTGACAACCTGTGTTCATTAAAACCTTTATATGACGAAATTTAAGCAGGTAAATATCACTTTTACAAAGTTAATGTGTAATTATTGTTCAGTTAATAGCATTTCTTAAAAGAAAAAACGATGGTTATATTTCCAAGAAATTAAAGATTTTACAGAAAAAAAAATCCTCTACAGTTGCAGAGGGTATTGAAGACAATAGAATTTCGTATGGAATCACTGAAAGTTAATCTCGAGGGCTTGTCGTTGAAGACAACATAACAAACGGCAGTATAATTGCCATAGCTGACCATGACATAGACGATGGTGTGAATGATGTAGGTACATGGTACTATTTCTGTCTCAAATAACGCAAATAATGAGATAACATACAAGTTTTGTGAACACACCTCAATTTAATATACAAAATTACTCTAATTGTACTATTAGTGTTAATATTAATAAATAAACGGGTTCTAATTAGCTGATTATTTATACCGTAAAGGCAGGAGCACCTTGTAGTGAGAAAAGTTTTAAACACAATACTTAATTATATACGGTGATAAGGAAGATGTAATTCACTATGTAAATTCATGATTATCAATATGTATTTTAATATAAATTATGCGAACTCTACACTTCTCGACAACAATTACTATTAACATCGAAAGTAATGACGCTTTAAAAATAGTACATTGTTTTATTACGAGTAAAAGTGATACTTATATGATGACATTGTATGTTTGCACAACAAACGAAGCGAGTCCGGCAACTACTGACCAATCACAAGTAGTAGTCTTTTACCCAGAATACAACACTACTTTTTCTTCAAACGTCAGTTAGATATAAAAAATAAAGATTAAAATTTCGCCATTAAAAACACATTAATACGCGTGAATTCTCACGATCTGGATTAATAATTACCAATATGTATTTTAATATAAATTATACAAACTCTACACCTGTCGCTAATAATTACAGTTAACAGTGGCTGTAAAGAGTGACACTTCAAAAAAATTAAGGTGCCAAACAGATGTATTACATGTAAACTAAAGTGTAAACGATTATGTGCATGCATTTGCATGCTTGCTACTGAATGTTATTTCAGTAACGTAGGAAAATACAAATAAAATTCTTTAAAACTGTTTTCCACAGTTGCGCAGGAAAAGTTATATTTCAGCATTTATTAGTAAAATTCAAGATAAACAATCATAAGAGCGAATTAGTACATCTATAATCGGACCGATACGGGTTGCCACCGTATTTCAATGTGAATCAACAGTTTAAAGGACCGTAGAGTAACAAGAGTAGGTAATAACATATATATTGGGATTAAACACGCCATCATAGTGAATGGAAACCGTAGCACTCACCGCACTCATTTAGGCTTTGTTTACATTTACATACCTTCACTTGATAGCATTATCATCCTTTTCGTTTTCTATGATTGTATTTGTATCTGTGTACCTACAATTTGTTAATTTTAACAGTTTTAAAAGTTGGGTCAACAGGTAAAAGTTTATTACTGTTAAGTCCGCAAATTTTAGATAATAAAAAATTGAACACATACATTTCTTTTCATTCAATTATTTTCTACAATAATAAAATTACTCCAAGAAATAGGATTAAAGGGCTTAGGCGAAGACAGATTAGAACATTTTTGGAAATTTTTTTTGTAATATTTAAAAGGTTGTAGATAGCAGACCGAGAAAATTTTATTACAAAACATAACATTCACGCCATTTCCTTGTGGGGTAGGCAAAACAATCCGGTCTCGTTTATTTTGAAATCGTTCGCCTTGTTTTCTTATTCCTGAATACCTCTCTAATAACAATGACAATTTCAATAGCGATAACAAAAATGTTACTATTGTATGCAAAAACAGAAAATAGCAAATATTACCACGAAAGAAAAGATAAACAATAGGTTTTAACATCTTGTCAATAACTTACCGCAAATCAAAAGACGGCTTTGTTTGTTACTTTGAAATTCGAGACATATAGGGTTTGGTAGGAAAGAAGGGGTACTTTAAAAATTAGTACTTCCTTTAATAATAAATATGAAAATATTTCCAAGTAATACTTTTTGTTTTTTTATTTAATAACTTTTCAAAATTGTGGTGAATTTTGGAGAAAACAGTTAATTACAGTTGGATATTCGATTGAGTCGTAGCGTCTTATTGTTTTGTTACAAATCATAATCGTAAACTGTTGAGGCGATAAATATAATATCGTTCTCGTTTTAATAACTGAAAACGCAAATTTGTGTCTTTCTTTTCTTTTTGAGTTTACTGTAAGTTTCTCACAAAATTAATGTGATCGTGTAAACAAACGTATCAATAAATAATCACATTGTTCTGGTTTTAATCAGTAATCAGGCGAGTAAACATGATATCTATAAATAATCGCCACCGTATTGAGTTTAAAAAGCCTGTTTCACTAAGGGATCATGTTCAAGGGTAAGTAAGTACTGAATGTAAATTAAAGCTCACAGCAAGCAATCCAACAAGCTGGTGTAACCTATTGGAAATTGGGCATAGCCTTTAAAGAAGTTACTATTTAATTATCACGAGATATTAGTCGCACAGAATTGTCTTTTGATATCAAAGCGTAGCAATGCCGTAGTACTTTAGTTCCCAATACACTGTGTCGCTAGCACGCTTATTAAGTTAACATCTGTTACAAAAGTGACAACGCGTACAATGTTCCCACACATTGCTGAAATGTGTTACCATTGTGATTGTTCACTAACATTTTCGCCCGCCTAGAGGACGTAATGAGTGGACAAACGTGCATTGATAAACTTCCGTTTAATTGTTCTTATAACAATACCGGCGTTTACATAACCGTGTATAGATGCCAAGAAAGCCTTACAATTTCAGCTTTACGCCAAATATCTTAACTAGAAATGATTGTGTACGGTTTTAGCTTTTTTTTTTGTTATTACGTATGTGTAGTTTAAACGACATTACAATTACCTTATTGCTACTATTGGTGTTTTACTTTATGTGTAACTTAATCTGCATTTTTTTTTTGCTTTCTTGTCAACTCAACTGCCTGCATGATTGGTTGTGTAACGACCGCATGTTTGGGGCCACAATCTTCATTCTAATTTATTTATGACACAATTGTGTTTGATTTCACTAATTCTTTATTGTATTTATATGTAATTAAGCTGCTTTCATCTTCTGTTAGTTGATTTTATAATTTCGTTTACACTTTAACCTGATACAATGGTATTTTCTTATATCTGCATACTGAACCTATTCTTTTCTTTTTTTTTGTTCTTTGATATATTAATGTACCTACTTGTAAAACTGCTTACTGGCTAATAAGCTGGGTGTTCTTGGTGGTTCTTTCCCAGTGTGCAAATTTACGGGTTGAACCCAAAGCCAGTTAATTCTAATTTGAGCAATTTTATTGTTTACTTGTACTCCTATGATACAGCACTTAACCTCAGCCATTCTTATTTCATTCAATTAACACAGCGTAACCTACCACTATACGATCAATCCTTTTTATGAGACTTGAGATTACGAAATTTTTAGGTACGTAGGTGTGCTCGTTCAGGAGTTTTCGTGGATACTAACATACATCAACACACTAACACACTCGCATACACACACACACACACGCACACACGCACGCACACACACACACACACACGCATTCAACACACGCATACATGCATACACGTAACCCACACGCACAGGCACACACAGCACACACACACCACAGTCAACACCACACGTCACACACACAGCACACACACACACACACCACACACACACACACACACACCACACACGCACACGCACACACAGCACACACCACACACGCACACGCACACAGCACACACACACACCACACACAGCACACACACCACACACACACACACACACACACTCACGCACACACACACAACACACAACACACACACACACGCACACACACACACACACCACACACCACACACAACACACACGCACCACACACGCATCAACACACGCACATGCATACATACACACGCACAGCACCAGGCACACCACACACACACGCACAGGCACACGACACACCACACGCACACACCACACACAGCACAACACACACACACACACAACACACACAACACACACCACACACACACACACCACACACACCACACAGCACACACACACACGCACACCGACAAGCACACCACACACACACACACACACGCACACCACACACGCACACACACACACGCACACGACACACGCACACACACACACACACAGCACACGCACACACACACGCACACACACGCACACCACACACACACACACACACACACACACGCACACACCACACACGCACACACACGCACACGCACGCACACGCACACGCACACACACGCACACACGCACACAGCCACGCACGCACGACATGCGCACACGCGACACGCACCACGCACACATCGCACACGCACACACGCACACACCACCACACAGCACACACGCACACACGCACACACGCACACAGCTGATTTTGGCAGCGACCGTGGGGTGTTTACATTAGGGTCAGTTTTAGATTTTTATTAAATATTCCTAAAGCAGCTGCATATTTGAAAGATATACAAACACCTAGATATAGACCTTAAACGTTTCGATTAGTTGTGTTCTATGCAATTTTTGTTACGGCGCGTAATTTAGCGGCACGAAAATTCCTAAGGTAGATTTTAAGTGTTACAATTGTTTCAATACCTGAATAAAGATTAATTTTATAAGAAAAAGTGTAGACATATTTTTTTAAGAAACTTTTCTTCGTAAAGTTTCTTAATAATATGCAAGGCAAGTTTTTGTTTTTACAATGTTGTCAGTTCTCCTTATAAACGTATAGTGGCCCTTAAAATATTATAATTAAAATTATTTCATTTCTTTTAATTTTTTAAGTTAGCATCTAGATGACTATTAACCTCTGTTTGACCTGAAGTTTTAAACGTCTGTTTGTTTTTACAATGTAGTCTATTTTTTGATAAACATAAAAGAGGTTGCATAATTGTCTTAAAAAAATTTATTAAGATTATTTCATTTCTTTTAATTGCCATTTTGTGGGTTGTAAAGTCGTGAGGTTTTGTACACCAAATATTTAGAAAATGTAGTAAATAGAGTAATAATAAAACATTTTCACTTTAATTAAAGAAAAATTCATAATTTTTCCCCTGTACAATTTGCATTTCGAGCGGGAGTGAGTGGTACAATGGCAAGGGAGGAGTGGTATTTTGCACCAGACGTGTACATACTTAGTATTTTCTGCACTTACGAAAACGTTTACCTCAATTTTAGCAAAGGTAAAAGTGTTCGTATCAATAACTATAAACAATCAGAAAAATGAAACATGTATCATGGCAGCGAGTTTGAGCTTTGGTGTATAATAAATGTCTATAACCGTCAAGTAGTTTGTACTAATAACTAAAACGCTGTTTCACATTTTATTTGAAAGTGCAAGAGCTCAGTTTATGAGGACACTTACCTTCTAAAAAATTAAAAACGATGGAAATAAAAAAACTTTAATTCAAGTTTAATTTAAAGAGAAGTATTACAAAGAAACAACTAACAAATGTGAAAATGTAAACTTTCACCATTATTATACATAATACAATACTTATTTTTTTTTTGGTTTTTTAATGGTGTATTTGTATAATAATATAATACAATCTAAACATTTCGATAACACTTAAAGTTATTTTCGTCAGTAGTAATATCTATTAAAATTACTTAAATGGCATAGACCGCCTTATAGTATGTACACGAGCGAGAACAACATTAAACGTAATGGAGCAAAGTTGAAAAAAATCTGGACACAAGTTTAATTATTAGTGATGATGACTCAGAGAACAGTAGAAGTACAACTAGAAGTGTATTAAATAAAAAAGATATGCTTAAATGTGTTTTTTGCCAAAAAGTTACCAAGAAAAAAGTAGATACTTTGTACAGAGTTTCGGAAGTTCCACTGGCACAGAAACTGTTAGCAATTAGTAGACAAAATCAAGATTCTGTATTTACGGGATTAAATAGGTGTACGTCAGTAAATGATATATTTGCAGTTGATATGTTATACCATGATATTTGTAAAAAAGAATACTTTCGTACATCGACAGTTTTTGTACAATAATATAACTCAAGTATTACTAAATTATTAATTCAAGAGGAATTTGACTTATTGATTTTAGAAATTGATACTGAACTGCAACCTAAATGCTTTTCATTGACTTATTTGGCCTTAAGGTTGAAGGAACTTTGCACCGATCCAAACGCTACTTTTGAAAACAGATTGGTGAAGAAATTATTGATAGAACACTATGGGGAAAGTATATTATTTTCCCATCCCAAGGACAAGTCTAAATCAGCCACTGTTTTTAAAATTAACATACCTGTTGAGAATGTTGTAGGACAGATAAGAGTGTCGAGCCAAGAAAGTGTAAATAGTTTTATCGATTCACTAAGGGATGTAGTTAAAAGTTATAAATTTAACTTGACAGAATATGTGTGTGACGAAGCAAATTTAAAGCATGAATTAGAAACATTTGATTTCCCAAAAACATGGAGTTTTTTTTAACAAAATTATAAGGACACGCAACCAGCTCTCAAATCAAACTAAAATAAAACTTATGTTAGTTTTTATGTACATATACCACATAGTAAATAAAGGCGGACTGAAGCTAAACACACATTTCTCTGTCGGAAATCGTTCACCATGTGACGAGATCGAAACACCTGACAAAATTGTTAAACAGGTTAGGCCACGCAATAAGCTATAAACAGCTTATAAACATTGATACTAATATTGCCGCTGCTAATTTAGCCAAAAGTGAAAATGGACTTGTGCCAATACCTTCTAACATAATAAGAAATAAAGATCTTTTTTGCAAGGTGCCATTGACAATGACGACTTTAATGAGGAGACTCTTGATGGAAAAACCCCCACCCATATCACAGATATGGTTTTGTACCAAATCAAAACCGATAAAGACGAATTTTCGGAAAATGATTGCATTTCTATTAATAGTATAGCTAACCAGAAAATAGGGACAAATGTTTGTCAAATGAGTTATCATGAAAATCCAAAGTTTTATCCCTAAACTATCACTAGAGGAAGCTAGCAAACGTTTATTTACTGATGGGTCAGGAATAAATATTGATTACGGAAGGTATGAAAAGATTGACTTTTTATGGGTTCTGTGCCGAGTGGGACACACCATGCCTGAGCTAACCATTTCCCCTCAAAATTCTTTATGTCCTGGATGGACACCATACAATCAGGCCATAATTACATCTGTCTCGTCGGTTACAAATGTAGCATTCTGTCTCATGGTACCGGCACCTCCAACTAATCAAGATTGTGTATATTCTGCCATGACAAATTTTGTAAACTTAAACGAACAGCTCAATCAGCAAAATCAAGTTTTGTCTTGTAACATGGCGATATATTTAATAACAAAGAGGACTCAAATGCAGTGCAATAAGTTTGAAAGCCTAATTTTGAGGATAGGATAATTCCACCTTGCCAAACATTGGTTATCTATAATCGGTTCATACTTAAGTGGCAGTGGCATAGCAGACATACTTGTGGAGACAGGATTGTATGGTCAAAATACAACACATACTTTACTTAGAGGTACGTAATACACTAGAGGTGTGACAGCCCACAAAATAATGTATGTAGCTTTACGAAGGCTGCAGTTGTCAATATTATTAAATGAAATTCAAGAGCACCCCACATATACACGTTCTATAGAATTGGTGCTACAACTCCAAGGGTCATTGATGAATAAAAGTGAAGACACCGGTGCATTATTCGATTTGTTGTTTGAACAAAGTGATGAATTACATGAACAATTTAAACGTTTTTTGGACGAAAAGTGCAAAACTAACGACACATTTAAATTTTGGACTCACTACTGTTACATGGTTGAAATATTATTGAACTGTATACGTGCTGAGCGAGACGGATTTTGGGATTTACACTTGATAACAGTATCAGCCATGCTTCCGTACTTCTTCATACAACAAAATCAACTATGCCCCAGGGTGTGTGCTTCACGTTGAGGACATGAAAAACTACCTCAAACAGTGAAAACCGCTTTAATCAAGGGCACTTTTCGGTAAAAAGAAGACCGGGGAAAATTCAACAATGTGGCCACTGACCATGAGATGGAACAGACACTCATAAGATCTGCAAAAGTTGTTGTAGGGTTATCGGCATTACAGAAAACTGTATTGCTTTCCAAAAATGACTGATTCTGTATCCGAATAAAGCTTCTATATCTAATATGCTATTCGCCTTTTGTGGAACAATTATGGATCCTACTGGGGACGGAGAAGACTATACCCATTCCGAATTGGGTTCAAATAAGCTGGCAAGAGACGAAAAGGACATCCGGAGATTGATTTCGTTCATGAGAGATCATGATGATCCTTTTCAAAATTCGATTGGTCAAGGACTGCGAAATATCGTTAGTGGACTTGTGGCAGATGAAAAAATCCCAGACTTTCCCTTAACAGTTGAAGAAAAAGGCCGGAATCAATGTCGAGAGTTCATTGCAGAACGGCTAGTTCAGCATAAGAAGGGAATATTTTCTCCCATTAAACGCTACGCAGTTAAGTTATTCTTGACCATAAGTACTGCCAAGAAATTGCCACATGGTAAATCACAAATACCTATAAAATACAACGATTTGACATACATTTTTTTTAGCTGCTCAGCCCTCGTATAACATAGAAAACCTTGTTCAACACGAATTATTATATTATCCGCCAGCGCTAGCAACATCTGTCCAACTCTTAGGGAAACCGGCAAAATCGCTGTTAGTGAATGAAATCGTGAGTGACGCTAAGTGCGTGGTTTTTGATAACTTGCCTGAATCCTCCTCCAAACAAATACACGTAATTGATGGAATGGCATTACTGCAGTCAACTCCAGTTACTGTGCTTAACAGCTTTGAAACAATTCAAGACTTAGGGGAGTTCATGACAAATCGAATTACAAAGTGTTGAAAGGAGAACGAGTTATTCAACTGGATCTGGTGTTTGACATTTATGACAAGCCTTCGACAAAGCAATGTGAACAAGAAAGGAGGCAAGGCACTAAGGAACCTCTTCGTTATTCCATCCAAAGGATTCACACAAAATTTCCAAAACAGTGGCAAAGATTTTTATGCGCCCCGAGAACAAACTCCAATTAATTATTATCATTTCATCATACCTCTTAGATAGAGTTGTAGTACCCAAAGCCAAACTGTTTACTATCTCTGGTCAATCTCTTAAATGTGAAAATAGTATGCAGAAGGGTTCTGATGGTGAAATTGATGAAGTGTTGAAACTGAAATGTAACCATGTTGAAGCTGATACCAGACTTATTTTTAACGCCAAAGAAGCGTTACATGTCCACAACACAACAGCAGTTGTGAGCTTACACAGTCCTGACACTGATGTGTTCGTTTTGGGAATACGGTTTTGGAAAGAATTTTGCGACATAAAATGTTCGGCTTTATTGATTAAAACCGGAACTTCTGACAAACAAAAGTACCTGGGGTCACATTGCTTCTGAAGCTTATGGGTATCATGTGAATAGTGTTCTCTAGCCATTCACGCATTTTCTGGATGTGACACAACAAGTAAAGTAGGAACCAAGAAATCAGCATTGAAAGAGGCAAAATCCGAGGAAAATACAGCTTTGCTAGAGAAATTAGGTACAATTGAGTTGACTGATGAAGATTATATGAAATATGAGGCACTATATCTACGGATCATTAAAAAAAAGGATTAACCTGTAACGAAAGTAGGAGACATTGCATCCCTTCCAGCTACAAGCGATAGCGTGAAACGCAATGTTCTTTGCAGTTGGGCTCAAGTTCATGTGTGGAATAGTGCTTTACAAGCAGAAACCGCTCAAATCAGTATTACAAACTATGGATTTTATGAAGACTGTTCTGGACTCATTCGCCCTCTGTTGATGACCAAACCGCCTTTGCCTGAAGACCTTCTACCACCATGTAAATGTAAAAAATGCAACAAATCTTGCCCTTGTTACATTAGAGAAGTGTCTTGCTGTGGATACTGCATTGAAGACAGTTGTAAAAATCAGTATAATTAAATAGATTTTATGTCATAGCCATTAGCGTGGGAGAGTACATAACAACACCTTTGCCATGTAAGTATTTTTTGTTACTTTTAAAATATATTTTCAACATTTCTTCATCCTTATTGTTAATACCAGGAACAACCAATTTCTTTCGTAAAGCTAATACTATTTTAGTACGGCATTTCCCCACACAAAATAAATTAACATTTTCCCATTAACAATGTGTCCAGAAAATAAAACAGTAACTTTTAATCGTTCGATATTTTGATTGTAATGCAGAACGTTGTTTAGTTTCAAGATACTGGCTGCACTCATACAAACAAATTCAAGCTCTGTTTACATGTTGACATAGCTCATAAATTTGAGTTATTACATTGAACTGTACATTTGAAACAACTCTACGTAAAGATAGATTATACTTTGTCAGTAATTTTAAGATTCCTATCAACTGTTAGTTTTGTATGTCCGATTAATATGCCTTCAGCTGAAGCTAAACAGCAATACTTATTTTGAATTATTAAATATACGAATATACTGTCGTTTTATTGCATATGATATTAAGCCTCTCATTTTGTTGTACTTTAATATAATACTTTGTATAAGTGGTACCCGAAAGACACACACACACACACACGCACGCACGCACGCACCACGCACGCACTGACACGCACAGCACGCACGCACGCACGCACGCACGCACCACGCACGCACGCACAGCACGCACGCACACAACCACACACCACACACTCACACATCACACACACACACTGCACACGCACGACACGCACACACGCAATACGCACATACGCAATCGTCTATGTACGCACAAATGAACACACGCGCTCAAAGATGCAAAAAACACACACACACACTCGCGCGCGCATACACACATACATACATCACACAATATTCTGTCACTCGGTGCAGAATTGAACTCTATCACTATTATAATTCATTATACCTCTCCTCTGAATCCATTCTGTTGTTTTATTTTTTTCTTTTTAAGATATATTCGCGATACATTGCAATAAAATTGATTGATTGGAAACCATAGTTTTGTATTGGTGCTTACATTTACACCACTCATAGACTATACACTCTTGTCATTTAAACTAACCCCATTTGAGGAAGAGCATTAACTTTAGTAAATTCGTGTTTAAAATATGACAGAAGCATGCGCGCGCACACTCACACCCACACGCATACGTATACGTACAGGTAAAAGCACACGCACATGTACAATAAATTGCCATTCAAAACGCCGAAAACGTTGAATGCTCAAGATTTTTTCCACCATACAGATATCTTACTTATGTATGCTTCGCGCATAAGGAAATAAAACCCTACTTAATTGGAAGGACTGGCAACCGGATTTCGGGACTTATTGTCATGCCCTCAAAAGTGCCATCATTTACATAGCTTCAAAAAGTTTTCAGTCTGCACATTCCATATAATATTCTGTCAGTCGGTGCAGAATTGATTTCTACACAATCGCTATTAACATTCGTTATATCTAACTGCTTTACCTTTTCAGTCACTTTAGTTTTTTTCTTCTTTATTAAAATACATATTTTGGCGATTCATTTCCATAATAATATTTAAAAAAATCTTGTCGCAATTGGTAAAATCAATTACCACACTACAAGTACCAATTTGATTTAATTTGGTATTGTTAAAGTAAATTACTCCAATGGGAAAAACGAAACTGTTTACTAGAAAGCTATGCTAAAATTTATCCTCACTGAAGACGTCCAGTTCATTTCACTGGGTAGTCATCTGATTTGGTTTTTGTAATCCAATTAGCTAGATTAATCAAAGCCAACAATGTCAAGACGGTGAATAACGAGAAAAATACGTTATATGCTATTTGAGGAAGAACACAAGTTTTTGTTTTTTTTTTTACTAGCACGTCGAAAATATGTGGACCAATTTTTACAATTCTCATTAAAATGCTGGATGTGGTAACGTTATTTTTACTTTTTAATTGATACTGTTACACAGGTTCTTTTGATTTTGTAAACATCCCAACATATGCAACGTTTAGACCTTTTAAAGCTATTATAAGCAGCATTGCTGATATTCATCATTTGTTTTAAGTAATTTTATTAGGATTGTGTTCTTTTCAATTGAAGCATCAATTCTCTTAAGTTTTGTGGTGAAAAAAGTTATTTGAAAATGAAATTTGTTGTAAAAAAACTGATTTGTGAATTTTATGTGTTAACTTGACCTAATCTTCAAAGTTATATTATTTAAAATTCAAGGATATTCATTAACGTGATGCTTTTCAGTACATTTGTTGATAGACAAACTGAGTGTTGTAAATAATTCTGTTACAGTTTTATCAGTTATTGACAATTTATTTTAATTAAAATTCGGTTTATGAAGGTGTTTAGTAATCGCACTGCATTCTTAATTACGCAGAGTAAGTTTAGTGACGTAATTAGTTATCGTAATATATTGGGAGCGGTTTTATTGTTGTGTTTTGCGTTCATGACTGTTATGTTTGAATAATTGCAAATACGACCTTCAATTACTGTAAGGCAAACGTACATTTTGATCTTAATTATTGTTTAAGGAATATTTTGAGCTTTTAATTAAATAGTTTAGAATTTTCCTTTTTAAATTTTAATTAATGGATTTTAAAAATTGGTTTCGTGTATTTAGTTATTGTTACTCAAATTTGGTAATTGTAAACATTTAAATAGATTATACGAGAGCGATAAAAAATTTTAATGATTGCGTTTCACAGAATTATTTATTGACTCAAACATTAGGAAGCATTAAGCAATTTGGAACTTTTAGGTTTGTTTGCAAAATTTCTTGAGCGACTATTTGTTCAGAATTTGACGAGCAATAAGTTTGTAATTAGGTTATTTACATTTACCGAGTATCCTTTATTTTGTATTCTGCGGTAATTCAAGGCTATTATCATCTAGTCCTAGGACATTTTACCAAAAATTTAGAATGCAGTCGAGCCAGTGACGTTTATTACGAAATTTTGAGCTTTCTTTATGATAAGTGTAAGGTCTTTGAAGCGTTGTTTCAGCTACTTTACATCTTACAACGGATCCCGTTATCTTTGGCCACCCGCTTATATTATAATCGTATGCAACGACTAGTACTGATTGATCGTGTCACATCTTGACCACATTGAAAAAATGAACGAGGTTGACAAAGAAATATATGTAGGTAAAGTTAGGGGTTAGACTAGGCGTGGTACACCTCCAAACTTGTGGTTGAATGTAGTAGAAAGCCCCATTAACAAAAAAGATGAGGAGTTTTAGGAATGAAGAGACGCGTCGAAATCAATGCATGAATCTTCCTTTTTTAACTTTTCCACCTAAAAGTTGAAAAGCGCTTGCATCCAAATTTGATATAAATCGTTTAAAGTCTAAATGTCTAAATCCCAGTGATTTTTGGTACTGGTGGAGCTACGAGGTAAGGAGTAAGGGGAGTAAATCTGATTTTATTTAATAACTAAAAGAAATGTACAGCACCTGCATTCAAATTTAACACAAGTGTTTAAGATCTGTTCGAGATTACGGGGGTAATAAAAATAACATCAAGGAAATTATGTTAAGTTGTAGGGAACTAAGCTAATGCTTAATAATCATTATTAATTTGATTTAACAAATTATATTAATGTTACAATTTTTTTAAACCACGTCTCCTTAGTTATACATAAATTAAAACAAACGTGATGATCGTCATTTCAGTTGTGATTTAATACAAATCATGGAAGATACTAAGCAGTTATCTGTGTGGCCCATTGCACTAATGGTGAACGTTAATAATCCGTAGGGCATAAAATAAAGGTTCGAATCTGAAAAAAGAGGTAAACTGTTTTGTATATCAATAAACATTTGTATTTATGAAAACTACAAAAGTAGAAAAGTTATCATTTTACTCTACTAAATCTATGAAAATATTTGTTTTACGTTTCATTTGCTTGTTTTTTACAGAATCGATTAAAATAAACGAAGGTGGGCAAGTTTTTCGAGTCGGCTGGCAGAAATTTTTTGTATAAAGGTTCATATCTTCAAATCTACAAATTCAAGGAACAGCAATGTAAAAATACTATTTAAATTCATATTGATCCTGCAACGCCTTACTAAAAAGCCTTTTTATATAAAATTCACATTAATTCTTAAAACATGTTTTGTATATAACCGAATCAATATACTATTTAATATTTACAAATTCCTAATGATGTTCTTTCAGTTGCTATTCGTGGAAATTGCGCTCACCGATCTTTTTATCCACTTTAATAATTCTATAAAACATTCCAAACACTTGTAAAGCGGGATCATTCAAAAAGAATAAATGAATTTTCAAATTTAAGGCTGAAAATGCAAAAGAATTTAATTAATGCATTTGATTTTAAATTTACGTTGTTCCATTAATGAATTTATATCAAATATGTAATAAGTATATTTAATGAAGAACCTATTGTTTCATGAATTCTCATTTGAGTCACATCATACCTAATATTGTATCTTGTCTTTACCATTCGTTCAACATCATGCATGAATGGGTCAAATTATCTTTACTTCCATATCCTTTACAGTCACAAGGGACATATTCCAAATTCAATATTATTCCTACGTGTTTTACTCTTCAAAGACACAGATAATCAATTTATCTACCCCTATAGTAATAATAAATCCAGATATTATAAAACAACTTACTTTAGATCCATTTAATTGCTTCACGGATGGTAGAACTAAAATTAATGCAACGAATGTGGAAATCCGTTTAAATACTAAAAATATTTGGTGTGGAACAACACACGATCTTCCAGGTTACATAGAAATAAAAGGAAAAATAAAAGAAATGAAACATATTTTGTAGTATGTTCATAATACAAATAGCGTAATAGTCGTAAAAACCACAATAATAATTTATATAAGATAGAGTTTAATAGACAGCCAGTTACAAACTTGGAAAACAATTCCAAAGTCGCCTGTCTATAAAAAGATCGAAAATACAATGTAAGTTATTTAAATTCCACCTTAGGAATTTTATAAAATATAATTAATAATTGAAATATTTGACATATAGAGTTGTTTCAGATAGATTCGATAAAAACCAAATTTAGGCCTAATTATCTCCTCACCTTGCCGCTGTACCTCTCCAACATCTAATCAGCCCTAAGAGAAATAAAATCACGCTTAATACAAAATTTCTGGTTCGTACGTGTTACTGTTTTGTAGTTATCGTAGATACTAACGCGCACACGGTCACGCCTGCACGCTCGCATGCTTGTGCAACCCCCCCCCCCCCCACACGTGTAGTTTGATTCAAATAAAGTTGGATATGATTCATTCTTCAAATTACACGAACTAAGTTTTAGGCGACGTAAGTCTTCATTAAATCAGCGAAGTATCTTTTAGTTCCACTTATTTTATTGATGGAGTCAAAAATTTTTTGTCTGCGACAGTGAATAATTTAGAACTTGGTTTTATTATAATTATATACCATCATGATACATAAAATATACAGGGTGAATCTTATCTAATCCGCCATAATTAAAGGAGTGCTAGAACTCATCATTCTAAGCAAAAAAGTTCATATGTACATGGGTCTGGAAATGCTTCGTTTCCGAGATACAGGGTGTCAAAGTTGAAAAAAGAAATCGCGTTTTCTTCAATATCTTTCGACTGTTCGAAATAATTTCATGTAATTTCGTATGTGGAGGTTTTTGGGATGACAAATTTAAATTTGTGGTCCATTTAGTTGTGGTTTCTAGGGCGCCAGCAACCATTTCGACCCCTTTAAATCGTCGCAATTTTTTGTGCTACACTGTATACCATTTTGCCTAGAAAATCGATCTTCCTATCTTTTCTGCTAAAAAAGGTGTATCTTAGTGAAGTCGCTAGGAGCAACCCTTTCCGAGAAAAACGCATTTAAAACTCATGATGCATACACATTTTCGGAGGGTATTCTTTGACAGGTTTAACAATAGGGATTCTTACTTGCTTGCTTATGTGTCTGCTCTAGCAACTTCACTTTTTAGCAGAAAGATTTGAATTTGTCATCCCAAAAACCCCATATAAAAATTTCATGAAATTAATTCGAAACAGTCGAAAGATATTGAATAAAACGCGATTTATTTTTCAACTTTGACACTGTATCTCGAAACAAAGCATTTGGACCCACCTACATATGAACTTTTTGCTTAGAATGATGAGTTCTAGTACTCCTTTAATTTTGGCTGATTAGATAAGATTCACCCTGTATATTTGTAAGTAAACAAATACTTTTTTTGTTTGTTATAAATTAAATCATTTCAGGTGAAAAAATTGATAAAAGCTGCAATTATTTTGTTATTCTCAAGATTTATAACAACCCTTCTAGAAGCATAATTATTGCTTTGTAATCGACATAATTCATGAAGATACTTTATGATAACATAAATATCGGTACATTCGTGATTATTTCATTCTTGTAGAAGAAAGTGTGTACAGGGTGGCCAACTAAGAATGCGAGGTACTGTATCTGGGAAACTATTCATCGTAGGGGTTTGCGCAAAGAAAAGTTATACTAAAACGGCCAATACAAAAACCTGAAAAATATTTTCAAGTTTCTGAGATAGCGGCTAGGGGGCGCAACTGCAATCTTGAATCTAAAAAAGTCATATTTCTGTGAATTCTGCTATATTAACCTATTAAAAAAATAACTGAACTTTAAAGTCGAGGATAATCTGAACTTTTTTGTTTGCCACTTTGTGACGTATGTCTAAAAATAAAGTGGTGGGGGTATTCTTGGGCTACAAATATTATAATATTTAAAGTTTTGTTAGTTTCACATGTCGTCGCTAGAAGGGTTTGTTCGACATTCCGACAGAAACGGTTAATTTTCGCAAAAAAATTAAATGCATTGGTATAACTTTTTTTCATGAACAAGTAGGTAAATGATGCCTAAATAAGCTCGCGAAAACCGCATCTCGATAGCTTGTTCCTAACCTAAAATATCGGCCAAAGAAAACTTTATACGAAAATCCCTTAAATTTTTATTTTTTTTAACTATATTTTTCTGGAATTGCTTCTATTGTGTAAGTTGGAACCCCTAAAAAGGACCGATTTAAAGGAGGAAGCTTTTTAATGACCCCGTAAATGCTCGACATGCTGACCATCACTCTGTGCATTGCTGAGGCCTCTTATGGGTAGACAAAACTGCAACTTCAATTTCGGCTCTGAATAGGTTACCTAGAAATTGCGATTTTAAATGTTTGTAAATTTATACACCAGAATAAAATCGCCCTTTTTGAAATTACTACGGGCAAGTAAGCAATGCTAAAAGTTATACGAAAGGCTACTTTTTGTTTGTTTAAATGCATATTCACTAAGGATGTATACGAAAAATACAATTAATAGTAGCAGGCAATGGAAACAGATACCTAAACAGAAATAATTGTCAATACTTTCGCGTTACTTTGAGCAATTTTTGTGCTTTCAAATTGCGTTTTGCGTTTTACGAATAATGAAGCTGTTGATATGCTTGCGGTTTATTTTGAATGTCTTCAGAATGCCGCAGTAGCTAAAAGAGTTTACGCGGATCGATATCCAAACCTGCGTCCTTGCGATGTAAGAGTTTTTCCCCAATTAGTGACGAGCTTACGAGCCAATGGTTGTTTTCAGTCTATGTTTCAACGGCAAAGAATTGGAAGAACACAAGAAAATATTAACCGTGTACTGGGCTATATTGAAGGAAATCCTCATGTTAGCACAAGAGCATTATTCACTGAGTTGGGCATATCACGGACAACGGTTCAAAATATTTTGAAGGACCATAGGTAAGTTTTAATGGCCATCAAAATATATAGGTATTCGTTTAAACTTTTTTTAATTACTTTAAGAATGCACCCATATCATGTCGTTTTGCATCAGGCCTTGAATGAGGAAGATTTTGATCGAAGGTTAGATTATTGCCATCAGATGTTAAAGCATGATACGCGGAAAAATGGAGAATATTGTTATTTCAAATTCTTTGGACCAATGAAGCCACCTTCAGTAGTGACGGGAGAGTCAATCTGTACAATATGCATTATTGGTCTGCAGAAAATCCCCATTGGTTGCATGAAGTTCAGCGTCAAGGACATTGCAGTTTAAATATATGGTGCGGCATACTGGGAGGCAGAATTATTGGACCATATTTTTTCGAGCAACATGTATTTCTTGACTTTTTGGCCAATCAATTACCGTTGTTGTTGGAAGATGTGCCTATGGAAACAAGGCAAAAATTGTTTTTGCAATTGGATAGTTGCCCAGCACATTTTGCTATTAACATTATATGCAATAGCATATTAATGTATTTCAACAGCGGTGGATTGGAAAAGTAAGTCTGTTTCCACGGCCTCCGCGATCGCCAGACTTCACTTGCCTCGATTTTTATCTATAGGGGCGCTTAAAGGGCAACGTGTTTCGGACTCAACCTACTACTAGAGAAGATATGAAAAACCGTATTCGTAACGCAATACGTTACATACCGAGAGCCGAAATTGAAGCTGCAGTTTTGACTAGTCATGAGAGGCTTCAGCAATGCATAGAGCGTGATGGTCACCATTTGGAGCATTTATGGGGGCATTAAAAACCTTACTCCTTTAAATCGGTCCTTTTCAGGGGTTCCAACTTATATAATAGAAACAATTCCAGAAAAATATAGTTAAAAAAAATAAAAATTTAAGGGATTTTCATATAAAGTTTTCTTTGGCCGATATTTTATGTTAGGAACAAGATATCGAGATGCGGTTTTCGCGAGCTTATTTAGGCATCATTTAGCTAAAGCTAAAGCTAAAGATATGTTTGGCTCATGAAAGAAAAGGCATAATACATTTAATTTTTTTGTGAAAATTAACAGTTTCTGTCGGAATGTCGAACAAAGCCCTCTAGCGACGATATGTGAAACTAACAAAACTTCAAATATTATAACATTTGTAGCCGTAGAATAACTCATTTCAACGCGCCCAAGTTTGTTAAAATCGGCGTAGCCGTTTCGAAGATACAGGGAGTTATTTAAGGAAATCTTTGAATACCCCCCACCACTTTATTTTTAGACATACGTCAAAAAGTGCCAAACAAAAAAAGTTCGGATTATCCTCGACTTTAAAGATCAGTTATTTTTTATTAGGTTAATATAGCAGAATTCACAGAAACATCATTTTTTTAGATTCAAGATTGGAGTTATGCCCCCTAGCGGCCATTTCAGAAACTTGAAAACATTTTCCAGGTTTATGTATTGGCCGTTTTAGTAATAACTTTTTTTTGCGCAAGCCTCTACGATGAATAGTTTCCCAGATACAGTACCTCGCATTCTTAGTTGGCCACCCTGTACAGTGTAATGAAGTTCAACGAAATTATAGATGTTTAATATTTTAATTTAGCACATAGTTTAAATAGATTTCATAGTGCTCCAAGTTAAATGAACAGCAATTTACATAAATCAGTACATGTACCCAGTCCACCTATTGTAGAGTTATCAATATGTTATGTAAAAATTAGAATATTTATATTACACTGGAATTAATCCATTTAATTATTCACTATCACAGCCACCCTCAGAAGTGGAATCGATAACACATAATTAATGGTTGCACAACCTCAAGGATTCTACCCATGTTTCCATTACATGGTTACATTTGGAATTATGTTTTCCTATATTTTTGTTGTAGTGTTCTTTGTAGTTTGCCCACATCAGTCCAATTGGATTAAATTGGCAGTGATATGGTGGTAACCGTAATACTCTGTGTCCACACTTGTGTGCTATTTCATCTATTTCGTACACCATTGATATCGCATTATCTACAACTAATTGCTGTAATTATTTTTTAAACATGCTAGGTTCATGAGCTGTATTTTGCTTTAATAGAAAATTACATATTACATTTTTCTTTCTTCTTAAATGAATTATTCGGAATTTTTTCTAGAAGTTTGGAATGATAACTAGCATTGTCCATTATAACTAAAGATGGTTCTTTTAAGTCTGAAATTAAATTATTTTCAAACCATTTTGTAAACAACTCGCACACATATCTTTATGACAGTCTGCACTTTCTGACTTTGGAGAAAACAAAAGTGAAGCATCGGAAATAAATCTATCTTCATTACCTGCATGAACAACTATGAATGTAAAAAATACAGTTATGATATTAGGAATTATAATGTAATAATTAACTTTCATCTAAGAATACAGGATTTTATCATTTTTCTTCTCTATTTTTGAAATATTCTCTTAAGAATCGTACACGATTGGCAGCATATGTGATTGTTCCAGTAAACCTCTCCTACGGTCATCTACTTTAGATCAAAAAGCTAAGGGAATGTAAGAGACGTCTCAAACTTGATCTATTGAAATAGAAAGCTTAACTATGACTTAATTTTTTTTTGTAATGATGCCAGTGTAACATGTATACCTACAAAAACAGGTATAGTACTAGACATGTCATGCAAGGTTTCGTACGTTTTCTCCGCTTAGCTGGTGACTGTGGGTTTATTATCTTTTTGGGCTTCTGTCACCCTTTTTTATAGCATTAACTGTATTTAGGCTAACTCCACATGCTTCAGACGTGCTCTAAAAGTAGTCCTTCCAAGTAGCATATTTTATACAATAACGTAACGAGTGCCCCGTGATTGTCACGGTCCATTGAAATAATTTAAAGTTCACGTTTCATAAGTGGCGACTGCTGGTTTAATGTACATTTTAGGGCTTCTAAAATATGACATTTTATATAGATTTGTTAAATGTTACACAATACCATTCTTCGACTGACAAGTGTTAGTAGCTTAATACTGTTTTGATCAAAAGTAACACCAAATTCGGCATACATAATAATTAAAAAATATAGGAGTCAGAGCTTATTTAATTACACACTTAGTGCTCTAATATGTTAATTTTATACAGATTTGTTTTACCATCCTTTCTATCATGGCATATGAATATTTTACAACACACACTTACACACACAGTAACACACACACACACGATACACATACACAATTTACACAATACACAGGCAGTCACAATCCATAATCACACACACACGTTCATGCACGCATATGACATTTACGCACAACATTTGTACATTATGGCACATCACACACATGCACCACACACTACACACACACACACACACGTGCAACACACACAGCAAACACACGCACAACGCCACACGCATATACAAACAACACAGACCACACACCAACAGCACACACGTACACACGCACACACCAGCACGACACAGCAAGCACACATCACTCACGCACACACGCACACACACACACACACAGAACACACCACACAGCACACACACAGCACACGACATACACGCACACACGCACACACGCACACACACAGCACACACGCACACCACACGCACACAGCACACGCACACACACACACACACACGCACACACGACACACGCACACGCACACACGACACAGCACACACACCACACACGCACACGACCACAGCAACACACACGACACAACGCACACACACACGCACAACGACACACGCACACACGCACACACCACACGACACGCACACGCGCAACACACACGCACAAACACACGACACACGCCAACGCACACACGCACACGCACAGCACGCACACCGCACACACGCCACAACGCACACACGCAACGCACGCACGACACCGCACAACGCACACGCACACGCGCACACACGCACCGCAACACAACACGACACGCACACACGCACACACGCACACACGCACACACCCCCATACCCACACACCACACCAAACAACACGGCATACATTATTGCTGCACAAAAACCAAATCTGTGTGAAATATTATAAAACATCTACATAAATGTTTAAATTATTACCAAGCTATGATTTAGAAATGACGGTAAAGCCGTACACATTTATTACACTTTATATGATACACGTATTTATGACTGATTTAGTCTTGAAATGATTATATGAGTATTACCTAAGAATAAGAAAAAGGCAGTATAGCATTTTCTGAAAAGGATTAGTTCAAATTATAATTTATTGATAGGATCGCCCAATTATACGAAACCTTTTATACAAATGGAAATATTGATTTATCGTAAAAAAGTTTGAACAGGAGGTTGGATAGTAAATAAGATAAGATACTGGAAAAAATAATTAAAAATTTTTTGTAACTGTTTACTGCTTTAAAATGTAGCGCTTGCTTGTAAGAAATGTAAATCAAATATATTTCTGAAATTTAAGTCTGAGCAGAGGAGAGAAAAAAGCGTTGCTTAACTCAATTTACCGATGTAGAGGTAAATTCAGTCTTCAAAGTAAAATTGGATTTATAAAAGGAAATATGCCATATTATATTTCATTCCATTTAAATAAATGTCCAAAAATAGTTAAAAAAGATTAAGCCGATTATTTTTCTTTGTAAAAACACTAGAAAATTATGTAAATTTATACCCAGGTATTTATTTGAACATGACGAAGAGCAGCAGCAGTATTAAATAAATAATGAAAAGAAAAATTCCACGTACTTGTTTTTCTTTGCTATTACCGTAGTGACCTAACAATGTCGTTAAAAAACGGAGGTCAAATTATTTCTGTGGAGACTCACTTTGTTCCAGAAACTTTTATTTTCAGACAAAAATTTATTGTTAGTTCATAAAAACTCTGGATTTTCAGTTTTATTCATACTTTTTGTCAAGATAGACAGCAAGAAAAGAATGTTACCAACAAATGTTTAAAATGGAAATAATTTCTAAATTTTGCTATTAAAAGAAGAGTCATTATGATCGGTGCGTGTGTCGTTGTTGTGTTGCGTGTGCTTGCGTTTTTGTGTTCGTACTGTGTGCGTTTTGTGTCTTTACGTGTGTATGTGCTGTGTGCGTGTCGTAGTGTGCTGTGTTGTGCGTGTCTCATGCTTTCATTTCATTATCGTCCATATACTTCCAATCACTTTCCTTCCAGAATTGACCGTTCGTCCAATCTCGCCCTCCATTGTACCATCTACAGTAAACATTCTACCCAGATATACCAGCTCGTCCACTTGCTCCACAATTTCATCTTGCAGAGTAAATACTCTACTCTACTTTCCACCTTTCCGATTGAACACCACAATCTTAGTTTTGTTCACGTTTATCTTTAGGTCCATGCTCTCACAGACTGTATCAAACTTCCTTATCCATGTATATATTGAACAACCACGGTGACATCGCACAGCCTTGTCGCACTCCTTGCTCAATATTAAAGTATTCACTCACACCTCCTCTCATCATAACACATGCCCGACTACCGTTGTATACTGCCCTGCTCCATTTATTAGACCTTTATTTACGCCATATTCATTTAATATTTTCCACAGCTTCTTTCTATTCACTCAGTCATATGCTTTCTCCAGATCTACACACGCACAGTACAACTTCCTTTTTACTCTTAAACACTTTTCGATCACCTGCTGGAGAGCAACAATCTGATCGACACATCCTCTCCCTGGCACGAAGCCACCTTGCACATTGCACATCTTAGTTTGTGTAGTTTCTCGTACTCTATTAATCAGTATTCCTCCAAATACTTTACCAGGTACGCTGAGCAAGCTTATTCCTCTGTAGTTCTTACAATCACTCTTGTATCCCTTACCCTTATACAATGGTGCAATGCTCGCGCTCTTCCAATCCCTCGGCACTTTTCCACACATAAGGCATACATTGAATAATTCACACATTCTTCGTATAAGCTTTGCACCATCACACTTGAGCATTTTACCAGTGATTTCATCTACGGCTGCTCCCTTGCCGTTTTTCAACCTTCCTACCGTTTTCTCTACCTCATTTATTCCAGTATCCTCCTCAGCTTCATTCATAATTTTTTCTATATTCTCCTGATTTAACCCTTAAGTCTTACTTTCCTCACTACTGTACAGCTTTCCGAAATACTCTTGCCAGCATTTCCTCACTTCACAATCGTCCCATACTAATTCGTTTCTAGTATTCATCACTCCCGCAGCGTTCTGTTTTTTCTTCTTTACTTATTCTCACTGCCTCCTTCGGTTTTTGTTTCTTAATCTGTACACCTCATACAATCGCTTCTTCTCAGCCTCATCTTTTGCAACAATCATTGTCATGTACGCATCTTTTTCTTACATACTGCCTTTTTTACCGACTCATTTCCCCAAGCACATTTTTCTGTCTACCTACAGTCACTCTTCCACATATTTGCACGGCATAATTGACAACAGAGTTTTTCAAGCTTATCCATGCAATTTCAACGTCAGTGTCTTTTATTTGTTCGTTCCACACTGTTTCATTCACATTCAACTCTTTACTCACAGCATCTGCGTTTTTCATTCTCGAACCATTATCCACTAGTTTGTCAACCGTAATTCTGGACGTTCGCACTATGTTTGCTTTCCTTATCCAAACCCACTTTTGCCCTAAACACACTCTCGATACAACCAAATAGCGGTCCGATCCACACTCCGCTCCGCGCATTACTTTTGTGTCTTTCACCAGGTTTCTAAGCCGTTCATCATACACTATCAAGTCTATCATACTTTTAGATTCACCTCTTTGCCATGTATACATGTGCACATTTTAATGTTTAAACCACGTATTGGATACAAACAGGCTTCTCTCCACACAGATGTTCAGCAGGCGTACACCGTTCTTATTGATTCTTTGGTCTCCGAACTTTCATAGAACGCGTTCACTATATTCTTTCTGTACACCCACCCATCCGTTCATATCACCCACTATAATCACTCTTTCGTTTGGCTTACATACGTTCAACACGTTCTCTACTTCATTCCAGAAGTTCTCACGTTCCTGGTCTCTTTCTTCATTCACCGGTGCATAGCATGCAATAAGAAAAATTCTTCGAAACTCCACTTTCATTCTAACCCATATTACCCGGGGAGATACCAATTCGTACTGTTTAACACATACTCCTTTTGCGCCTTGCACTTCCGTCTCAACTCCTGACCATAGTGCCAGGCTGTCATCCTCCATCTCCACAGAATCCTTTCCTTTGCGCTTTGTCTCCGATACACACAGAATATCAAGGTGTCTTTCGTACATTACATTCGCACTTTACTACTTATTCTTTGCTTTGGCCTTTGTTCTGGACTTAATTTTGTTTCAGAAGTGCCTTGGGTAATTTTATTACATACATAAATACCGTTGTATTTGGATTTTTACCTAATTATGGAGAATGGAAATAGAAATCAACACATTTTACAGAAATTCTAATTACTAATAGAAAATGTTTTATCTATATCTAACGTACATCTTACTAAATTGTTTCGTTTGGATTACCTAGTTATTAATTAAATAATTATTTGTTCTCGTTTGCATTTTTGTATAACTGGTTGCGAAGTTTTCTTCTTTCATTAAAGTTAACCTTTATTGTAAATGTCACCTCTTCCTAAGTGTAGTTCATAGTAGTTATTTATGTATTAAAGCATAATTATGAGATTATGGAACGAGGGAATGTTTAAAGTCCGACGAAGGAGGGTTTTTAATTTCCCGAGGTACATACAACGTTTTATTCTATTTGAGTTTCTAAAACTTTCAAACAAAATTGTTAGTATTGCCAGCAAGTTTGCGAGAGTTGTGCCAATGCAAATTTTAGTGTTTCTAGATAGTTGGCTATATTGATGTGGTGTACTGTGTACTTTTAATTTCTATAAATAGTAATGTATGATTTTCTTTAACGTTAATAAATGTTCGATACCGAAGCTTGTTTGATTAATTAGTGCAATCGTTGCTTAGCAATGTTTGATTACACCCTGTGCCATAAAGTCCAATTTATGCCCGTATTTGATTGCTTATAAAAACAATATTATAATTCAAAAATAGAAGAAGAATAATAATTCGCTGTATTAAATATTTTCTATGATAACTAAATATGTATTTGCAACTGGTATAATCTATAAACTACTGTAAATTCGATTTAGGTTAAAATTTTAGCTACACTGAATGCAAAATTTCGCTTACCATTTTCGGTGATTTTTAATATGCACCTAAAACACATTATTTGTTTATTATAAAAAAAGCATTCTCTTTATCGTGATGTATCACAGTTTGTAGTATAAATAGCTCGACATTTAATTCCCAAACTCGGACTTATTTTTATTATTGATTGGTTGTTACTTTTATAGCCTGATATCGTAAAACAAGTTTGCAATAGCGCCAGCTGTTGTTATACACCCTTTGTGATATCGCTTAGTAAGTTAAACTTCATTCATTTATTACACAATGTCGCGGTACACTTGACATGAAGACATGCCTGCATTACGATACTAGTTTTCTTATACGTTAATCTTAGGATGATGCTATTTATGCAACAAAGGGTAAATTCACAGATATACAATTCGATGGTGCATTGGTAAAAATAAAAACCGGAAACGGGATTTGGAAATTTTCGAGATTCAGAGAAAATTGAAAAGGTTGTCATTTCTTATTCTTCTTCGACTAACACTAATATTAGGTTTTATTCAATTTTGAAAAATAATGATATTTAATTTATAATCTTATTCCCTGTGTATTTATTAATTATGTAGTTCATAGATGTAATCCTTTACAGCTATTGAAATGAAATACGCACTTAATAAACTATTAAAACATTTTTTATGTGAGTAAGAATTAGTGATTGCTCAGATATAGGACACCTCCACTAGCTTTTTACAGGGGAAACAAGAAATGACGCAAGCAAGGCCCTGAAACATGATTAAGACTCCAGAACAGACTACAAAACTAACATACGGCCGTTTAAACCACAAACAGTAACATAGTACTATTTCAAATTTCAAATTTTCCCTATAAAACAATTACAGAAATTTGCCAATAATTTAGAAATATTTCACTAAATCATGACGACACGATGAGGCAATCAAATACAGGAGACTTCCATTAGTTTTTAAAATATACCACTAGATATCACCACTAAAAAACAAACAAAATGTTTAAATAGCATGCGCTAACCGTAAGTTTGAATAAGGAGGCGGGACCTAAGAACCAAGCAGAAGCTAGAAACTGAAAGTGGTTGGGAATGAGAGCGGCAAAAAAATAAAGTAGAAGTAGGCGGGACCAGAATGTAAAATCAAAACGAATTTGTCCTATTCTTGGAGTACTGTGAAGTATTAAGCAACTAATAACTTACTTCAATTATTATAGTAAAAACCCTTCAAAACTTGTATCATATGTTATAATTTGTACAAAAAATTGTACATGGTGGGCTAACTCCTGGTATAACATAACGTAAACCCAGCAGCTAGTAAATGAACAACCGGATAGGGATAAACACCTTTACTATCTTTAAATCAATTTATAACTTCATTTTCGACAAAAAACTGCATGTGTGCGTGTGTTGTGTGTGTGTGCACGCACGCGCGTGCGCCTGTATG
This sequence comes from Vesta saturnalis, assembly GCA_036346205.1. NCBI lineage: Eukaryota > Metazoa > Arthropoda > Insecta > Coleoptera > Lampyridae > Vesta > Vesta saturnalis. The sequence continues at coordinate 176,540 of JARFJB010000173.1, forward strand.
TGTTGTCACGTTGTGTGAAGTTTTTAAGGAACATAAGATAAATGGATTGTTCCGTTCTATTTTTTAATTTTGGAATTTAAAAGAGTAAACCTTTTCAATTATTTATTTAAATTCACCTTTTTTTTTTGGTTTGGTCACAGTTATAAATGGTTTTTTTTTGTAAAATTACGTTTCTTTTCACACACGTAATACTCGCGTTTGATGAAAGAGACATTTAGATAGGTAAATGCTAGTTTTTGTTACCTTAAATTTTGGATAGACTTTGGTTAGTTACAATTAAAATAACGTCTTCGTTAAAATTCCATTTAGTTGAAATTGTAAATAATAGTTATTTTCCTTTTTTAGAAATGTTGTTGGTTGAAAGGAAATTATGTTTTATGAAATTAAGTTGAGTATACAATTTAGTACGGTAGATAGTACATCTTTTTTGTGTTAAATTGTAAGCCGACAGACTGTTGCAGCTACTATTGGTAAGTCTTGGTTTTAAACAGAGTTTGGCTTTCGTTATCATAGGTATATCAAATTACTTGAGGTACCTCTAAGAAACGCAGTTTCCATGCATGATGTAGTTTTTCTTCAGTTCGGCTCACGAGTTCATTCGTTTTTGGCGCAATTTAAAATTTAATAATTCTTTTGATAATTGACTCTTGAAGGTTTAAGTAATATAGTGGGAGACATTAAGGAATATAGCAAATTCTGAGTAAGGGAGTGATCAGTCTAGACCAGGATTCTGGGATAGATTGACGTTTATTTGTTTGCGGTCAACGCAATATCGGCAAAATGGGAGTTAAGTAGGGGTTGGAAGGAGTTACTCATGCTGGTGGGTGATTCGGATAACATATTGGTTCACCATATCCTTAAGTTTCTGAAGTTAGCTTTTCGGATTAAAGTAACGAGGTCCTGGATTAAAAGATAACTTTGGCGTATGCTGCCGATTTCGAACAAATAATACAAACTGTTTTAAATAGAAAGCTTTTCGTTCTTTTGAAATTTTAAATTAGTAAGTGTTAGAACTTATATATAGTAGCATAACGTAGTCGAAGTTTGATCGAAGATTAAATATTAGTGCAATTACAACCAATTCTAATATTACTCGAATATATTGAAAGGATAAATTTTCACGAGTTAAGTCATGCTGGGAGAACCTAGTGCAGTATCAGCCGCAATCGTATTTCCGCCGCCGAGGTCATCTCTAGGTGCCAAAGGTGTCCGTATAACAAATATAAGGTAAACCTTTTGTGCATTTTGTTTTGCTGTGATTGACAAATTTTAATGAATTCGGGTGTATTTCTTTTGTTTTATATGTTAACGTTCGAATACGCTATCTTTCGACATTCACGTTTAATTTTGTTGTATCAACTAAATTGTAGTGCTGGCGTATCCATTCGTGAGATATACTACATTTATCAGAGTGTTTTTTAATTTTGATACGGAGGATTTGTATCAAAATTAATTGTGGTTGTGTGTTACAATAGAATGCCGCTTATTGGTTATAATCTTTGTTATTTTGGTTTTTATTTCAAATTTACAATAATTCTAGTAAGGCCAATATTGACGTTAGCTAGCTTTACAGCCTTTTTAAGTGAATTAGATTTTATTTGTTTAAAGGATTTGATTTATGTAACAATTGTGTGACCTTTCGATGATGGTGTTTTCTTACTGTTATTAAATATATGTATATCGTTAGATTAACGTACTTATTGTTTTTTTTAAGTGTAAACCCATTTGTTATACAGCAAAATAATACGCGTATTTGGAGTATTTGTTTTTTTAGCTAGATCATGAAATTAACGTCATTATGGTTGTGTTTATTTGAAGTAAAGCAATTACTTTCGAAAGATATGGTCTTGAATTTCTTTTAACGTAACTTTTAAAGGTTTGATGCAATATTTGGCGAATGATTGTAAATTGAATTAAAGACATCTGAATATGTTGGCGTAGGATTAGATTTAAGTTCTAGATTATAAATTAACGTAACGTAAATAGGTAGTAAATCGGCTGATGACCGAACAGCTGTTTGATTATGCATACGAGGGTATTACGAAAAGTTGCAAATATTTTTGAAGAATTTTTATACCTATCGAACTATCGATTGAAGACCTTCTAGTACCTGACTTGCTGAAAGGTAAGCAATTTGATTATTTTGACCGAAGCTGTGTTTTCCTCGAATTGAGGCACGAAGTCCCGATATCGACATTTAGCAAATTTTAGAAGTTTACATAAATTTTCCATAACGCTTAATTTTGTTGTGGTTACGTTTTGTGTTTTAAATTGAAAGAAATTAAATTACCGTATTAACCAGTTATTTTTGGGTTAGTTGAGCTAATAATTTTTGACGTAGGTTTATCGAACCATTTAATGAGTTTTGAGTATTATTTTCGCACTTTGCGGCTTTTATGTTTGAAACTTAGGATTCGATTGAAGTCTAGGTAAAGTTTGCGTTAAGATTTTTGGAATAGAATTTTAAGTAGTAGAGCAAGTTATTTTTGATTGAACGTTTTGGCATCCTGTTAGACCATTATAAGATCTGTTCATGACGTTTTTCCCCCTATAAGTGTGTTTAACAGGTGGCGCTTTTTGATTTTATTCTCCCGATTTAGACCGTTTTGGAGTTCCTACCAGCGCCTTTTGCATCGTTTAGTAAGAACCCCGCCCTCACCATTGAGCTATGCCGTGGTACATATTGTCTTTACGAGCTGAATGCCCTAGTGAGTATTTAGCCTATAACAGTGTGTGTGTGTGTGTGTGTGATGTGTGTTGTGTGTGTGTGTGTGTATGTGAGTGTGTGAGTGTGAGCGTGAGTGCGTTTTTTGTGTATGATGTGTGATATTTTGTGTGTTTGTGTTGTTGTGAGTGTGAGTGTGATTATGTTGAGTGTTTGTGAGCGTGTGAGTGTTTATGTGATGTGTTGTGTGTAGTGTGTAGTGTGTGAGTGTAGTGTGTGATGTGTGTGTGAGTGTGTGAGTGTGTTTATTTTTTATGTATTATTATTATTATTATTATTGATTATTATTTATTTACAACTGTACATTTTTCTATTTTACAAGCGTTTTAATGTATTCGACTGGCTGTCATAATGCATTGAGAATCTCATGACACCTATCTTTACATAATCAATTTAAAGCAAACATTGCGTTAATAGTAAAAACATTATATAACTATGTCACTATTTCTAACTCTCTATTGTTAATTTTACAGTACATCTTTTATACACCATACACTTTGAAAACACTCCAGACTTTTCTTTCCCAGAGACCATCCATACTCATTCTTCATCCGTTACGAACTCTTTCTATAAACTGTGTTTTGTAGTCTTTCACGGTTCTCCCCGCATTACGTCAGTTGATACTTGGTATATTGTGCCTTTAGCCATGGTTATTAGATAGTTGGCTAGATGATATTTCGGTGTGTTCTGGATTAAACCACTGTAATTTGTTGAGTGCCTATCGGAAACCAGTTAGTCTATATGTTAGGCTTTTATATGGTACCAGAGCTGTATGGTTTGCGGACAATTAAGAAAATATGAACGCTTGTTCCTTGAACATTAGGACAAAATGGGCAGTAACTACTATCTGTTATTCTAGCATGCATAAGAAAAATCGGATCTGCCAGCCTATCTTTAGCAAATCTCAACAATTTCGCCATCTTTACCTAATGTTAGCTTATTAAAAATGTTTTCCAATGAATCTCAATGTTTAGATACTTTCCTAGTTGTTTTTCACTGGTCCCATATATATTTGCAGACATCTTTTCTTGCAGGGCTTTCCGCGAGATTTTTGATACTGTCATCCTTTTATCGTCAATATTAGTAAATTTTAGCTGCAGTGGTTCATTATATTCTGTATTATCGTGCATTGGTTTTCCATAATTCACATCAAAATATCGTTGTATTCTTAAGTAATGTGTTTGTAAATCTTTGTGTTCCTGTACTGATAACTGTTCGATCTTTTTCAGTAGTTCTGCTCTTGTAACCCACTTATTCCCATTAAAAAAGTCCCCTACGGTTTTAAAACCTATAGCAGACCAAAAATCAACGAATAGAGGCGGTTTCATTTCTTTAATGAATGTAAACGTAGTTGGTATGCCTTTGATGTCCTGTAGTCCACGAGGTACCCATCTATTGCAAAATCTAGGCTATTTGTAGCTTCTTCTAGTGATAATGTAAAACGCGATTGCTCTATTATCGTTTTCTTATGAAGGCAGAAAAACCGTTCCCATGACACTCCATGCTTGTTTTCTCGTGAGATTGCATGGTTCATGATCACCCGCCAATTTTGAGGTTCAGTAATACTAATGAGTTTCTGGAGTGTCATTATCCGAAAGCACCTTTGTTTTGATTGTAAGTTCACAATTCCTAGTCCGCCCATTCTAATTGGCAAGCACAGTCCATTTCCTTGCACAAATGCTTACCTGGCCACATGAAATCAGTGAAAAGGGTCTGCAGTTTCTGTAACTGTGTTTTGCTAAAGCTTACTACATGAAACACGTGCCACATTTTGGTGCTATTGACTGATTTATTATGGTTTTCTTTCCTATCAATGATAAATGCGGTAGTTTCAGATTCAATGTGCAAATGAAGTTTTAACTTTAGTTTGTACATCAATAAAGTCTGTAGCAGTATCTTTTTCCTGGTCATCGTGAAACTTTACTCCTAAGACTGCAACGAATTTGTTGCTCCATTGATAACCAAGTGGCCGGTCTTGTCTATCTTTCCAGCACCCTGTCCAAAAACCAGTGGTGAGTGTGTGTGTGTGTGTGTGTGTGAGTGTGATGTGAGTTGTGTGTGTGATGTGTTTGTTATGTGGAGTGTGTGATGTATGTGAGTGTGATGATAGTAGTGTGTGATGTTATGTGTGAGTGTGTGAGTGTTGAGTGTGTGAGTGAGTGTACAAGTGCATTGTGAGTTGTGAATGTAGTGTGTCATGTACACGACATGTAGTGTGTGATGCACAGACACACAGACACACAGACACGACACACAGAACACATGAACACACAGACACACAGAACACACAGACACACAGACACACAGACACACAGACACACAGACACACAGACACACAGACGACACAGACACACAGACACACAGACAACAGACACACAGACACACAGACACACAGACAACAGACAGACAGACAAGACACACAGACAACCAGACACACAGACACACAGACACACAGACACACAGACACACAGACACACAGACACACAGACACACAGACACACAGACACACAGACACACATACACACATACACACAGACACAGACTCACAGACACACTGACACACAGACACAGACACACAGACACACAGACACACAGACACACTGACACACAGACACACAGACACACAGACACAGACACACAGACACACAACACACAGACACACAGACACACAGACACACAGACACACAGACACACAGACACACAGACACACAGACACACAGACACAGACACACAGACACACAGACACACAGGCACACAGGACACAGCACACAGACACAGACACCACAGCACACAGCACACAGACACACAGACACACAGACACACGACACACAGCACACAGACACACAGACACACAGACACACAGACACACAGAACACCACAGACACACAGACACACAGACACACAGACACACAGACACACAGACACACAGACACAGACACACAGACACACAGACACACAGACACACAGACACACAGACACACAGACACACAGACACACAGACACACAGATCACAACACACAGACACACAGACACACAGACACAGACACACAGACACACAGACACAGACACACAGACACACAGAACACAGACACACAGACACACAGACACACAGACACACAGACACACAGACACACAGAACAGACACACAGACACACAAGACACACAGACACACAGACACAGACACACAGACACACAGACACACAGACACACAGACACACAGACACACAGACACACAGACACACAGACACACAGACACACAGACACACAGACACACAGACACACAGACACACAGACACACAGACACACAGACACACACACCCACAGACACACAGAACACACAGAACACACACAGACACACAGACACACAGACACACAGACACACAGACACACAGACACACAGACACACAGACACACAGACACACAGACACACAGACAAACAGACAACACAGACACACAGACACACAGACAACAGAACAACACAGACACACAGACACACAGACACACAGACACACAGACACACAGACACACAGACACACAGACACACAGACAACAGACAACAGACACACAGACACACAGACACAGACCAGACACACAGACACACAGACACACCAACACACGACACACGACAACAACACAACACACACAGACACACAGACACACAGACACACAGACACAGACAGACACACAGACA
>JARFJB010000174.1:0-122500 GCA_036346205.1 Vesta saturnalis
AATGACTTAATCTTAATTTTTGAACGGTTTGTATAACTCAGTTCCTTTTTCAAGAATAGAACGTAATTATAATAATAATTGAATCAGTTAGGGCGTTATAAGTTGTCCACTTGTCTGTTTTGATATCAGAGTAAATACGTTGAATGTGAAATGTAATAACTACAGCATGTTACATAATACGTTCAACTCATATTCGATCCAATCTGTGGTATTGTCTAAGAAATTCTAGAGTAATGAGTCCATTAAGTACAGTAGAATTGGTTGTGCTAAAAGGCTATTTTTTAGTGTTAGTCTTGCCTATGATACATGTATCCAAAAAGATGATGGTAGAAAGAAACGACGATTTCCCTCAAAATGTGGAAGTTGACCTAGCGTATTAGATGGATCAAAAATAGAGGAAAGCTTCTTTCTGATTTATATGCTTGTTGTAGTTTTTGTTTATTAAACTAAATTCCTAAATGAACAATTATTTATTTATGAGAATTGAAACTTTCATATTTTAATTATTTATTTAATATTAATACGTATTAATATTTACGCAGAATAAATAAATCAATTTATTGGACGTTTTCAAGAAAATGTTAATTATTTTGAAAAACGACCAGAATAGGTGCTGGAAACCTTAATAATATTTGATGCAGAATTAAAGTCTAGACTCGAAAATGCCATAAGATACAGGGTATCCGATTTGAAATAACCAAGTTCTTGAGTTTCAAAACCATACAACTTCGGGGATTATATCAGGGTTTGTGGAAGAGCGTTTTTTTTAATTAAAACGTGTCAAAACTAAGTTTGTTATTTGCTTATGTAGCCCCAGAAAACCGATTCCGAACTTTACAGCGGTTAGCGCACAATGCCGGTTTTCGGTGGGACCTTGCAATGGTCAACATTTTCATATTTTTCGAAATAACTCTGAAGCGTTAAGACGATTAACATAAACTGGCCTTAAGATTTAACGAGAATTCCAAAAAATGGTAAAAAATTAGGGTGTTCCATTTAAAATAACGAAGTTGGTAGCTACCTCCAGTGCAACCGGAATTACCATCACTTTGGAAATATTTTACTTGGATTTCAAATGGTCTATTCTAGTCTTGAACCAAATTTCATTATGCTACGATAGTGGGAAGTCGAAAATTTTCTAAAGAAGGGGTTGCATGTCTAACCCTGTATGCACTTCCACTATAAACACCTAAACGTTTTCCCGAAAGATCTAAGTACTTAAAAAGCACCTAGAAGGATTTTTGAAACACGTTCTCTTAGCACCTAGACATTATCCGAAACACCTAAGCACTATCTCAAAATATCTAGACGGCTTCCCGAAACACTCTTACCTTTCTGTAAACACCCACATAATTTTCCGGAACACCTAGTCATTTCCCGGTCGTGCGTTTCTCTGAAACACACGTTTCATAAACAATATGATGGAAAATCAATATATAGTTTGGTGTTGCAAAGGTAGGTTTAGCTAAAGCGAATCCTATATCCTACATTAATAGTAAGATATCCTGTAATGGTTTGTGCTTGTTTCCATTGACTTATAGTATACGTAGAATACTATAATGCACAAATGCTTATTCATAAATATCCGCGATCACTTGTTTTGGCTTTCAAAGGTTTTTGTTAGAAGTAACTCAACAAGAATCAGGAATAGTGCAGATTCAAATCATAGTAACCCAATTGTAATGTTACGCCAATAACCAAATTATTATTGTTGTCTTGAACAGACTAAGTTTAGCTTACCGTTCTAATGCACTTAGAAATATTGGATTGGCAAGAGATTGCACCCGTTTGATAGGACAAGTGGAGTTTTTTACCGCATATTGATTATGTAAGTGGGCGAACCAAGTATTCCTAGGAAAGCTGCCCGGGAATGTAATTCCGCAATGCAATACATATTGTAACGCCGATTACACAAAAAAAGAACTGAAACGATTTTTCTACGGTCAAGAGAGTCACGTCAGAAGTTAAGTACTGGTGATTTATAAGACGAATCGGTCTTTTTCGAATGCAATCAATGATAAGTATATAGATTAGAGCGTGTTGGGGAGCACCAAATATCCAAAGCGGTTGCAACTACTGTTTCACTGAATAATTCTGATGTATTGTTCCAAACTTGGTCACATATGAAAGAAGATCTCCTGTTGAACGACTCTGCCTAAAACCATATTCGTAGTTGTTAGACAGTTTGTTAGTTTTAGAGAAGTGATAGATTTGTGTCCATGATTTCAGATAAAATGGAAGTGATGGCAATCCATCGGTAGTTGGAGGGATCAGTTTTATCGCCATTTTTGGCAAATAGATTGAACATTTGCCAACTTCCATGTGTGTGGAATTCCCCAGAAAACATAGATATTGAATGGAGCTTAGATAGGACCGGTACTAGTTCGGAGGAATATTTTCTTAAAACAATAGGTGTGATAGTGCCTGGGCCAGGCGCCTTATTGATATCCAGCTTACTGACGATTGATTACATAAGCTTTCACCGAGAATGAATTGATTTCATAACGTATAGAGAAGAGTTGTCTAAGGGCACATCTTTTCTAGAATCGTCAATACACGGGTTTGATGCAAATGTATCCACAAAACGAGTGACTTTGTTTACATAATTAGCAACTACATCCGTCAAAGGAAGTCATGAAGATGTACACAAGTTTTTACTGATGGGTCTAGCTAAAGACCAAAATTTACAACTGCCTACAGCAGATGTAGCTATTTCATTGCATTTTCGTGACAACACTTTTCCAGGTATTTCTAGAACCAACGTACTCTGCACATTTATTTTTTAATGATATTGTATCAGCACAGACCTTATTAAAATGGTTGGTAATGAAAATGACCGATACAATTTTATTTTTTTGGTATGTATAGTTTGTAAAGAACCAGCGTCCTGTACTTATATGTTTTAGAATAAATTATGTGCGGACCATCCTGTATGTAAGATTTCATAAGTTTACGCGATATTGCACAACAAATAATTTATTCATCACTGCTGACGTGTAGTTCTAAGAAACCGTAAGTTTCTGCACGTCAGAACGATTTTAACCAATCGCATAACGGTATCCCCCGCACGGTAGCCGCGAAACCGCCCACAGATGCACCTTTATAAACTCGCGACGCGCATAGAAGGAAATGAATCTCAGTAGATTCAAGTCAAGCCGTTCCAGAAACCAGTAGCCGCACCGCCACGTTGCTAAGCACCGACCTGTTGTTCAAGAGAATGAATCTCAGTAGATTCAAGTCAAGCCGTTCCAGAAACCAGTAGCCGCAGCCGCTCCGTTTGCTTAGCGTAAGCACCGACCTGTTGTTCACCGACGAAGAGTCCTTCGCGATCGGGCAACCTAAAGTTCAATTCTGTACTGTTATTGATAGACACGTAAGTTGTAAAGTTATACATTCTGACAATTTACACTCAAACACTACAGACCGTAAATAATTCCGGGCTGAGCTCCAGGAGTTATACTACACTAACACCTAGAGTAGCACGCAGGGGTAACCCCCGACGTAATACCAAGTACACTAACACCTAGAGTCACGCAGGGTAGATCCCGTCGTCACTCGCCACCACAAAGTATACCTAGAGAAACGCAGGGGTAACCCCCGACGTATCTCATCACCACTTGAGGGTGAAGGGTTGTTACAGGGCTGTAAAGACCTACGACCTTTCTCTTAGTATATACAGTAAAGACAGGCCGTCGCCTACGTCTTCTGGACATTACTGAAATCCCGCTCGAAACACACACTTCCTACACCCAGTACTTAATAACCGTATACAGTGTCTGTGAATCGCAGAAGAGTACCTCCATAACCTGTTGTATAAATCAGTAGATAAATTTGTCGTCCACCGAACCATCGTAAATACCTGGTGCACGAACGTTTGTAAATAAATTAGAGAGTACGTAGATTTTCTATCTTTACGTAAACCTATTAGAGTAGTTTTTAATATTAAGTATTTTGTTCCCTTGATTAATTATAAATAATTAAACTTTATAGAGATCGGTAATTAATTTAGTTAGATAAATAATCTAATTGCCTACATTAACCCGTAATAATTAAAGAAAGATCGTCCCAATACCTCGCGTTTGTATACGTGCATTTCGCGTGTATTACTTCCAGGGAGTAGAACATCCTTGCTTCAGCGCTCCAGAGTTACTAACGTATAAACACGATATCGATTTTCTCAAACGAGTCGAGTTCATTGCGCTGGCGTCTCGACCAACAACGGTATCAAGGCTGACGCCCTCGCTACCGTACATACAGGACCGTAACCTACACTTTGCCTCTTAGGTAAGGAATAGATTAAAAAGACTATCTTTTGTTCACAGAAGCGATTACGCACCCAGTGAAGCCCAGGACCTGGACTAGGGCGGTCGTACATATATTATTAGTTACGTTTATTTTATTGTAAATATTGGTCTAATATACGTGTTAAAATGCTTTACGAATTTTATTTAAGGTTGCAGTGTTAAGCCCATCCAGTAATTACTACGAACCACCCCCGTTTATAAAATAAACCCGATTGAGCAAAGCCGAGGCAAGATAAAACCGCGCTGGGTTACCAAACCAGAAGGGCGCAAAATAAGTAAAAGTATAGAACCCATAGCACTTAAAAATAATAGGGGGCATTATAAGTTCTATGCCCATGAAGATGACTTTACATATTGAAGAAAGCATTGTCCGAAGTTGAGGACGACTTAAAACAATATTCACTCGAAGGGTTACAAAAGAATCCCGTATATCCCTCCATTTAGCGCACTTAACACACAGGTTCTATCAGTGTTGCGAACAACAGAAGAATTAGAATTAGAGAATTTTTATTGTCAAGTGTGTGTGATTTCAGGAAGAGATCTAGAAGATGTGGATTATGTTTAGAGTTATCAGGTATTCTTGAGAGTTCAGAAATCATTTGTGCTAGATCACAAAAAATAGCATATGTTTCTGTACTATGACCATCAGGGTTAGCAGAAGATGAAAATTGAAGCCAATTAGAGTCATGAACATCGAAATCTCCCATAATTGAGATTCACAGGACGGAAACTGAGACAGAAGATAGTCAACTTTCAAACTAAGGTAATCGTAAAAGTCTTGAAAGTTACTGCCATTAAGAGACCTATAAATGCAACGGTAGAATGTTACACATTTAGGACCAAAATGTTTGAACCAAATCACGTTGAATTTTTTATTCTCCAAAGAAGAAATCCTCTTCCATCGAAAGTTAGAGTGATTATTGTATTGGCAAGTTGCAACTCGGGTGAATGGGGGCTTTCAGAGGAGACTTCCGTTTCAAATAGAAACTAAGTGAGTAGTTTCGAACATAGAGGTCGCTTGGGCCCTGTCCTCCCGGACATCGAACGAGGCAGGATTGTACGTCCGATATTTATTACCACAGGAACCATAGTCACCTTTTTTTTAAATTTAGGACTTTCAATCCGATAGGAAGACAGTGAGAGTTAAGAGGAAGAATATGACAAGAATATTCAGTGCCCGTCTAAAGTCTCCCTCCCCAAACTAAAAACCTCAAAACATTAATTGGCGTTGAAACTCAGAATCAGTACTAATCTACTAATGTTGTTGACAAGGACTTGGAACGAGTTTGCAAATGGGGTATTACTTGTCATATGATCCCATTGGCGTATGTCCGCCATTTTTAATGATTACGTCACTGAATACCATCAAACACGTTTTATATATGCCTTAGTTCGGTTTCCCAAAATTTCCTTTTAGGATATTTTTGACACGATGTCCGCTTTTTTCAAGTTGCCATCTAAACCTATATGTTCCGTAACGCCTGACTTAAATGTTTCAACTTCTATCTAGCATAAATAATTATTATTTTTGTTTTTACCACGTTGCCTATTTTCATTATGAACGTATTCCAAAGTGGTTGCATAATCATAATACAAGAATATGTTAGGTGACTTACTTTAATTCCTACTTTGTAGGTTGAAAGGTAGTTTGTTATTTGACACCATATATTTATAATGTGTTGAATTAAAAACGCTTTCGCTTTATTTCTATGTTTACAAAATTTGAAAAGTATACATTGTAGGTAGATTAGAAACTTAAAATTTGGACACATGTTTTTTCAATTCTTCTGCGTAGCAAATCCTAATAACTTTATTTTCAGTGTGTTGCAGCACGTCTGGCCGAATATCCGTCCGTTCGTCCGTTGGTTTGCGTGATTACAGAAAAACGGTCCAACTTTGACACACCTGTTTTTGTTTTACCGTTGTTAAGGATGTCACCCTTTATTTTGATCTCGATCGGGGATCTGCTGGCTCAAATCTAAAGGCAAACGAAATTCTGAATGAGTAGCTTACGAAACTACGGATGCCATTCGAAAGAATTTTTCGGAATGATATATGTGAGAATATGCGTTTCTCCAATTTAGCATGGCATTGCTTGCAGGATAAGCGAGATGACTTTCCTTTACCATGTGTTTTTCATAAATTACAGCGTCCTAATTCGGAACGTGCACCTCCAATTCTGAACTCAATAGAGTAACCTTTACTACGACCAGGTTTTAACAAACTAGAAGCATTAACATTTTTAGAACATGCTAAAGTATGCTGTTAAATCACAATAATGTAGCCAACTCTTTACATTCCTACCTGCATATACAAATGTAGGTATGGAAAGTTATACAATCTTTTTTTACCTTATTTTTTAACGTTTCACAAAGAAGAAGTATGTACGTGTGTGTACGCGTTCGCGCGCTTGCTTGTATGATAGCATCCACAATAACTTCGGAAGCATAAGACCTACGTACTGAAATTTCGAGCTTACGCATTTTATCGCTGCTCCTAAAGCTCGCTAAATTTTGAGAGAAATACAAAACGTGGCCCAAAACAAAACGCTGCAGGAGCGATGAATAGGAGCAATGAAATAGTATGAGACTATTATGAAATGAGGAAGTGCTGGCCAGAATATCTCGGAAAACTGTACAGTAGTGAAGAAAATGAGACTGAAGGGTTTTAATAACGATAATGTAGAAGGCACAGTGAATGAAACTGTGGCGAATATTGAGTTAAATGAGGCAGAGGAAACGGTAGGAAAGTTAAAAAACCGTAAAGGAGCAGGCGCGGTGCAAAGCTAAAATATGGAAGTGCAAAGCTTTCGCGAAGATTGTGTGAATTATTCAACGCGATCATTGTACCACTATGTAAGAGTAAGGGGAACAACAGTTATTGCAAAAACTACAGAGAAATAGGTCTGCTCAATGTACTTGATAAAGTATTTGGAACAGTACTGATTGATAGAGTACGTGAAACTCCCCAAAGTAAGATTTGGGATGTGCAGAGTGGTTTTATGCCAGGGAGAGGATGTGTTTGTGAGATGGTGATGAAATGTTTAAGTTAGAAAATAAACTGTACTATGCTGTTACGGTAACTTTAATTGGTAACAAAGTTTATAAAGCCAAGGCTCGGTGGTTCAGTGCTAGTAGGCATTGGGGTGGGTTAATACAGTTAAATAATTATACATAATATTATATACAGAAATAAAATAAAATAATAATCAGGAAAAATGGAGCTGGAATGTATTCTCCTAACAACGTTTTATTGATTGCTTCACATACTGTACCGTCGAATGGCCAACGCGATAGCTGAATGTAATTGTCCGATAGGAATCTTCAGTAGCCAAAAATCTGAACATTATTTATCCTGCTCTGTACGTTGTTTAGTTTACTACATGGTTTATTTATGTAATTATAGGAGCGAAGAATAAGCAAATGGTGATATCACCACCAAATGCAATTTATTGATGACTTCATTAATACCTTGTTACGACGAAGTAATGAGAATAAAGTAGTTGAACCGGTCAATGGTTCTGTCAATACATTTTCAAATAATAATTCACCCACGACTCAAAAAAGATCACATAAACAGAACAGTCTACAACACGAAGTGCATCATCAGAATTGCTGAGATTCATCTTAGCAAAAAAGCCGTACATCCAATGGATAGTTTTGTTTCATTAATGGTTGGTACTTTTAAAACATTTTCCATTATTGACCAACACTTCATGAAAGTAACAGTGTTTAGTCTTATCAGTGAAATTGAGAAAAATATTTACTGCTACTGCTTTATCTTTCTCAGCACCCTCGTCTCTTCACCATCACCAAGCATCATCATCGTCTTCGCCATCCAATTTCATTTAACTTCATGATCATGTTCGCCAAATTCTCCACGTAACTGTCCAACACCATCATTGCAATATACACATTTGCAGCATTAGGGGAATGCTTCACAATCTTCAAACTATGATAGAACTGGGTATTCACCGGTGCCACAGGCCCACATCCACGATGGAACAGCAGCATTACGATTCAATTCTGCATCAACTTTTTCCGAAAACATACATTCTGACTCACAGCATGGTTCAGCTCATTCGTCTTATCACAACGTCACGCAGCGAGTATTGAATAGCAATAAAAGGACTATATCGGAATATGCAAAGAGCCCAAATACTAATAATAATACAAAAAATCGATTGTTTTCAAGATAAACCTTATGAATTAATATAATAAATATTTTTGTCTAACTAAATAACTAAGTGAGTTTATCACCGTCAATACTCCCAGTATCCCGAATTTCGTCAAATTGCCATAGTACTGAACAAAAATAAAATCAAAATACAACATTTTCAATTTACTAATAACTTACTCGTCATCTGACCACTTAGAATCATCTTGCTCTCGTAGACCTATTGAGTGTGATATGGTCAGTGGATTTTTGCATTTGCAAGAGCCTATGCAACAGAATTTATTCTTCTTACAAAAACACACTTTACTCCACAATCTACGGTTATAAATGTATTGGTCAAGCTGAGTGAGGGAACTGAGGAGGGGTAACTTCCTTTTACATCCATAAGAGTTAAATGGTAGGAAACGGCGGCAAAGTCGTGGAAATAAGTAAAGGTTTTCCTTTTTCACTGAAATACCATACGAATACTGTAGTGGGGGGGGGGTAGTTTGGCGAGGTACAAATGCGTGTAGCCATACTTTGGTTTGGAAACATACCCTTAAACAGTGTTACCTCAGTGCATCTTCTGTCGGCGGCAACTTATGGACTGGTGCAGCATCAGCCATAACTCCACGCAGTGTATTGATGCACGTGATATATATTCAGATTCTTTGAGAATATATTTTTAATACAAAATTGTGCATGCGTGTGAACAATTCTTCTGAGAATCCGTCCATGCCCACCCCATTTAAGTAGTGACTGTAAGCCAGATTTACTTTCCAACACCTCTTCTTTCCGAAGCCTCCAAACTGACTCGTAGTATCACAACCCGTTAGAGCATGGAATGCTGGTAAATTATGGGAAATATTTTTACCTATATTGATGTCGTGGATTGGAATGTACCTTAAGTTGTCCCCTTCACCAACTTCGCCAACTTTCATCCACAGTTCAGATGTTTTTTGAAGTGCACTAACAGAACTACTACGTCTGTATTGCTACACCCAACAATACATTGTGTATACCCGGCCATTTTAGCAGACAACACATGCAAATAATCCTCGTACAGGCTTCTTCGTAATCCGAAGTAAGAAATTGACACGAATCTTCTAATTCAAAATTTGTTTTAAATTCGGTAACATTTTCGAACCACCACTTTAGCAAACTGGATCTGTCTAGTTTGAAAATGGGTAATTAATTGTTCAGATAGAAAATTTGTCAATTGTTTTTTTATTAAATACAGAGTTAATGAATAAGTGCGATTGTTGAGGCAGCGTAGTGTCCGGATTATATATTATTCTGCAAATACCTACTGTTTTGACCTCTTTCAGCCGCGTAACAGCTTTTATTGAATCTTCTCTATAGTTATCAAAAGCCACATCGACTGTCTTTGCACTGAATCTGTTATTAAACACAATTTGGGAAAAAATGTCTGCATATTCTTCAAATGTTTTGCAATTCACCGGTTTTCTCAAGATTTGTACTATTGACATACATCAAATATGTGGCACGTTTTCGTGTTTTCTTTTTCTGGAGGTAGCATTTTAAAAAATTGGGTATGATTTTCGAGTATGTACCCCAATGCACTTTTTTGTTTACTTTACTGTTAGAGACAGGAAAATGTGTCAATTCATGTCGAAATATATCATCGTAATTTATATTCCTTCCCATTTCTTTTGCAGCCAATATACCCTGTAAAAACTGTTGCCCCAACATTTTATCTGAATTTGTCGAATGTTGTTCTTTTCTTTTCACGTATGCAGCTGTGCGTATCTTTTTAAGTGATTTGTAAAAGTCTATGATGTCAATATTCCGAATGAAACTTTCAAAAGCGGCTTCGCCTCTTAGATTGCACAAAGTGTTGCTGTTTGTAATTCTTGAGAATAGATCTCATTGTAGTTATAGATATTAAATTTTCAGCATGAGTAGAAAAAACTCCATATTAAGAAATTGTTCTTGCAAAGTTAAAACGGTGTGTTCATCAATAAGAATCCTTTGCTTAGCTATTTCAATATTTTGGCTACCACTATTGTATCTAATTTCATGGAACCCTGAAATGTATTTATCATTTCACCTATTTCATTAAAACTAAGGTACCATTCATCCAGTGTGGTACTGTTCTTAGTTCAACCAATAATCCCTCCGGCGTCCTTTGACGTTTTGTTCACGTGTTCTAAAGCTTGGTCAACAGAAATATGATTAAATCCTCCCTTAGTTTTTTTCACCACAAAATGACCATTACGAAATTCTTCATGAACTGCAGGTGCAGTGAGGGGCAAATTGTTCGGGTCACACAAGTACCCCACCTAGCGTAGTGTGTAAGGCCATACGCAAAAATCATCGGAAGCATTTTTCTAAAACTTTGCAAATGCAGTTCCCATTTGCCAGTTTTTTCGCTATACAAGAGTTCTAAAATTTTCTACAATATCCAAGTAACTACATCAAAGTTGGAATGTCAGGACTGGCTATCAATAAACTCTCTAAATGCGTTTTGCAATTCTTAGCAACTTTTAATTATATCAAAAAAAAACCACTTAAAGATTTTTGTTTTTTAATTTTTTTAGAAATTTCTTTAGCCTTTAAACTTGAAATGTTTATAGTATGTATGAATCGCTGTTACATTCGATTAACCATTTTTCAAACATAGGTGTACAGATCCTCATGAGGCTTTCATAGTTAACTTTATGTGCTCGTGTAGCTTTGTTCCACTTTTTCCATCGATAATTCCTGAAACAGTCGCATCTCCATATAAATTTGATTCCAACCATACATGATTAAGTCCCGAACCCTCCATGTGCTGCCCAATAACTTTCAGAAAGTTCAACATTATATGAAATCCACCTAATCTTATTATATAATGCATACATTCTTCAGGTCTCAACCACTGTATCTCTTTCGCTTTAAAATATATAGCTTGATCGAAAGCTATGACTGTATATGGGTAGTTTAATTTTTTTGAGATTTGATCGCATTTTACCATCGTTGTCCAGACCGTATCGTATTCTGACGCCACATAAGGAAATAAAGGTGTATGTTGTAATATGTGTGTCATCTTGATGCAACAGTTTTCCAAATCTAGACAACTGAGGAACTACCACAGCGCTGTGATCTTTATGTGTGTCGGTAGCGGTCGTCCTACACAGTATCCATGCAAAATTATAATCCTGAATAAAACTTGAGTTTTTTGTTTCTGTGAGGATGTTGCTTTTATTTTGTACCCGCAGAATAAATCTTTTTCCTTTGTTATGGTACATGTGTAATATATCGAAACTTTCAGGAACGGCTAGTTTCACCTTATAGGGTAGTAGTTTCAGCGGTGAAAGTTGCCTGCGTGGTGGCCTGTAAAATTCAACAATTTGGATACCAAAAAGGTAGGCGACTTGTCAAGTGATTCTTCCAAAACATCTATGTTATCTCTGGCGAATTGAACAAAACGGTTTCAACGAGTTGCCCGGGTGTGTAACAATTATCATTTTCTAGTCTTAGCACATTTTTAGAAGAAATAGAATGCCTGCACCAGTGCAAGGATTCAACAATTTTTTTCGATCTGGTCTCTTGGTGAATCATGATTCCTAGACCTACATGTTTAAGAGTTAACTTTATCCCTTAAAACGAATATTTTAACAAATACTCACAGTTGAATTATTATCCCCGCTATCTCCAGTTATACATTTTATTATCCAAATTAAACTCTGACGTATGTATTGTTTATAATCTTCAATGGTAAAATTCCTTAAGTCAACAAAATCCGGTATTTTTCCTCTCGAATGTCACTGCATATTTTATCCATTTGTGCTAATTCAGAAGGGCCTATGAGTATCGATTGCGAAACAGAAGAATCGTCAGTATTATCGATATATTCGTGGAGAGTTTCCGTTTTTCCAAATTTTGGTAGAAGGATAGATGGTTCTTTCGCCCGTCTCGATTTAACAATTTCTATTTGTTCTCCTAAATGTTTTCTCAACCCATATGAAACCCATTTAATCGAACTCATTTATTATATATCTCAGCCTTCTTTTACTTTAGTTAGCACATTATCAAATGGTCCGTCCTCTGCGTCCTTAGTGACTTTAATTGTTAACTTTTCCGAAGAATCAGATGCTTTTCGATATTTTCTCAGATGTCTGTTTAAGAAACTCACGTGGTATTTAACTTCCATGGCAATCAAATCATTGGATCCTATTCTCTTTAAAACATCTGCATTTATACCTGTTATATACCTTTTTATTTTCTATGTTCATAGACATTACTTGTGACAAGCGTTTTTAGGGTAAACGTTTCTGACGAATGACGCACCCGTTAATATTAAAATGACTTCCCCGCAATGATTTACCTACTGTAGGAGGTGGTGTTAAAGTTAAACCTCGTTCCAGGAATTGGTCTTGTCTAGAAATTTTTTTACGTGAAGCATCAATATTTTTGTTGCTTGTGTACATTAAATAACATGACTTATGCCAATACCATATACTTATATGACCGAGTTTGATGTCTTTAATTATTTTGTGAATTTGTGGATCGGAAGTTTTGGTTATGCCGTCTCTAATGTTTGTGCATTCTATAAAAGTGACTGCAGCTTTATTAGTAACACTTAAAGATGCACCTTCTCTTTTGCAAATAATACATATTGGACGGAGCTTACCTTTAAATTTTAACAAACATTCAAGATCGTTTTCGTCACTTGTACCGGTCCGATCTGTACTATCCATAATATTATATTCTATAACTTTACAACCCCAGTTAAAAAATAGTTATAAAATACTAGTTTACTTACAATCAATCAATGCCACTTCTGATTCGCTCACTATTGACCACTCTCACTTTAGAGTTCGTTTCAAATTACACAATTGTAGAAAAAGAACAATGCACTAATAAATTGTAACAGGCTCATTCATATGAATACGCTTAAAAATAAACCCCACCACAGCAATAGGTGATAGTAAAGGTATGTGGAATGGTGTATAGACATAATTTGTAATAAACTTTAAGTTTACACAAAAGCAACTTTGCAGATAAAGGTTTCACACATTTCCATGCAGGGACAACGTTACATGATGTAAGAGCGAAGTGGAGCTACGGGAAACGTAGAGATGGATGCAATTCACCGAAGTGAAAGCCCGCTGCATCAAAGTGAGAAAATACTTCGTTGTTTTACTTTTAATTACATATTTAGTTTAATATTATAGATAGAATTATAATTATAAGTATAACGTAAAGATAAACGACGAGGAAAACTCCTTTCAAGAGTAAATTTTTTTAAGTTTCGTTTATTAAATAATACGATGTAAACGCAAAAATTGCTCAAAATTTAGAAAATTTTTACGGGTTCTGAATTGAGATAATGGCGTTTTAAGTTTAATTCTTCCGTAAAGCCCAATGTAATTTGCAACGTTTGACTTTATTTATAACTTTCACTGTACAAAGATAATTGTTATCTATATACAAAAAATTCCAGGTTTTTCTGCTTTCCGTACACGTGCGTAACTCGTTTTACGTTTTTATGCTCTAATGCATGGACCGATTTTGGACGGCCTGACATTTAGAATCAGTATGTCAGTAGGTAAGATTGGAGACTTTTGGAACACACCACAATTCCGAGGTGCCACATTTCCAAGGTTACCACAATTCCAAGGTCCCACCCGCCCAAGGTTACGCAATAAGTAGGTAATGACCACAT
The DNA here is from genome assembly GCA_036346205.1 of Vesta saturnalis. Lineage (NCBI taxonomy): Eukaryota > Metazoa > Arthropoda > Insecta > Coleoptera > Lampyridae > Vesta > Vesta saturnalis. The sequence continues at coordinate 14,131 of JARFJB010000174.1, forward strand.
AGAAATTTCCCAAGGTCGCACATGTCTAAGAATACCACACTGTAAGGTGTAAAATACGAAGGTCACTAACGCTCAGCACATTCACAAAGCTATTTGTATAACCTACCTACTCAGATAGACATCTCACTTTTTCAATGCTTGCAAATGTAATTTTTTTTACACTTCTCTGATACCATACTTAGAACCAAAATAAAAGATGATAATGTTATGCTAATATAATTATTTGTTGTATGTACAAATGTAACCAGTGCAAAGTGCAAAGGTCCTTTTCACTTCTGTATCATTACACCTGCGAGGACGTGGTGCACGTAATTGGGCGTACGTGCAGTGTGGTGCTCATCGGAAATGCTCCTGTAGCGGGGTGTCGGATGACCGCCATTGGTTTCTTCGAACTCCACGCATGAAGCATGTATCGTCTGAAGATGCTCCTCTGGAGGACTAGCAGATGTTCATCAGCGGTACATGATGGTATACCATCACAGTATGATTGATATATTTGAGCATATACACCGTGTGGTGCGTATCTGTCTGTCTGTCCGTCTCTCTGACCGTATATCTGTCTGTCTGTATAGTAGTCGCCGCGCTGAGTCAGTTAGTGTCCGTCTGTATAGTGTGGGTCCACACTATTGGGGTCGACGTTTTTCTAGAAATGTATCATAAGTAGAAGGAGAGCTCTATCAGTTATACTTACTATGCCTGTCTCGATCACTTGCTAGGACCACTTGTCGAGGAGCTGCATTACGAACTCTGATGAGTTTGTAAAGTCCACCAACCTCTTCGACAGTTTCCAGTATCATTTCCAGATATACAATTGCGTGATCATACCCACTTAATATACTATGCCAGTTAAGGTATAATGTTACAAGCCTAGTGTGGGCCCGGTAGAGCTGCTCTTCTAGAGAGCTCTCCGTAATCACGACATCATAATTCCGGACGAATGGCACTATGGCTATCAGCTGTAATGAAAAAAAAATTATAAATATAAATAAAGTAGTACTTAGACAGTACATACCGTGAATGTGAGACGGGCCCATTTCATGATGTATGTGCGTAGAACAGCCAGTACCACCCGGCAATAATTAGAAACGCAGAATTGCGTTGAGTGGTACTGTCTTCCGGCGCCATCGCACACATAGCGTTGTATAGGGGTGGAAGCATAGTGCAACCAATGGTCATAGGGATATTTGTAGCTCAAAACCAGCCATCGTCAAGTTCATCGTCGTCATTGTCTTACACGTCGTCAGTGTTTTAGTTATTTCCGTAACCCTGGACCTGCGGAGCGACGTTTGGAGCACTGCCATTATTATTGTTCTCGTCCTGTATGCTGTTATGTGACTGTTCGTGTGCACTTAGTGGTTGTACTACGTCTGACAGTTCGTGAGCGCTACGTTCCAGTTGTTGCATGTTGTTAATGAGTCTTTATATAGTTCCCCTCATCGCTACTCTCTTCAACGATGATTTAGTTACAAAAGTCAGTATGTGTTTCACGAAGTAGTCGCTGTTGTCGTAATGTTTGTCATAGTCGTCAGAATCGTAGCTGTAGGCATGGTCCATGTCTATGTCGGCGTCACCAGTTTTGAGGTAATACTTCCCAGCACAGGAAGAACATACTCTCTCAACACTGGATGATATGCTGACGAAGTCGTTACTATCATCTTTACGTTCGTGTATGTCAATAGGTAGTGGTGTGTCCTCGTCACTAATAGTAATGATTTTGGCATTGGTCATGTCAAGTAGTACTGTATCCGCATCAGTAATTTAATCTTGGAGAGAGTCCAAAGGGCGGGAGATACAGAACCTCAGGGGTAGAGGGGGAGGAATCCTGAGGTGTAGGTGCTGAAGGGAGGCCAACGTAAATTTGGATATGAAACGTTAGAAGTAGGAGTTGGCGGGACATCTGGGAGAGGAGTTGAAGACGCTAGCGGGATGAAGTTGAATGGATACAGGAGCTCCTCAGGCGATAGAGAACGGGGGTAACAGAAACCGTTAAAAAATAAATAAAACGTTAAAAATGAACCAACCATGATAAAAAAATTAAAAACAAAACTTGGTGGTTTTTACCTGGGAAGATGATGTGGAACTTGCTCTTGAAGAATTGTATGTTCGATGTGTCAACTATAGAATCAGTTGTACGAATAATTTGTACTGTTTTCGTTTCGCTAAATATAGGTGTTTCCCCCACTAAACACAACGTTTTTCATGCATATTTAGAGAACATTTTTCAAAATTATTTTGTGGACTTGTAATAATTTTCAATAAAGTCTGTAGAGACTAAAATTTTCAAAAGTTATTTTGTTAAATCATTTTCAATAAAATCTTTAAGGGCTTGTAAAATTTGCAAACGATATTTTTGTTGGCTTTCATCTTTTTTATATTAATAATAGTAATCACTTTTAGATGCTGTAAACCCAAGTGTAGCCGTCACCGTAGTGGAGTACTACGTCAAGCGTAAACAGAGGTAAGAAAGCGCTTTCGTGTATTACTGCCACATATGAGTAATTTAAATTGTTTTGCTTTTAGGTAGGTCATGAGCATCGTAGCTTGTGATCGTCCCGTAGCGGTGGGTGGACGAGTTAAAATCATAAGCCACATTGTGATACTACCGCGAGGTGACACTCCTGAGGAGGTTGTTGAGAGAACAGCCTCATACGAATCACGCACAGGATGTGATGGAGCTGCTCCAGGAAGGAGGTTCTGCCGGTGGCTGGGTGAAGAGCGAGCAGTATTTCGACCAGGATGACTGTGAAGTAGCGTTGCGGTTTTTTGATACACCACGTACAGCAGACGATTTGGATGTGGATGAAATACTGCTCACCCTACAACCTGTGCGTGAGCAGTATGAGAGGATGCAGTCACCCGTTGGTGAAGATCAGGTAGAGATTGCATCATGTCTTAAGTCCTTACTGCATTGCAGAGTTTGGGGATGAATGGTCTCCACTTGCGGGAGAGCGTTCATCGTCAAACTCTGTGGCACAGCCGGTGCTGGGGAAAAGGAATCTCCGATTACTCTGACACCTGCACGCGTTATAGATAAGCAATCGTCCACATCTGCAACATATGCAGAGTGCAAAATAGTAGTGAATCCATTTGAAGGTTTGCCGAGCCCTGCTTCAACCGTAAAATTTATGGAGGAGTGGTCGTATAGTAGTTCTACGGTAGGAGGAGAGGTCAGAGGACCCATTTCTGATAGTATCCTGAGCCCTACTTGTATTGCAGAGTTCGATAAAGAGTGAATTGCTCTGAACTCTTCGATAGAAGTGGAGTGAATGGATGAATCATCAGAGAGTATCCTCAGTCCTGTGTGTGCTGTTGATTTTATAAATCATGAATGGTCGCTAAATGACTTACCAGTACCTAGTAGTCCTGCAACACCCATACAATACTTACCTGCGCAATCACCGGTGAGGGATATATATATATATATATATATATATATATATATATATATATATATATATATATATATATATATATCATTATTATTGTTTCCTTACCCGTGCGCCACTCTACCCATCAACCTGATATATCCATCATACATATTATCCTATTCCTGGCGATTTGTTACGTTGCGTCCTAGTTTGCATCTCTGGATATAACTTCTTTTCTTAACAGTTGTAATACAGTAATGCTGCAAACTAATAAAGAGCAATAAGCTGTTAAAAAAGAGAATTATTACAAAACACGCAACTCTACCCGTTCACGTATACATTTTTTATACATTCTCTCTGTTACAAATCGCAATAAAACGTTTCAATGTGAACGTCTAAAGAAATTTTCAAGAAAAGACTCTCTACTGCGACATCTAAAAAACTGCGTGTTGGATAAGTATTCCAACTACCCACCTTCAGAGATGCCGCAGGCTGTACCGCAAAATCGTTCCGCACTTAGGTATGTGGTGCAACCAAGTACTTCCGATGCGAACAGAGCGGAACATAGCGATATTGCTGAACATCTTGCACAACCTGGACCATCAGGGTTAAACAGCTTAAAGAATAATGTGCAACACAGGCATGCTGACGATTCCTTTGCAGAACCAGGACCATCGGGTTTGAACAACTCACGGAAGCGTAAGTCAGACCAAAGCAGCGAACCAGTACATAATAAAAGTAGCAAAAGTGTTGAAATTGTGAACTACACTGGTTGTTCGGTTGATGTTCCTCGATATGCTTATCAAGAACACCTTAGAAGCAATAGGCACAAATCAAATGTATGTCTACTCATTGATACTGGGGTTGAAGTGATTCGCAATGCTTTTAAACAACGCATTGTTTCGTATAGACTATCACCATGCAATACCCATACGGATGTGCAGACGTTTATGGGTGACGTTAAAGTGAATGTTTTGAAACTAATACAAATTCAGTTGCAGAAACACTTCTCGTTGAAATGTAATGTTGAGTTGTACTTTCTGAACAGTAGATAAAGTACCAAATTAAAGTCCTTTCAAACGAAATATGATATATTGAGTATCGGGATGGTGTTGGAAGAGTATTTTCAAAGAGTAGTGGAAATCTTGGATGCTAAGCAATCAGAATTTCAGCATAAAGATTCTGGTAAGTGCGAGTTATGAATAGTAGGGTAGTACATTATTAATATATGTTGTTTCGTAGGGTGGTCGCTGGTGAATTTCGTATATTTAGAGGTAAACATGTTGAAATTTTCTCCCACTACGGGTTCATCCTATAATCATCCTGAAATTTCGCATAAACATGCCATAATGAATGTGAAGAATATTGATAGTTTCTGCTTTGCGTGGGCTACTGTATCAGCATTAGTGACACCGACGGGTTACCACAATGGACGACTTCTTACCCTGATTTCAGAACGTTATTCAACTGGAACGGTGTAGGATTTCCTGTTAAGCAGACTAACATCTCAACGTTTGAGTGCAACAATAATATCTCAATCAATGTTTATGGACTGGAGGATACGTATCGTGATGGTCATCGAATTGCTGAGGTAGTAGGTCCTCTTTACTATGCAAGAGCTAAACAAACCATTCATGTTAATTTGTTGTTATTAGTCAGTAACCAAACGGATAATCAGCATTATGTATGGATAAAAAATTTTTCTCGTTTACTTAGCAACCAAATAGGTCGACGTAGTGGGGCAAAATATTTTTGTGATTCATGTATTCATTACTTTAGAGCGCAGGAACAATTAACTCGACACCCGGCGTAATGCAAACAAAAGACAGAACCGGGGAGTTCTATGCGGAAAGTAATATGAACCGCTATTAGTACCGATAAATACGGCTGAACCCGATCCCGAACAACCGTTCACGATAAAAACGTGTAAACATGAACCATACTCATTCAGTTATTATATTAAGTGCGGTGTAAACGATGCTTGGTCCAAATTAGAACTTTATTGGGGGTTAATGCCGCGGAGGTATTTATTACACGACTCGAAAGTGATGTGAAACGGATATATAATGAGCATTTGAAAACTGTTGTTCCAATGTTACCACTAACTGATGAACAACTGGTGATACATGAGCGAAGTCGTAATTGTTATATATGCGACAAGATTTTTACGGATGATCTTACAAATTCCAAAGTACGAGATCGCTGCATGTCCCTGGTAAATATCAATTACCTACATTTATCCCAGTTTTTTTCCATACTCTCAGTGGTTATGATGTCCACATGTTCATCAAATAGTTAGCGAGTGAAACTGAAGAAATTACTGTACTCCCTGTTAATAGTGAGAAATATATAACGTTCGGTAAGCATATTTATGTAGATGAATTCATTAATGGTCACGGCTATAGGGAAAAGAAGTACATAAATTTGCGATTCTTCGATAGTTGTAGGTTAATGGCGCATCCTTAGATACTCTATCTCATAATTTCAGATGATCAATGTAGAGAGGTAAGAAAATATTTTGCTGATGATAATGAATTTTAACTAGTTAGAAAGAAAGGCAATTTCCCCTACACGTACGTAGACAATTTTAATAAATTAGACGATGTTACAGTACCTTTCTATGACAAATTCTACGATAAAATGAGTGACGAAAATATATCCGATGAAGAATACTGTCGCGTCCTACTGCTGTGGGATCACTTTAAGTGTAATACACTCGGGGATTATGCTGACATATATTTATAATCAGACGTGTTGCTGTTGGCTCGCGTGTTCGAAAACTTTAGGCTGCTATGTATAAACATGTATGGATTAGAACCTGCGCAGTATGTTACAATACCTGGATTGGAGTGCGATGTCATATTGAAATATACTAAAGTAGAGTTAGAGTTATTGACTGATATGGATATGTACCACTTTTTTAAGAAAGGTATTTGTGGTGGAGTTAATACTTGTGTTGAGCGAAGAAGTATTGCTAACAACGAGTTTGTCCCAAATTACGATCCTAATCGTACTAAAGTCCCTTTACAGTTTTTAAATGCCACGAATTTATACGGATGGAGTATACGGCAACACCTACCTCATAATGGGTTTATGTGATTAACTCAAATTCAAAACTTTGATGTACTGGGGATTAATGATGATGCTGATATTGGGTATGTGCTAGAGGTAGATATATACTATCCGCACCACCTGCATGATGAACACAATGATTATCCTTTTGTCCCGAAATGATCTGCGCACCACATTCCAAGGAGGAAAATTAATTCCTAATTTATGTGATAAGACCAACTATGTTATACATTACCGATATTTAAAACAATGTATACAGCATGGGTTAATTGTTACTCATATTCATAGAGTTTTACGGTTTCGTCAAAGTCCTTGGCTAGTACCATACATAGACCCTAATACAACTGTTCGAAATCAAGCCAAGAACAAAATTCGAAGAGGATTTCTTTAAATGCATGGATAATGGTGTATTTGCGACAAAAGAAGAGTTATAAAGTTATTAACACATTGGGAAAATAACGGACGTACGTAGAAAAACCTCAGTTTAAGAATTTTATTCAATTCACTGATAAATTATTTTCAGTGGAGTTATCCAAACAGGTCGTTACTTATGACAAACCCGTATATGTTGGATTTGGTATTTTAGATCTTTCCAAAATTATAATGTATCGATTTACGATATCTTGAACAATCATTACGGTAATAATGTAACGTTGCTCTATACAGATACAGATTCTTTAATTGTCGAGATAACAACTGATGATGTGTATGCTCATATGCGGAATAATTTTGATGAATATGACACATCCAACTATCAAAACGGTCTGCATCGTATTACTACGAATACATCCGTCGTCGGAAGAATGAAAGATGAGTATGCAGGGAAAGCTATTCAATATTTTTATGGAGCAGGATCAAAATCTTATTGTCTAAAGCTTCCTGATGATCAAGTGTTAGAAAATATGAAGTGGAAAAATCCGTTAGTTCAAAAGTTGACAAACCGTGATACAAATCTGTTGGAGGTTTGATTAAAAGTAATATGTAAAATTTCGTGATTAGATCAACTTTGCAATTACGTATACTGAAGTTGTACTAACAGACACGTTTCGGTCCCAGGATGACAAACGGTATGTGTGGCACTATGAATAATTTGGGAATATGCAATCCAATTAGAAACGGTCGTCCTTTGAGTGGTCTACTAGAGGTTGCTAGGCAAATGAATTTGTATAATCCAGTTAAGCTATTAATATTTTATGGAGTTGGTAAAATTTATGTTAAATCTCATAATGAATGTAGAAATGTATTAACAACAGTAATATGAGTAATAAAACATTTTGAGGCGGATATTTAATAAGATATTATATTATTAGTGTCAATCAACTTCGAGAATTATAATATATATATATAATATATATATATATATATATATATATATATATATTATATATATATTATATATATATATAATAATAAAAAATGTATATTTACAATTTTATATAAAAAAAATAACAAACTTTATCATTACATAATTATCGTACAGATGGTATACATTAGACAGAGCGCAGTGACATAATGTACAATGATAACAAACTGGTTGCAAAACAGGAAGATAGGATGTTTCAAGTTCTATAACGGGTTGTGTAACAAATTTTCTGATGTAATCCGCTTTCTCTCTACCCTTGACTAGACAGTTCTGTAGGTTGAATCAACCGACTGAGATTCTTGAAATTGTTGTGGTGTGTATGCCCTCTTCCCATTTTATACAGTGTTGATTATGAATTAACCAAGTAGCTTGACGCGACTCTCCGCATTTAACGTATGCCATGGATACGGTGATTTAAACATGTAGTGGGCCACTTGTGTTCCATTAAAATTGCGAGTTCTTTCGGTATAAAACTTTTGAAAGTTTAAAGCTCTTGTACGTCGACTATGACGGGCATCGTATTACACGCTGTCTTACTGCTTTGTTAACGCGTTATACGTAACTGCGATCTGAGTATAACACAGTATGCTGTCGTATTCGCGGGTATGTTGACTGCTGTTTCGAATTCTACACGAAGTACTACTACTTTAGAGTGTAATGTCTCTTTTTGATTCCAACATTCTACCACTATCAATGGTGCGACTGTTGTAAATTGATTAGGTGTGAGTAATGGTTGACCATCTCTTTGATAATAGGACATTTGGAATTTAGCAAACATTTCATACAATGTAGCAAAGCAATTACTGTCGTAATTCACGTTTAAATTGTCATACGGATAACGATCTGTGTTAAGGAATACCCTAATATTCTTTAGTGCACATTTACCGAATCTGCTCGATATTTTCTCGCCCCGTTTGAAATCCGATAATAATGTATCTAGGTGTTTCTGTACTAGTCGATGTTTTGATTGCCCATGTATGGTTATCTGTTATGGGAACTGCTGGCTATATGTTTCCCAATTTCTAAATGCTACTGAAGTATTCCCATTTTTATCAATGTAGTTTGTTAACGCCAATTCCACCGCTAATGCTGGAATGATTTACGGAACTTTCCAATATATTTTATCTATTAACTTTTAGTGCTTCATATGCAACAGTTGAAATTACCGCATTGGTATGAATGTTACTGCGAATTAAAACCAATTCTTGTATGATGTTCAAAATCACTTTACTGTAGTCTTCCGCAAAGCCAAGTAGCATTCGCAAAGGGTCACAAACATTAAAATACCCTAACGCATTTGTTAGTATGCTGTTTGAGGTAGGAAACCAACATGCGTTTTCATTACGAGCGAGGTCGTTGGGTGTCAATCATGCCAAACCTTTCATTGTAGACGTTAATCCAACCTTCATCACGGAATATACCACTATTCCATTCATTTCGTATCTAACTTCACTGAATAAAAATGCAATGCCATTATTAGCAAACCGTGTGGTGTTAGAGATGGCACCATCCTCCCTCAGCAATCTTCCCACTACGTAGACATAGCTTTCTGATGGTAAAGTGCACGTGTATTCCTGAATGGGTACTTTGATTTCATCAGTGCTTCCAAATCTCGTAGTATATGGTTGATGGGTGTGGAGTTCGTAATTTACTATGGCATTAACAACAACAACTGTTTCGTTTATGTTTAATATACTCATTGTATTACTATGAAACCAAGACTTTGCAGGTATGCTTTTCTGCAAATGCAATTCTATCGTTATGACTTCACCGTTCAAATTGACGAGGTCTCCGCCGTGGTTTACTATTTTAAGTGTTATAGTTGAAATGGTGGATGTATTTATAGGTAAGTAGATGAGATGTAGAGGTGATTTAATTGTTTTGCATTCCGCTGGTACACTGGAAGAGAAGTGATGAATAATATGTGACGTCTCCCCATTTTTAGAACTTCCACTTGTTATATTGCATTCGATAATTAACTAATTAATCTTAATAATGTTAATGGGATCTTCAGAGGTATGTAATTCATGACCTTTGTAAACTTTTTTGTTGAATCCCAGCATAAGTCCTATAGAATTTTATATATTAAAGTTAATATCATGTGTTGCCTTCACAATTGCTTTCATAGTGTCATTGTTCGACGGTAAATTAAACAATTTATTCGAATCCTTCACTGTATCATTTATATGTTTGTTCACATCCGCAATTTCGTATGATCCTGGCGGTATTGTGGTTCTAGTTCCTTCAAATATCAGTTGTACAGTATTGAAAGATTCAGAACTAGTTAACACCATTACATGTTCCGACTCATTATCAAGATAAACCGGTGGGCTAAAGTTGGCTCGCAAAATACTGGTTCCGTCGATAAGTGTAAATATGTACGACAGTACATAAGCAACGACTGCTGAGAATCAAAACGAACCGTCGTATAAAAATCGTAAGACTAAATGACCGCAATTGTATGTTTTTTTTTATGATTGTGGACCTGAACAGGCTAAATTAGGCCTATCGTGCTAAAGCACTCAGGAACACTTAGGAGGATGGATAGAGGGATAATGAATTGCCAATAGATGCCTATGAACAGCCTCCTTAAATTTTTCATATCATAAGTGAGAGAAAACAGGAACTAGGAGATCATTCCACAGTTTGAAGCCGTGTAACAAATGGATTGCCGTTTACGACAATGGAGATTTGTATCATACTGATGATGTAAATGAGCAACATGTTTCTGCAAAGATACGAGATGGTATCAAAGAATATAATTCAGCAACAAAATAGCCGTTGTAATAACGATAATACAAAGAAAGAACTGAAACCATCCTTCTATGTTCAAGGGAAACAAAATATCAGGTTGTAATTGTTAATATGTATTGAAGTTTTGAACCTTGGTATAGTTATAGTCAATAGTGTTTCTGCTACTATCACTTTTAAAATACTGAATTAATTCTAATGGTGGTTTAATATGTTCTATGCTATAAAAATATGGAATATGCCCATAACGTTTGATGTAAGCCGTCCAGTGTGTTCCCCTGTTATTTTGATCATCCAGATTCACGTTATCACATTAATTCGTATGGATTCGTGAAGGTAATTTATCTCGCATGTATATCCCTCTAAAATAGGGATTTTTAATTTCTCAACAAATTTTGATAGCTCAACGTTGCTTAAGCTTCAGTGGGAGTTTTTTGAATACGGTTGTAGATATAGTCCTAAACCTTGCTTATATGGTTTTATATATAAGACTTTTCCTAAAGTAGCGGATTCCGTTGCTTGATTGTGTCGTTTGGTTTTTTCTAACGATTTTCATGCAGTTTTTGCGCTTTTGAAACTGCAGCTCCACCTCCACCCAAAGAACCTAAAGCTCCTAATGCTGCAAATAGCAGAATAAGAGATGTGAATCCCCCACGTTTTGGTATTGGTAATATTCTTCTCTTGAGTGTCAAGACCTTTTTATGTTTTAAAACGTTTAAGGCTTGTTGTACCGTAGATTTTAACGATGACCGAAGTTTACCACGAACACGACGTCGAGCTAGAAGCACTGCTTTGTTGAACGAAATTGGTCTGTTTCTGTGAGAATGCTTCCTACGTCGTGATTTGCTTCCTATTCCCATTGTTCTTTTTCTTTTCACTATACCGCCTATGGTTAATGCAGCTGCTCTTCCCCCAAAGCTTTTTGTTGCAAAGCCTTATCAGCTATGTGGCGATGCCTTAGATCGTTTGACTGCGAGTATGCAATATCGTGTTCTTTACACGCTTCGTCCAGTTCGTTAATACATCTGTCACCGCGAGGTAGTCGTTCTCCTAAACGGGTTCCCGGACCGCAACATTTGTACATAGGTGTATGTAACTCCACGGGTAATTTATTTGTTAAGGTGTTAATTAATCCAGAACCCTTTTTATAGCTATTACACCAAGAACTATGCTTCATACCACACTGATACAATTCACTACTAACTATTTAATGCGTATGACATCACACACACACACACACACACACACACACACACATATATATATATATATATATATATATATATATATATATATATATATATATAATATATATATATATATATATATTTATATTTATAATTATATTTGTAAGCTAATATTAAAACACAGTCGGATATAACATGAATTATAACTTTTACGATGATACCCTTATTATAATTATTTAAATTGCCCAAACTAACTTTTAAAAACAGTCGCATGTAAAGACTCATCAAAGTTAAAAATTTAGAAGAAACTTTATATTTAAATGAAAATAAATTATTATTTATTTGAATTATACTAAGATTTTGAATATAATAATTATAGTTAATTTAATTAATGCACATTGAGTTATTGCCCAATTATATTTTATTGTATCTAACTTGCTCAAAGAACTTGAATTATAAATTTTAATTTGCATTAATATATGTGTCACACCTTGTACATAACAAAATTCTTCAAAAGATACTTGGGCATGCGCTGTGAATACGCAAACATGTGACTTTTGATTACAATAAAAATGAAATTCGCCATACATGTAAGTATAAATACGTCTGAATTTATTCAATATAATATTAACCATTTAAATTTTTAGACCAAATAATATTCCCTTTGGACATGCATACGCGTTGTCGCACATCATGTTTGTTACAAAGGATGAAAATTATGAACACAACAATGAAATACAATGTCAACAATAAAGTACAAAATCATATCACTCACATAAAATGTCCTCCTCATCTGGTTACTGCTGATGAAGTTGATTGTAGAAAACAGCCCCTTCGAACTCCAAGTCTGCTTCTCAAACATCCCAATTTTCTTCAATATAAACAGCTTATACGTTTACATAAGTTTCACTAATGTTATTATATTTCTGATGAATCTTTATTTTTAGGATCATCACACTTCTTATATTTATTTCAAAATAAATTTTGAAAAGCATGGATAGTTTAAAGGTTATTATAAATTAAACACTCTTCCAGTAAATAAGGTGTATAATGATGATAACACGAAGAGAACACAATTAAATATCCATAACAACGTAAACAAAACAAACTTAAAAAAAAACAATGTCGACACTGCGGAAATATTTTCATTAACTATCGATAACATCCGATTTTGATATTTAAAAAGGTAAACTAACCTTAATTTAATTATTTTCCGACAAAAGACTATCACTTGTTTCTTTTAACACTTCCGATACTAAAATCGCACTTTGTTTTTAACGAAGTGACGTTATTTTGTTTAAAATAATTTCACAAAATTTGGCAACATTTACTTTAGAAGCTGTTGAAACAGAGAAAAATTAAGAGAGATTGTAATCCTTCAGCACTTCTATTTATATGAATTAACGACCAAAATTTGATTGTTATCATAGTTACCAACAATGTTTTAAATTCTGATTACAGAATTTTACATTACTATAATTTCAAACCCCATAACTTTTGCCCTTAAACCTTTCTTAAAACTAATAACATATTCATAATCTATAAATTTTCCTATAATTTAAAACCAAAACAACTAATTCCTACAATTAATAACCGTTAATTTTCACCTAATTATTGATTTTAAGCTAATTTTTGTACTTTACAGGCCTAAATATTTCCACATGAATATGGGATGTCTACACATAAATATTCATCTTTACATGCCTACCAATTGAAAGGAAAATTATTTTAATTTTCAAACACTTCTTAGAAACTAAATTTGACAAAATGGTCACAAATATAGTGAATTGTAAACTTGAAATTGAGGCTACTTACTATTTTGCCTTTTATAATTTATTTATACAAATCGTCTCAATCTAAAATATTTTACATAAATTTTATGTGAGGAAATAACATATCATATTGTTAACAATGTAAAATTTTTCACACTTTTAACCACTATAACTGTTTGTGAAAGTGTTTAAACTTAATGTTTATGTCTCAATTTAATTTAATTTAACACTTTTGTAGTTTCATAAGTTCTTCTACGACTAGTGTCAATTGTGCAAATCACTAGCATAAGGTCTGTAAATGTTGATTAAACACAATAATTCCAGATCTGCTGCTTAATTTATGTTTTATAGTTTTCGATTCTTGGCTGCGTACATTTAAATTGTGACATTGATCCAGTCTATATCTAGTTTTTAACATTATTTTGTCAACTACAGTTGTATCTCATGTCGTCAGGAACATTATGTTTAAATAAACTTACTAACTAAATATGAACTTGAATTAAATCATAACGATAACTAAAATACTATACTTAAATGTAATGTTGTCGATTATCCTTGTATTAACATTTTATTATGAAATATTTAAATTTACATACATCTTAATGTTCATCAATCATTCTTATCTAGAATTATAAAGAGATGTACCATTTGTACAAACCAAAAATTATTCACTATATGACTTATATAGCTACTGAATGTAATTTAAATCATTATATATATATATATATATATATATATATATATATATATATATATATATATATATATATATATATATATTACCACTATACAGTTATAGTTCAGTACTATAATGGTGACACCGTTTCATTCAGATACTGTATTACAAATAATTATTATCATAAATTAAATTATAGTTATGACATCACTTTTAATAATAATCACTACTCAGAACATAGTGGTCTACTAAAAAGAGATTGTAAGCGAGGTATAATCGTCTGTCCGTCAGGTTGCGGAAAACAAGTGTAATTATAGAACATCCAAATGGTTTATGTTTTGAAAATATTTGTATACTGTAAATTTGTAAAGATCCACGTCCTTACGTATGTTTTAGAATAAATTATTCGCGGACCAATATCAATTACAAAAATTACGCGATATGCACACAAATAATTCATTAATTACCGCTGACGTGTATTTCTAAAACCAGTAAGTTTTGCACGGCAATTTAAACCAATCCATAACGGCATCCCCCACGGTAGCCGCGAAGCCGCCACAGATGCACCTTTATAAACCCGCGACCCGCGGGTTTATGAGTCGATTCGTCTGATCTCCCCTGCTGCTCGAGAGAAGAACATAGTCGTGAAATACCTGCTCGATCGTGAGCGAGACCGCCACGCTGTTCCCGATATCCAGTAGCCGCCAGTACCGATTGCTTCATGTAAGCACCGACCTGCTAATCGCTGCCGAGGAGTCCATCGCGACCTTGTGATAACACGCACCACCTCGCGCCGGGCGACCTAAAGTTTAATCCCGAACTGCAATTAAAAGACACGTAAGTTGTAGAGTTATAAAATCTAACAATTTACAATCAGACATTACAGAACGTAAATAACGACGGGCTTAGTCTCCGGGAGTTATAACGTTATCATTATGCAAATACCTACATACAGGGCGTAACGAAGGGAAACCGCGTCGCCTGACTCATACACTACAGAAAGGGTGCGCAGGGTAGATCCGACGTCACTCGCAAAACTGAGGGTGAAGGTTTGATACAGGGCTGTAAAGACCTACGACCCTTTTCTTAGTTAAACAGGTTAGACAGGCTGTTGCCTACCGTCTACTGTTGGAGTTAAGGCCTCCGCTTAATACACATACATCCACTACATACAAACAAACAATAACCACACACGGTGTCTTTAATCGCAGATGAGTACACAATAGACCTGTTGCATAAATTTGTATTCAGAATAACCATCGCGAAATACCTAGTGCAAAACCGTTCTTCAATAGATTAAGAATATACGCCGAAAATTAAAACATTAGATAATACGTAAATTATCCAATATTTACCGGTAGTTAATAATACAAATGCTACCTGGTGTATCTTACTAGTTACCTTAGTAAAAGGATTAATTTAAAAGTAAATTCATTTTAGTATAGCGAGTATTTCGTTTACTTTATAATCTGTATGTAACTAAATTTAGTTACGCCGTTAGGACGTAATCCAGTTACTTAAATAATCTAAGCGCATTCTCAAACCGGTTATAATCAAATAATTGTAGACCAGAGATCTCGCCTTTGCGTACGCGAACCTTCCGCGTACACGTACCTTCATCGGAGTACGACATACCAGCTTCAGCGCTCCAGAGATACTGAAGAGTTTAAATATACCATGCGCATAATCCGAGACCAGTATTGATTTTCTCCCGTGACTTAGAAACAACTCGAGTTCGTTGCGCTGGCGCTTCCCACCAAACTATATTGAGGCTACCGCACCCGCTTCTGTAAAACAGGACCGTAATATAAATATTAAATACCAGGTAAGGAGTAGATTAGGACACTATATACACTTGTTCACAGAAACGACTTCGCACCCAATAACAACTTCCCCAAGAGAACTAGAGGAAGGAGCTCTAAGGGCCCGATTATATATATTTAGTTTAATTTGTTAATAATATTTTTGTGTTTTGTTAAATTACTAAATAGTATACGTCTACAACCGCTTTCGTATAATTATTTAAGGTGACAGTTAAGCCCACTAAATAATACGAACCACACCCCGTTTAATAAGAATTTATAAACACGACTGAGTATAGCCGAGGCAAAATAAAACCGCGCTGGGTTACCACCAAAGAAGGGCGGTTACATATAATAACTCCCAGATTCAAAAGTGGGGGCTTATAATCTTTATATCAACCCAAATACCAACACCTACGAAATTTACTTACACCTTTAAAAAATATCGGGGATTTCGAATACAGTGATAATAGTGACATATCCCCTATTGATTCACGTAAAAATTCAATAGTGATTTTTGGTGATGTAGCATTCCATAAACAGAATGAAATAAGGTATCATTTCTGTTTTGGCAAACACCAAAACAATGATTGTTTCTATCTGTCCCAAACGTATTCTTGTATTCCAAAACAGCTTATACGTGATAATGCGAATATACTAGTTCTGTTTCATTTGATAGATTTAAGGACTTGCGTTTGTATTGCTGGCGTGACAAATTTGGATTTCTTGTGATTGATAAAGAGAGTGATGTTAATGCAGGTCGTTTCCGTAAGGGACTTGACTGTTACATTGCATTATAAATACTACACTGGATATGTAGACATGCAGTAGTAGGAGGAGCGCTTATTACAAGACATTTTGCGCGCTCGCAAGAGTGTGCAACAAAAATATGCTTGTTTAAAGGAAGATACTGCACTTACAGAGCGTGCAATGGAGGCGCACTTTGAACCTATAACACAACCATTGAAACAATTTATTACTAAGCAAGATGGTTCTCTCGTCAAAGCTGAACCATTTACATCAGAATTCGGAAAAACTGAGCCTGTTGCACATGAAAGGGAAGTTTTTTTACATCATACGCCTAAAACATCTGAAACTCGGAAGACATCACGTATTCTTGTTCCTGACGCCGTTCCACAAGTTTTAGAGGAAACTGTGATTGCTGATACCACACATGACAAAAGGGAGATTCCTACTATACAACAATTGAAATCAGAACTGTTAGCTGCTGGATCTTCATCGTCCTTTCAAGATCTTAGTCAGTATGAAGGATTAGCGAAATTTTATGTGAAAGGTACATATATTTAGAGATCCCGAAGACGAGTATGATTTAACATACGATGTACACTTTCTTCCTAAAAAAGAAAAACTTTATATTGGTGATGCTGAACTATACTTTGTTGGAGAGAATTTTCGTATCGCTTTCCCTGATGGATCATCATTAGACTATGATGGAACTCCGGGATTATATTACCTGCTATTTAAAAAAGCTCTTACGGGATACAAAAGAGTGATCTGCAGCAATACAATGACATTTTGCGCTGCACAAATGCCGCTCGACGTAATTATAACGCAGACGACCAAATCCAAGGCACTAATAGTAGAAAATACATTGAGATCATTAAACCATTACTTCAACCTAGAAAACGACCCGCTACATCAGCTATTGCACCTCCTGCCACAAGATCACGCACAACTTCTGTCTCCAAAAAAGGGGGTGGAATGCAACTATTACGATATAATAACAAAGCGGTTGAGTTTGCACCTTGGAATGATCCGAATAAATTAGTGGATTGGTTTCGGGAGTTATTGGGATCACTGTCGGCAGGAAATACTAGCAATCACAACGAAATAATATATATATATATATATATATATATATATATATATATATATATATACATACTTAACGAATTACGTAAAGCGAAAGTAATAAAATGGATCTCTGGTTATAAACCATTAGTATATTCATTTTATTTCATTGTTACAACGACCATTACTATAGATACTACTACATATCCAGAAATGATGTCAATAGATAAATTTGGTAAACATATTACGTATCATCACAGTGATTCCACGAAACAAGGTGATGTGTATTACGAAACTTATTTTACCTTACAAGGTTTATTGGATAAGAAGACAGTAGATATTCCAATGGGTACAGATGGCAAATATTTGTTTCCTTATACAGAGTCTACAATAGCGCATTGTATGTGGTCACCTCAAGTTCTTCATCTTCAAGTGGATGGTCTACTGTATACGACACCGATTTTTCTAATTAGTCAAACTATACGTAAGGAAGCTGTGATTCAACCTATAATACCAGACGGTGTCAAATTTACGCAGCAACAACCATTTATCATATAGATTCTACTAAAATCGAAAGCGACAAAATGAGTAAAGCTGATATTGTTGACGAACTGCTCAAACCAGCAAGGAGAAATTTTCCGCGGCGTTGTGTAGTACTGAAAGGCTTAAATAATCTCTTTCAAGCTGATTTAGTGGAAATGATACCTTACGCTCGGGTAAGTAAAGGATTTCTATACATTTTAGTGATAATAAATGCATTCTCTAAATATGTCTGGGCTTTTCCCATCAAACGCTAAAATGGTAAACTAGTCGCAGATGTAACGTATAAACTTCTATCTGGTTTGCAAAGTACGCCTACACATATACAAACTGACATGGGAACAGAATTTTATAATGCTGAATTTAAAAAAATTATGAAAAAATGTAATATTACTCATTACAGTAGTTATTCCAACTTGAAGGGGGTAGTATAACTGAACGTGTAAATGGCACTCTTAAAGCAATAATGTGGAAAACATTCAGTATGCAAGGTTCCTATAAATGGTTATCAATATTACCTGAAATTGTTGTGTATTATAATTCAAGAAAGCATAGAACCACCGGATACAAACCTATAGAAGTAACGGAAAATAATGCTGCCTTTATTTTTAAACATTTAAAATGTCATAAAGTTCTTGACCGTTAGACACCTAAATTTAAAGTGGGGGATTATGTACGTATTATCAAATACAGAAGCATATTCTCTGAGGGTTACACACCTAATTGGAGTTACGAAGTCATTCAAATATCAGCAGTGAAACGTTCTAATCCAATTACCTACACATTACGTGATAGTCGAGATGAAGAGATACAGGGACGTTTCTATGAGCCAGAACTTCATAGTGTTGAACACCCTGACATTCACCTAGTTGAACGTGTAATACGACGTCGAGGAAATATGTCTCTCGTTAAGTGGTTAGAGTTTGACACTTCTCAAAATTCATGGATTTCTAACAAAGACATTATATAATACGCTCTGTACGATTCCTTGTATATATTGTAATATTATGATGTAATAAATAACTCTTTTTTTTATTTATTATTAATACATACAATACTATACACTGCTAAAGCGTTTCATAGATACGTAATCACGATGTTGCTTTTCTAGGACAGCTAAAAGTATTTGACTACACTCTCTTCTATTCTTCCCCTAAAGCGTGCAGAGTCTCTTGCTAACTGTTCCCATTCTCCTTTTCGCCCCCATTCTACTACATCGTGAACTACGTTTTTGAGCTCATTAATGCAGACCTCCTTCACTAGTCGTGTTGTCATCTGTTGAAATATAATTCAGTAAATGACATTTTACTTCATGTACAAATTGTTCTAGATATATTTCTCTAAGGTCTTCTATTAACCGCTTAATGCAAAAAATGCACCCTACACCATCGTCATGCGATAGAAAATACTTCTCTCACAGACGTATTACACTACCGTATCTATTAACTAGATTATCTAAATAGTCATCACTAAACGTACCTCGCCCATACATTTTTTCATGTTCAGCATCAAATTCTAGTGATTCAAATTGGCATATTAGTCTTTGCACTGCACTAACACAATCCACAACCTTAGCCCACGACTCTGGACTATAACACATCCACATATTGACTAAGCTTTATTATTATCCCTATTCTCGCTTTAGTCGTTATCCCCACTTATTACTTAAAGGTTTTCGCAACTTTTACGTCAATATCAGTTTTCTCCTTGGCAAATTCTACAATTTCGATAACACATGCTACATTGAGATCAAATACATCTTGTAATGGAACTATTAACCTGTGTCAGGCACTTCCGCTGCCGCATGTATTATTTTAATATAAAATGCAGGAAATTCAATAGTAGGTACTAGATCCAATCGGTAACTGACTATATTAAGAAGTCTCCATAACTGTTCTATAGACTCCCATCCTAAATAGATTTCTGATTCTTCACAATAAGAAATGCGTACAATTTTCATCTTGTTAATAGGTTCATACGATATCGTTTTCGAACCCATCTTAGTAGGTAGCCATGTCCCGTCAGGTGTGTAGAAATAATTTGTAAATATCCCTTGATTGTCCATAAGTATGTGCCATTCCTGCTTATCAAACACCACACCATTACTCTTAGATCCACCAAGTTTCACGACTGGTTCAAAATTGAATTGGGGTGACAGACCGACACTAACATACTTCAATTTACTTTTATTTAAAAAAATACTGCACATTGTTAATTAAAATATCACGACATCCACTTGAATTCATAACACTCACAATCTTCGCCTTTTCTACCGCTTGACGTAATATGTTCTCCATTACATACAACACTGGTTTCACATATACTCCCTCTGCATTTATATTTTCTCACTATTCTATCGTCAAGGTTATCTGCTTCACCTTGACCGCTGCACTGCACGTTACTTCAGCAATCCTACCGTTTCAAGGCCTTTATTCACGTTTCTGCAAGATTACATGTCTACTTCACCTTTCCCCCCCCTCATTTTCAAGGTCACCCATTATCCAGGTTCACTTCATTACAATGTCCCCATTCTCACGTTTACCACTACTCCAAGTTATCATTTTCGAGGTTCACACCCCCTCAAAGTGGTCACAACCTGAAGGTTCCCATACTTACAATGTACTCCGTCTCTCACGTTTACCACTTTCCTAAGGTTATACAATGTGGATATCAATCATGTCATTCTTCAAGGATAACTATACATATGTTTTCACTAGGGCTTTCTTTTCTTTAGAAGTTCGCTTTTTGTGAACTACTTCTCACCTGGGTGGTAATTTGAAAAAAAGGGCTACTGTCTTCTACGACATTAGAATCATTAAAGAATACATATGAAGAAGTGCAATGGAATGCTGAATGGTTTGCCAACCTAGATAAAAGAATTCGTTACTTCCACCATCATGCTTTCATGGGTAACTTGGGATATTCACACACATTTGCTCTTCATACTCGTTATCATCTTGCTGGCCATATGCAGTTATGCTATGACTGTTACAAAGCATTGCAACCAAGAAAATACCGAGTTATTGACCTTCATACACATATGGATGGTGGGTTGCAATTTACCACATGCCACACCAAAAATACTGGTGCTCATCGTGTAGAGCGCCCCTAACAATGCTGCACGAGGTATATGAAGATGATTCATGATTATTTGAACAATTAGTTCCTGTGAGTATCTTACTGTGTTCTAAGGTGAGAAGATGTGCGACGTGACACCAACCTTTTATTAGCCTCAGTATTACAATTGTTTCAATAAACGTTTACTTACGTATCCAACATGGGCTAAAGTTCACTCACCTACATCGCTTGCAGCGGCATGGTTTATTTCCATATCTTCAGAGGATACGGTTGAATGCTGCATGTGTGGAGTTCGAATAATCCAATGGCGGTCATCTGACACACCGCTACAGGAGCATCTGCTATGGGCACCACACTGCACGTACGTTCAATTACTTGCACCATGTCCACGCAGGATTAATGATACAGAAGTGGAAAAGACCTTTTGCACTTGTACTAAATCATAATGTTTTATTCCTAGACAAAATCATATATCTGAATACACTGATTACATTTGTACATACAACAAATAAATATATTAACATATCATTATCTTTTTTAATTTGGTTCTAAGTGTGGCATCAGAAAAGTGTAAAACAATTACATGAGCAAGCCTTCAAAAAGTGAGATGTCTATCTGAGAAGGTAGGGTGCGCAAATAGTCCTATGAATGTGTTGAGTGTTAGTAACCTTCGTATTTTTTACACCTTACGGTGTAGTATTCTTACACATGTGCGACTTTGGGAAATTTCTATGTAGACATAACCTACTTATTGCGTAACCTTGGGGTGGAACCTTGGAAATGTGGTAACCTTGGAAACGTGGGGCCTTGGAATTGTGGTGTGTTCGAAAAGTCTCCAATCTTACCTACTTGTCATGACCTTTCATTTTTGTGAATTTCAGCTAGTGACACCAAAACTCCACGCAAGTCGTTTCTAGACGACTTTCCTTCCAAGGAGCACTCTACTATGAAGCAAGCTCTAGTATACAAATCGAGACTGAATCGGGATCGGCTGACATGATAGTGTGGACAAAGTAAGTTTACCGGACAACATAATTGTGTTGGTCCAAAATCCACATGTGAGCTAAGCTTATGAAAGTGTTAGTTGAGCACTGTTTCATTGACCTTTTTGAGAAGTATCTTAAACTTTATAATATAAAGGTAACTTTTCATCTACCAAGCTGCATTTTATATTCATAAATATTTTGATAGGTTTTTGCGAGTAAATATTTATAGTATGAGATTGGCATATAATGTATTCTAAGCCAAATCTGTCAATATGCAAATTCTAAAAAGTTAAAGTGTATTTCTGCGTTTACTGACATAAATATATTATTATATAAAATTTTTCCTTTTAAACTCTCTTCGAACTTTAAACTTTCACTATTACACTTTTAATCTTTTAGGTGTACTAACACTCGTTTGGTTGAATGCATGATAATAATATTACATATACAACGTACACAAAAAGTAATTAAAATAGTCACCTTTTAAATCCTTGCATTCGATTAATATTTATATAAAACTGCCACAATATTGGCAACTTGAATTCATAATATATACAGCGTAGTAGAGTACGCACAATTTCCTGATCTAAGTTGAAATTATTGAAAAACCATTAGCGTTTTTAATTCTTGGGATAATGTTCTTTATCTAATGTTCTATGACGCAAATTCTGCTTGTCATTTAGTAAGGTTCAGGCACATTAAATTACCGTTCTAAAAGATAACAGAGTACTTAGTATACACTGGCTTATTTTATAAAGGTTTACTATGTTGATGTTCTCAGAACTCGTATAACGTATTATAAGTTAGTGAATGGTTTTCACCAAAAGATAATATTAAACATAATTTTGTAAAAGTCCTTTTAGCAGCATAAAGTATATTTTAAATATTTATATTATTCCGTGTTAACCTAATTAATGCATGTTAATACTATCCGTCACAGAAGGCACTCGTTTTTTCATAAGATGTGTTCAAACACGGTCTATAATGGCTCTTGAATTAGCAGTAAAAATCTATTTCGGTAATAAAGCTAATGTAATTCAAATTATTTACGATGCTGCACAGGAGATAATAAAGACCTCTATAAAGTTGAACAAATTCATTGCTGAACTATAATTAAATGACTAGAGTAAAGCCTATAGGCCAAAATAAATATTCAGAAATACAATCAAGAGAGTTGATAATATTTTACAAGAAAGTAAACAAAAGAGATTTTGGGTATTCTAAAAAAAATTCTTTTTTAACAAAACTAAATTTATTATACTCTACACTTCGGGCATGATTCATTGTAACGAACTACTTAAATTCCAAGAGTTTCTGCTACATATTTGCGATATATTTTATGATAATTGCACATGCAATAACGATTATTACAGCGGTTAACATAAAGTGGGTTATCCCATTAAACTTCATCTCTGCCTTAAAACTTGCGCTAATGACTAATGAATAAATTACGTCATTCTACACTTATATTATTTCTACCAAAATTTTAATTAACAATGTGATTTTTTCATTTAAGCTTGTTACGTGCAAATCTCCACGTATCCTAACTTACAGTAACTGAGCAAGGATAGCCTTAGGGTCTAAAGGAAGCTCAGTCAAAGTAGAAATGGTATGACTCCTTACAGTGACGACGGTGGTAGCTAAAAGTTATGAAATAGAGGGCACCAGCTAGAATTAATAAAAGCACCCCTAGATAATAAGATAGTACTAGTCACTCTCCTAGCTAAGTAACAAATATCAGTAAAGGTGTGGACAGTATCTTAAAGAAACACTACGAGTTAGAACGAAAAAAAGGTTCTGTATTATAAGTGTTTTCTGACTGTGGTTTCATGTTAGTTGAGTTGATCGGCTTATTTCCACAGTTTTTGCTTTTTGAGCGCGACGTTTCGGAAGCGGACTTCACTTTTGTCATCAGTCCTAGCCTGAGAAGGACTGTTTTTGCACTTAAATCGAATGCATATGTACCGTTCACTTAAAAGTCTGACACCTTTACCGCTGAGCCAATGAGTAATCAATACATATTTTTTAGAACTTATTGGAATCCACTTGGGTTTCATTTCACACTAGCTTGGCTTATTGAATTTTCTGCTAGTGCGATGTATGTGACCCTGTCGGGACAAAAACTGCCATTCCTGGATGACAACTAAAAAATATATATTGGATTACACAGTGTCTCAGCAGTAAAGGTGTGAGACTTGTAAGTCAAAGGTACCAAGTTCGAACCTGAGAGTAGTCAAGTGCTTGGGAAATAAATCATAACATATGAATTCGGCTCAAGTCCGAAAACAGTCCTTCTCAGGACTAAGAGAGACAAAGAGACTAAGATGACGGAAGCAGAGCCCGCTTCAAAAAGTAAAAACTTTGGAAATGGCCCGATCAACTCAAATAAGAAAAATCGTAGCATATTACTTCTATTGTTGGTAAATAAATTAAAGTATGTTGAACAAAACCAGATAAATCAACCCAAAACTTAATGACTAAATTAAGTTTAAATCAAAAATAAATTAAATTGAATTAATTAATGGCTAAATGAGTGTTCCTTTCATTTAGAATGTAGTAACAAAGAAATCCATCATTTAGGTATCCAGTTTAAGTAATAAAATAAATTAAATTGAATTTAAAAATTAGAAGTATAATTTTGAATCATTCAAAGCTACGTTATATTAATTGAGCAATGTAAGCACTCTATCAAACAAATATGGATTTCATTTACAATACTAGGTGAATTCGGCAAGTAATTGTAGAGGGCACCACCATGGCACATTTATTATTACAGTATACAAACAATAAGGTTTTAAGCAAGGCAGTAAATAGTAAAATGCCATAACAGATAGGAAATTGCTTTTAATAATTAAATTAATAATGAGTATATAATTTCACCACTTTGAAGCAGCAAGGTTGAATGCATTCACTCCTACAAGTTTTAATATGCATAGAATCTAAACAGAAATGAAAGCTGGCACTATAAAAATCGGCCGAAAGTAAATATAAAGCTGATTCACTTTAAAAGTGAATACTTAAAAGTTGCGTATAACTGATTAAACTTTTAGAAAATAGATTAGGGTATGTCTATACAATCATATACCTAAATTGGTTGGTTCACATATGCACAAGTAAATCATAAAACCACAAGCGATACAAAAGCATAGAGATCATCTGTAACTTAGCTTTCAATTGCCAGATAGTCTTTAGTGTAAATCTTAAAGGTTGTCCACAAGATGTTAGAAGGCACCCTCATCATACCACTTCCATCTAATGTCAAATCGTAGCACAGTAACACATAGATTTCATGAGTTTCTACAAACGTGATATGACAATCAGAACCAAAGGGTGTTTACAGTTACTAGGTACCTCTGTGAATAATTATTACATAAAACCAAAGCGAAAGCATGAAAAGAGATCTTGCCATAAATGAGGTAATAAATACAGAATATTACACCCAATTCAGGCAATGTAGAATTTAAACAAACAATTTCAATATCTCTATCTATCCTCATAAGTGAGTACTTTAGCACGATAGGTCACACTTAGCCTGTTCAGGTCCACAATTATTTAAAAAAACACACAACTTCTATAACAGCTGATGTCTGTGTTTCGAAAAGCGAAACTAGTTAACGACCCCCTGAAAAAAATAAAGGAAAACTAGATAAAGTTAATAGTTACACTCTTACCCTTACCAGATACCAATCACAGAGACATAAGGAATATCTCGTCCTTATAGTAGAAGTTAATAGGTTATGTTAGTAGACCATCTAGAAAATATTTTTTTTTTCTTTAAAGTTGATGGCTTAAAATTGAAGAACGTTGTAAAACAGAAAAGAAGGTCACACAGCTCACCTGACATTTTATTTCCCGCAAACCCGCTTAAAGCATATGAAACAATCATTTACAAATAATTACTCCATATCTAGAAGAATAATTGCAAAGCCGACGCACGTGAGGGATTAAATAAACCCATAAAATTCAAATTTCTTGAGGAAAAACAAAACGTCCCTCTTCACACCCAGAACGAGAAAGAATTTACAATTCAAATTTAAACCCGAATATAAACAGCTGTTTCAAACTGATTTAGGGCAGTAAAAACTTGCTTGAAGAAAATCGACGCAACGCTTATTGGTTATGAAATTGTGTACCACCAACTATACAAACTTTCTAAGTTGCGATAGCAATTGCAACTAACGTCATCAGCAACGATTCATACATTTAACGATTTCGTATACCTAAAGATTCAAAATGCGCTTGGTTACTTGATGATGTCTAGAATTAGTTATTTTCCCTGAAAGTGGGTATTATTGCATCTAGATACTAATAACTATGGTTCCGTAAGAAACTAAATTTTCGGAGGGACTGTGATACAGACCTTATTATAATTTAACAACCTGTGCCTGTGTCTGTGTCTGTGACTGTGTCTATGTCTGTGTCTGTGTCTGTGTCTGTGTCTGAGTCTGAGTCTGTGTCTGTGTCTGTGTCTGTGTCTGTGTCTGTGTCTGTGTCTGCGTCTGTGTCTGTGTCTGTGTCCGTGACTGTGTCTGTGTCTGTCTGTGTCTGTCTGTGTCTGTGTATGTGTCTGTGTCTGTGTCTGTGTCTGTGTCTGTGTCTCTGTCTGTGACTGTGTCTGCGTCTGCGCCTCCGTCTGCAACTGCGTCTGTGTCGGTGTCTGCGTCTGCGTCTGCGTCTGCGTCTGCGTCTGCATCCGCGTGTGCGTTTGCATCTGCGACAGTGTCGGCATCTTCTTCTACGTCTTCGTCTGCGTCTGCGTCTGCATCCGCGTCTGCGTCTGCGCCTGTGTCTGCGTCTCTGTCTGCGTCTGGGTCTGCGTCTGCGCCTGTGTCTGCGTCTCTGTCTGCGTCTGGGTCTGCGCCTGCGTCTGCGTGTGCGTGTGCGCGTGTGTTTGCATCTGTGTCTCGGTCTGCGTCTGCGTCTGCGTCTGCGTCTGCGTCTGCGTCTGCGTCTGCGTCTGCGTCTGCGACTGCGTCTGCGTCTGCGTCTGCGTCTGCGACTGCGTCTGCGTCTGCGTCTGCGTCTGCGTCTGCGTCTGCGTCTGCGTCTGCGTCTGCGTCTGCGTCTGCGTTTGCGTCTGCGTCTGCGTCTACGTCTGCGTCTGCGTCTGCGTATGCGTCTGCGTCTGCGCCTGCGACTGCGTCTGCGTCGGCGTCTGCGTCTGCGTCTGCGACTGCGTCTGCGTCTGAGTCTGCGTCTCCGTCTGGGTCTGCGTCTGCGACTGTGTCTGCGTCTGCGTCGGCGTCTGCGTCTGCGTCTGCGTCTGCGTCTGCGTCTGCGTCTGCGTCTGCGTCTGCGTCTGCGTCTGCGTCTGCGTCTGCGTCTGCGTCTGCGTCTGCGTCTGCGTCTGCGTCTGCGTCTGCGTCTGCGTCTGCGCCTGCGCTTCGTTTGCGTCTGCGTCTGCGTCTGCGTCTGCGTCTGCGTCTGCGTCTTGCGTCTGCGTCTGCTTCTCGTCTGCGTCTGCGTCTGCGTTGCGTCTGCGTCTGCGTCTGCGTCTGCGCCTACGTCTGCGTCTGCGTCTGCGCCTGCGTGTGCGTCTGCGTCTGCGTCTGCGTCTGCGTCTGCGTCTGCGTCTGCGTCTGCGTGCGTCTGCGTCTGCGTCTGCGTCTGTGTCTGCGTCTGTTGCGTCTGCGTCTGCGTCCTGCGTCTGCGTCTGCGTCTGCGTCTGCGTCTGCGTCTGCGTCCGCGTCTGCCTCTTCGTTCTGCGTCTGCGTCTGCGTCTGTCTGCGTCTGGTCGTCTGCGTCTGCGTCTGCGTCTGCGTCTGCGTCTGCGTCTGCGTCTGCGTCTGCGTCTGCGTCTGCGTCTGCGTCTGCGTCTGCGTCTGTCGTCTGCGTCTGCGTCTGCGTCTGCGTCTGCGTCTGCGTTCGTGCGTCTGCGTCTGCGTCTGCGTCTGCGTCTGGTCTGCGTCTGCGTCTGCGTCTGCGTCTGCGTCTGCGTCTGCGTCTGCGTCTGCTCTGCGTCTGCGTCTGCGTCTGCGTCTGCGTCTGCGTCTGCGTGCGTCTGCGTCTCGTCTGCTGCGTCTGCGTCTGCGTCTGCGTCTGCGTCTGTCTGCGTCTGCGTCTGTCGTCTGGTCTGCGTCTGCGTCTGGTCTCTGCGTCTGCGTCTGCGTCTGCGCGCGTCTGCTCTCCGCGTCTGCGTCGTCTGCGTCTGCGTCTGCTCTGCGTCTGCGTCTGCTGCGTCTGTCTGTTCTCTGGTCGGCGTCTGCGTCTGCGTCTCCGCTTGCGTCTGTGTCGGTGCTCGTCTGCGTTGCCTCGTCCGTCTGCGTCTGCTCGGTGCTCGCGTCTGCTCTGCGCGCGTCTGCCTCTTCTTCCTGCGTCTGCGTCTGCGTCGCGTCTGCTCTGCGCTGCGTCTGCGTCTGCGTCTCGTCTGCGTCTGCGTCCGTGCGTCTGCGTCTGCGTCTGCGTCTGCGTCTGGTCTGCTCTGCTGCTCTGCGTCTGCGTCTGCGTCTGTCTGCGTCTGCGTCTGGTCTGCGTGCGTCTGTCGCCTGTCTGGTCTGCGCTGCGTCTGCGTCTGCGTCTGCGCTGTCTGCTCGTCTGGTGTCTGCGTGTTGCGTTGCTCTGCGTCCGTCTGCGTCTGCGTCCTGCTCTGCGTCTGCGTTGCTGCGCTGCGTCTGCGTCGCGCTCTCTGCCTGCGTCTGGTCGTCTGCGTCTGCGTTGCGTCTGCCTGCGTCTGCCTGTTGCGTTGCGTCGTCTGCGTCTGCGCTGCGTCTGCGTCTGCTCTGCGTCTGCGTCTGCGTCTGCGTCTGCGTCTGCGTCTGGTCGGTCTGCGTCTGCGTCTGCGTCCCTGCGTCTGACTGCGTCTGTGTCGGTGTCTGCGTCTGCGTTGCGTCCTCTGCGTCCACGTCTGCGTCTGCTCTGGTATGCCTCTGCGTCTGCGTCAGCGTCTGCCTCTTCTTCTGCGTCTGCGTCTGCGTCTGCGTCTGCGTCTGCGTCTGCGTCTGCGTCTGCGTCTGCGTCTGCGTCTGCGTCTGCGTCTGCGTCTGCGTCTGCGTCTGCGTCTGTGTCTGCGTCTGCTCTGCCTGCGTCTGCGTCTGCGTCTGCGTCTGCGTCTGCGTCTGCGTCTGCGTCTGCGTCTGCGTCTGCGTCTGCGTCTGCGTCTGCGTCTGCGTCTGCGTCTGCGTCTGCGCGTGTCTGTCTGCGCGCGTCTGCGTCTGCGTCTGCGTCTGCGTCTGCGTCTCTGCGTCTGCGTCTGCGTCTGCGTCTGCGTCTGCGTCTGCGTCTGCGTCTGCGTCTGCGTCTGCGTCTGCGTCTGCGTCTGCGTCTGCGTCTGCGTCTGCGTCTGCGTCTGCGTCTGCGTCTGCGTCTGCGTCTGCGTCTGCGTCTGCGTCTGCGTCTGCGTCTGCCTCGTCTGCGTCTGCGTCTGCGTCTGCGTCTGCGTCTGCGTCTGCGTCTGCTCTGCGTCTGCGTCTGCTCTGCGTCTGCGTCTGCGTCTGGTCTGCGTCTGCGTCTGCGCTGTCGCTGCGTCTGCGTGTCTGCGTCTGCGCTGTCTGCGTCACGTCTGCGTCTGCGTCTGGTGCCTCTGCGTCTGCGTCTGCGCCTGCGTCTGCGTCTGTCTTTGCGTCTGCGTCTCGTCTGCGTCTGCGTCTGCGTCTGTTCGTTCGTCTGCATCTGCGTCTGCGTCTGCGCGTTTCTGCGTCTGTTGGTGTCTGCGTCTGCGTCTGCGTCTGCGTCTGCGCTGCGTCGCGTCTGTGCCTCGTCTGCGTCTGCGTCTGCGTGGTCTGCGTTCGTCTGTCTGGTCTGCGTCTGCGTCTGTGCGTCTCGTCTGCGTCGTCTGCGTCTGCGTCTGCGTCCGTCTGCGTCTGCGTCTGCGTTGTCTGCGTCTGCGTCTGCGTCTGCGTCTGCGTCGTCTGCGTCTGCGTCTGCGTCTGCGTCTGCGTCTGCTCTGCGTCTGCGTCTGCGTCTGCGTCTGCGTCTGCGTCTGCGTCTGCGTCTGCACTGCGTCTGGTCGGTCTGCGTCTGCGTTGCGTATGCCTCTGCGTCCACGTCTGCGTCTGCGTCTGCTGCTCTGCGTCTGCGTCTGCGCTGCTCTGCGTCTGTCTTCTTCTGCGTCTGCGTCTCGTCTGCGTCTGCGTCTGCGTCTGTGTCTGCGTCTGTCTGCTCTGCGTCGTCTGCGTGTCTTCAACTGCTCTGTCTCTGCGTCTGCGTCTGCGTCTGCGTCTGCGTCCTCGCGTCGCGTCTGCGCTCTCTGGTCTGGTCTGCGTCTGCGTTCGTTCGCGTCTTCTGCGCTGCGTCTGTCTGCGTCTCGTCTGCGTCTGCGTCTGCGTCTGCGTCTGTCTGCGTCTGCGTCTCGTTGCTCTGCGTCTGCGTCTGCGTCTGCGTCTGCGTCTGCTCTCTCTGCGTCTGTCTGTCTGCGTCTGGCGGTCTGCGTCGCGTCTGCGTCTGCGTCTGCGTCTTCTGTCTGGTCGGTCTGCGTCTGC
This sequence comes from Vesta saturnalis, assembly GCA_036346205.1. Lineage (NCBI taxonomy): Eukaryota > Metazoa > Arthropoda > Insecta > Coleoptera > Lampyridae > Vesta > Vesta saturnalis. Next base: position 44,955 of record JARFJB010000174.1, read on the forward strand.
GTTGGTCTGCGTCTGCGTCTGCGTCTGGTTGCTCTGCGTCTGCGCTGGCTGCGTCTGCGGTCTGCTCTGCGTTGCCCTGCGTCCGTCTGCGTCTGCGTCTGCGTCTGCTCTGCGTCTGCGTCTGCGTCTGCGTCTGCGTCTGCCTCTTGCTTCTGCGTCTGCGTCTGCGTCTGCGTCTGCGTCTGCTGTCTGCGTCTGTGTCTGCGTCTACGTCTGCATCTGCGTCTGCGTCTGCGTCTGCGTCTGCGTCTGCGTCTGCGTCTGCGTCTGCGTCTGCGTCTGCGTCTGCGTCTGCGTGCCTGCGTCTGCGTGTCTGCGTCTGCGTCTGGTCTGCGTCTGCGTCTGCGTCTGCGTCTGCGTCTGGTCTGCGTCTGCGTCTGCGTCTGCGTCTGCGTCTGCGTCTGCGTCTGCGTCTGCGTCTGCGTCTGCGTCTGCGCTGCGTCTGCGTCTGCGTCTGCGTCTGCTCTGCGTCTGCGTCTGCGTCTGCGTCTGCGTCTGCGTCTGCGTCTGCGTCTGCGTCTGCGTCGCGTCTGCGTCTGCGTCTGCGTTGCGTCTGCGTCTGCGTCTACGTCTGCGTCTGCGTCCTTGCGTCTGCGTCTGCGTCTGACGTCTGCGTCTGCGTCTCTCTGCGTCTGCGTCTGCACCTGCGTCTGCGTCTGCTGCGCCTGCGCATGCGTCTGCGTCTGCGTCTGCGTCTGCCTCTACGTCTGCGTCTGCGTCTGCGTCTGCGTCTGCGTCTGCGTCTGCGTCTGCGTCTGCGTCTGCGTCTGCGTCTGCGTCTGCGTCTGCGTCTGAGTCTGCGTCTGCGTCTGCGTCTGCGCCTACGTCTGCAACTGCGTCTGTGTCGGTGTCTGCGTCTGCGTATGCGTATGCCTCTGCGTCCACGTCTGCGTCTGCGTCTGAGTATGCCTCTGCGTCTGCGTCTGCGCCTGCGTCTACGACAGCGTCTGCCTCTTCTTCTGCGTCTGCGTCTACGTCTGCGTCTGCGTCTGCGTCTGTGTCTGCGTCTACGTCTGCATCTGCGTCTGCGTCTGCGCCTACGTCTTCAACTGCGTCTGTGTCGGTCTCTGCGTCTGCGTCTGCGTCTGCGTCTGCGTCTGCGCCTGCGTCGGCGTCTGCGTCTGCGATCTGCGACTGCGTCTGCGTCTGCGTCTGCGTCTGCGTCTGCGTCTGCGTCTGCGTCTGCGTCTGCGTCTGCGTCTGCGTCTGCGTCTGCGTCTGCGTCTGCGTCTACGTCTGCGTCTGCGTCTGCGTCTGCGCCTACGTCTGCGTCTGCGTCTGCTTCTGCGTCTGCGTCTGCGTCTGCGTCTGCGTCTGCGTCTGCGTCTGCCTCTACGTCTGCGTCTGCGTCTGCGTCTGCGTCTGCGTCTGCGTCTGCGTCTGAGTCTGCGTCTGCGTCTGCGTCTGCGTCTGCGCCTACGTCTGCAACTGCGTCTGTGTCGGTGTCTGCGTCTGCGTATGCGTATGCCTCTGCGTCCACGTCTGCGTCTGCGTCTGAGTATGCCTCTGCGTCTGCGTCTGCGCCTGCGTCTACGACAGCGTCTGCCTCTTCTTCTGCGTCTGCGTCTACGTCTGCGTCTGCGTCTGCGTCTGCGTCTGTGTCTGCGTCTACGTCTGCATCTGCGTCTGCGTCTGCGCCTACGTCTTCAACTGCGTCTGTGTCGGTGTCTGCGTCTGCGTCTGCGTCTGCGTCTGCGTCCGCGTCAGCGTATGCACCTGCGTCTGCGTCTCTGTCTGCGTCTGGGTCTGCGTCTGCGTCTGCGTTTCCGCCCGCATCTGCGTCTGCGCCTGCGTCTGCGTCTGCGTCTACGTCTGCGTCTGCGTCTGAGTATGCGTCTGCGTCTGCGTCTGCGTCTGCGTCTGCGTCTGCGTCTGCGTCTGCGTCTGCGTCTGCGTCTGCGTCTGCGTCTGCGTCTGCGTCTACTACAGCGTCTGCCTCTTCTTCTGCGTCTGCGTCTGCGTCTGCATCTGCGTCTGCGTCTGTGTCTGCGTCTACGTCTGCGTCCGTCTGCGTCTGCGTCTGCGTCTGCGTCTGCGTCTGCGTCTGCGTCTGCGTCTGCGTCTGCGTCTGCGTCTGTGTCTGCTTCTACGTCTGCGTCTGCGTCTGCGCCTACGTCTGCAACTGCGTCTGTGTCGGTGTCTGCGTCTGCGTCTGCGTCTTCGTCCGCGTGTGCGTTTGCATCTGCGACAGCGTCGGCCTCTTCTTCTGCGTCTTCGTCTGCGTTTGCATCCGCGTGTGCGTTTGCATCTGCGACAGTGTCGGCATCTTCTTCTACGTCTTCGTCGGCGTCTGCGTCTGCGACTGCGTCTGCGTCTGCGTCTGTGTCTGCGTCTGCGTCTGCGTTTGCATCTGCGTCTGCGTCTACGTCTGCGTCTGCGTCTGCGTTTGCATCTGCGTCTGCGTCTACGTCTGCGTCTGCGTCTGCGTATGCGTCTGCGTCTGCGTCTGAGTCTGCGTCTGCGCCTACGTCTGGGCCTACGTCTGCGTCTGCGTCTGCGCCTGCGTGTGCGTCTGCGTCTGCGTCTGCGTCTGCGTCTGCGTCTGCGTCTGCGTCTGCGTCTGCGTCTGCGTCTGCGCCTGCGTCTGCGTCTGCGTCTGCGTCTGCGTCTGCCTCTACGTCTGCGTCTGCGTCTGCGTCTGCGTCTGCGTCTGCGTCTGCGTCTGCGTCTGCGTCTGCGTCTGCGTGTGCGTCTGCGTCTGCGTCTGCGTCTGCGTCTGAGTCTTTGTCGGTGTCTGCGTCTGCGTCTGCGTCTTCGTCCGCGTGTGCGTTTGCATTTGCGACAGCGTCGGCCTCTTCTTCTGCGTCTTCGTCTGCGTCTGCATCTGCATCCGCGTCAGCGTATGCACCTGCGTCTGCGCCTCTGTCTTCGTCTGGGTCTGCCTCTGCGTCTGCATCTGCGTTTCCGCCCGCATCTGCGTCTGCGCCTGCGTCTGAGACTGCGTCTGCTTCCGCGTCTGCGTCTTGCGTCTGCGTCTGCGTCTGCGTCTGCGTCACGTACACCCGCACGCACGCACACACGCTCACACGCTCAAACGCACGCACGCGAGCACACGCACACGCGCACACACGCACACACGTACATGCGCACACACGCACACACGCTCACACGCACGCACGCACACGCATACACGCACACACGCACGGATGCACACACGCACACACGCACACACGCACACTCGCACACACGCAGACACGCTCACACGCACGCACGCGCACTCGCACACACGCCCATACGCACACACGCACGCACGCACACACACGCACACACGCACACACGCATACACGCACACACACTCACGCGTTGAGAATGGTCTGGTCGGTTTTGAAAATATTGAATACTTCTATATCCGTTGAAAATTCGACATCCACTTTTTCCTATGTCCTCGCGTATAGGAAAGTAAGAAGACAACAATAAAAATAGGTTTCAATTAACAATATGGTACTATTTCTATAATGGAGCCTTTTTTCAGTTGACGTTTCTATTTTATGTAACTAATAATTCATGTACACAGAGATAATAAACCCCAAAAGTATTTTGAACAAATTCCGATTGTTTCTTGTTATGTCCAATGTTTACGATTCTTTAAATGTCAAGGTAACAACACTTAATACTAAAATAATATTATTATCACTGGGTTTGAAATTAAACATATACTATAGTGTCTTACAAAAATCGTGCATAAACATTGCTGGGTTTTACCTCTTTTACGATTTAAATGCAATTTATTACAGAGAATAAAATATCCTAAAGCTTTCTATTAGATACAGATTACATTTATTAATCTTGTATGCTTTTGTATGATATACATTATATTTATGTGCACGTTATGTGCTTAAAATGTATTATATGAAAAAATAGAGTTAATATTAAATAATTATTTTAATATATTACAAATTAAAACAAACATTTAAAAATTAGAAACAATCTGTGAAATTTATGTGTTTTTACTCTGTTTTTCATGATCACATTTTTATATTATGTTTTTGATCTAATTTGTCAGATTTTTCATTTTTATTACTTTGCAAGTCGTTGATTTATGCATAACGATTATGAGTTAAAGCTGTTCTGACAGGATAAGATTATTGAATTGAGAAGGCTAAACAAAGCAGAAAAGTAAATCATTTTGTGGGAACGTCGGGATGCAAGTCCTTAAATGATAAAAATTACTACAATAAATCACAATTTAAAAATGTCAAAAACAAATCTAATGGCCTTATATGGTACGAATATTTATTGATTTTTAGAAAGGGCAAATTAAACGTAGAAATAAAAAACCGAAGAAATAGTTTAAATGGATAGGAAACTTCATGTACAAAATACAAAGGTTTACTACGTGAAAAGTACTTACTTTTATTTTCAATTAGCATAAACATCAGGTATTTATACAAAACGTCATGTTTGTTAGGTTATACTCGAACAAATGCTTAAGAAATGCAACTTGGTTGTGTCATACTTCAAAAAGCGCAACAGAAAGATTATGATCTCAGCACATTGCAATTTGTCACATATGTGCATTATTTATTAAAAGTTGGTCCATAAATATAGATTTCCATTATGACGCACAAAATGTCGGCGGAAAAATAAATTTTGTTGTATTCAACTAAACTCAGATCTATTAGGCTTTATTTATTCAAAACTGAATCCCAATGCGAACGCCAAAATATATTTTCTTTACTATTTTAAGCTAAAATCAATCCTATTCTGCTTGTTTTTGGCAAGATTGACCCAAGAATATGAATTCTCAACGAGATGTAATATTATAATACATACATGTAGATCGGTTTTAGAACTAAAAATAGGTTTTGTACGAATTAACGACGTTTGATACGGTCGTGTGCAGTATATGATTCTGTAAGCTATTATCATTATATGGGAGTTGCACTTTTATTTTAATGCACCAAATTGTAAAAATGTACTATGAACTCCATATTTTATAGTACATATATTTGCTAGCGGCAGACTTACGGTCTCATTCATTATATATGAGTGAAATGTCACAGCTGTTGGAGAGTGAATCTTTTATACGGTCGGCAGTTTTAATACTTCTATAATTCGTTGCTCATTGGAGGTAGAACAGATGAGATCTGATCTGGTTTTTAGATTTTTGATATACAGGTTTTATTTTTTCAACTACCTCTTCTAGGAGATCCGTAACCTTTGGTTGGTGGTACCTTAGGTAGATGGCAAGGATCTTTAATGCAGTTTTTCTCACTTAAATTTTTCTGCATCATCTTCTACAGTGTCGGTAATTCTACTTTATGTGAATATAATACTGTAGATAGAATTCGTTTGTGCCTGCATGCGCGCCTATTTCGTGCGTGTGCATGTGTGTGTGTGTTGTCATGTGTCCATGATTTTATCAAAGATTTGCCGATAATTTTCGAAATTATAAATTATTTGTTAGTCCCGTACATCTTAAATGTAATATAATTCTCGTAAGTGAATCTAATAACGCATCAATGTTTGGTAAAGCTTTTCTATTGTAACGTTTTCTTTTGTCTTGTAGGTATTCTAAAACGAAAATGAAGCTTTTTTTTGTTGACCAAAATAAAATGAAAGTTTAGCAGGAAAGGGAGATTTACGTTTTTGGTATCGATATTTAGGAAAATCCTCTTATTAATTTGAGAGGAATCTTTCATTAGCATCTTTGTAAATAGGGTAGTTTTGTGTAAATAAGCGGTTTCGTTATCTTAAATTGAGTGAATTTCGTTAAATAGAGTTTAGATTGCATCATATAAGATTAAATTACAGAACGCATTAAAATTATTATATTGTATGGTACATCTATTTCAAAGCTAGGTGTAGCCGCCAGTTCTGCACCGTCCCGTTTGATAAGGTTTGGTTTTAAACAAAGAACTTGTCTTTACATGCAGGACATTAAAGGCTAGAAAATTTTAATTTACCATGTATCAATTACTTAGACAAGGTTTCGAGAAGAGGTAGTTTCTGTTGACGATGTAATTTCTCCCAAGGTCCGTGTCGAAGGTCCTCATACCCTCACAGCCCATTTAAGGGATCACATAATTGTTCATCCTTCACGAGACCAGTTTATCGTTACGTACAGTTGGTGCATAAGGACTTGTAGGAATCCAGAAAGGCGTTTAGAGTTTGAAGTTACCTAGTTATTTCGTCATTCTCTGGAGGGTCTTCGCTTTTTCTGGAGAAATACGACGTTCGTTCCAAAGTTTCAAACATAAAGTTCACTGTACGCCAATAACCGAATAATCTGCTGTAAATAAAATAAAGCTTTTCGTAACTTCAAAATATTAAAAGTGATTCCGAGCTTTTACATTATTAGAGTAAAAATAATAAATAACGGAAATAAACTAGCTTTTGTTGTAGGTATAGTTAACGAAGGGTAACAAGTGAAACTAGAATAAAGTAAGGTATAGTATAGTGAACGAATTTAATGTTAATGTAAATATTAATGTACACACGATCAATTGAAATTTTCATCAAAACATGAGCTGAAAAAGGAAGCAGCCACTAGCTGTATGATACTAAAAGTTGCGAGCGTCGCCCCAGCATCTACTATATTGTCGAGGTCACCTTCTGAATCCATCGTAGGTGTCTGTGTAACAAAAGGGCCTCCCAAAGTAAGGTGACATTTCTGTGTTTTTTTTATTGTTGTGTTGGCAAGGTTAAATAAATTCTTGTGTATTTTCATTATTATGTTATTGACATGTATGGACGTATGAACGCAGCACTGTTCTTTGGAGATTAACTTTTGATTATTTTGTCGTTTAAATTCTTAAGACCAGTGCATTCATTTATATAATAATCTAAATTCATTTGAGTGCTCTATATTTGTTATTTTGGGAACAACCGAAATTACAGTAAGTCGAGCGAAAGGCCCGGAATGAACATAGCTAGGGTCACTGCCTTATTCAACTAAGTAATGCAACTCACATATAGTATAAACGTATTATTATTACACAGCATCCGATGACACGCATATCTAGTGTTTACCTTTTGTAGAATTTGCTTTTCGAAGTAACGTCTTTACATTGTGTTTAGTTTAAATAAAACAACTACGACCGTGAGCTTTTAAGTTATTATTTAATTATAACCTAACGTTTAAAGTTGAAATAAAATTACTTTAAGAGTCGAATTTTTTTAGTAACTTTAACAATAGATTATTGATTTTTCTTTTAATCAAATTAGTGATTGATTTTTTGCCGCACGCAATTATTTTACTTTAGCGTGCAAATATTGTTGATGCCTTTCAGGTTGGCGCGACGTGCTGGTCCCAGTGCCGCATGAGAGTATTACGTTTAGGTAAGCGAGTTATTTGAGTATTTTGAGCAAGCTGTGAACTGACGTAATTATCATCCCCTATCGTGATGTTTCAAATATTCTGGCGCCCTTTTCCCGTTTTATGTCGTTTCATCCCCTATCTGGACTTATATTTGATAAACTGTCCTATTGTGCGCAAAATTTAGTACACCGAACCCATCCCAGTCGCGTGTGTGGCACATAACTCTGTTAATTTTTTTTTCATTTAAATTTCCATTCATAGTGTAAACGCATCCTTGCAATAAATTGTAACCGCATCAAAAGAATTCATTACATTTAAAATGCGATACCTTCAGCTTATCGGTGGCACTGCCTTTTCAGCTTCATTACAAGCATCACTTCGTACCGTTCAGATATCATTGCAAATGTACCAGTACCAGTTTGATTATTGTGAATTTTTAAATTACGGAAATTACAGGATAACATAATAATTAATAATATAAAGTGAATTGATGGCTTTATATTTTGGTAAACGTCCGTCGCTATTTTCCTATTAAGGAATTGTGTTGGTAAATCGCCATATCAAAGAACGTATGTAAATGAAATGTTCATTAATTTTATTCACTTTATTGCTGGTAGGGTTCTGTTCCTGTCTTTCTTACATTTACTGCCTCTTTACTTTCCGCCTTTGGTTAACTACAGTAGACAGATTAAATAAAATTTTGTACGCCGCCACCAAGTTAACTTGTACAATCCTTTGTATTCAATGCTTCAATTTTAAGGGGGTTATTACGCTATATACCGGGTGAATGAGACCACCTGTATCAGTATTTTCTTAAAGAACCGTAATTCGTAGAAAGTTGGTTTAAAAATATTATAAACCCCATAATAAAGAATTTAATGGTGATATTATTTCTCTGAAAAGTCGGTATCCTAAGTAGTTTTCTCCAGAATGTTTTCAAAACTTTAAATGGCACCATCTGTCGAAAAACCTATTGTCGAAGAAGAAGGAAGCTTTATAGAAAACATAATTTTATTACTCCCACCCCTTTTACGTAATATTCGATTTGAAGTTCATTGTTCTCAAACAAAATTCAAAAGTCGGATTTTACCGAGTTCGAAAATGTTACAAGTATTCAGAATGTCTTCCATTCACTGGTAAACACTGTTGAGTTCTTCTAGTTACACTACCTGTGGCTCTAAGTGCTTCTTCAATACTTAATGAATGACAAGCATTACGAATTCTCAGCTTCATATCATCTCTGGTTGTTGGTTTTTCTTTATAAACAGCGTATCGTATCCCATTCAGAGTTTCTTCGAAAAAAATTAGGCCTATGATATTTCCTTCACATAACACACCGCGTATTAACACTCAAAAGATGTTAATTGTCAATAATTGGTAGCCAGTAAGGATTTGTTTGCGACCAATATGGTGGATTGTAAATATTGACTTCTCCAGTGCTTTTAAAGTAGCTTCGTCAGTCCAGAAAACTATCCTTGGAAAGTATGGACCTTTATTTATTAACCAATTACAAAAAAATGGCCGTGCTTGCGAATCATTCTCATTTAATTTTTGGCACCTATGAACGTGGTATGGATGCAAGTTGTGATCTTTCAAAATTCTGCACACGGAGTATTGTCAAATTCCAGAATTCCTTGCAAGTCCTCTCGTTGAAATATGAGGATCAACAATTACTGCAGCGAGAACATCAGGAAGTGTGTCATTACGTACATGTATAATTCGATTTCCGCGATTGTATGTTGGTTACACCTGCCCTTTGGTGCAAATACGTGTTACCAAAAAACATTGAAGGATTGACGAGCACGTTGAGGATATCTTTCCGCATGCATTCTTTCAGCCGCTCTGTAATTTTGTCTATATTCTCCCAAAACCACTAACGTATCAAGAGCTTCTAATCTTCGTAACAGCATAATAGCACGATAGATTAATCCAACAGATGTAATTATTGGGATTAAAACATGTGTGTGACATTGGTTAATTGACTAACTAGATTTTAAAATCCGCCTTTTTAATTTTGTTTGTTGCAATGAATCTAAAATTTAGTAATTTTGAACGAATATTACTTAAACCTTCCAACAATAACTTTTTCGACATATGATGCCATTTAAAATTTTGCAGACACTGTAGAGAAAACTACTCAGGATGCTGACTTTTCCGAGAAATAATATCTCCGTTCCATTCCTTATTATGGGGTTTATAATAATCTTTTTAAACCAACTCTCTACGACTGTTCCTTAAAAAAAAATAACTGATACGGGTGGTCTCATTCACCCGGTGTAAGAAATAAAAAAAGAAAAGAAATTATTGTACAATTTTTGTAAAATCTATTTTTTGGTGATCGCTAGAAAGAGAGAAACGACTTTTTTTGCATTTAACACTAGTTATTAAATTTCCATTTAGGTGTGTTGCCTGCAAGCTACGATAGTGTTGGTGGTCAATGATATTTTTTTTTGTAACTCATTCATATAGGCTATAGCACAAAAAGGAACGAACGACACTAAATTCCCAATATACTGAATAAACGTTTAATTTTACCGTGTCAATAAGGGTGTTGTAAACACGTATTTGTCGTTGAATTATATATATATATATATATATATATATATATATATATATATATATATATATATATATGGTTGATTTTAGGTCTCAAACACTGTTGTTTATCGGGCGTTCTCTCGCGTCTGCTGGTGATGTTTCTGACTCTACCAGTACAAAACGACGTATCGGCAGTCTCATTTGCCATTTTCAAGTTTTCGAACAGTTCGATTCGAGTAACACGGAGCCAAATAAATCAGTTGGAGGAAAAACTTGAAAGTGGCAAATGAAACGTCGTTTTGTACTGGCAGGAGTCAGAAACATCACCAGCAGACGCGAGACAACGGATAAAAATAGTTTATATATATATATATATATATATATATATATATATATATATATATATATATATATATATATATATATAGTGGTGTTCATCAAAACACGAAAGTGCTATCAATTGTGTTGATAAATATATGTACTGTTTAAGTATTAATCTTAATTTTTGTTCGATAGTACGTAAGGTACTTCTTTCAAGTATTTTATTAACAAATCATTTGAGTTACAATTAATAATTACATTGGGGTAGAAACTACTCTGTGATTTCTGTGCTTTGTCGTGTAGTTTTATTCTGGTCGGATCTGGCATTCTCTCTTTGCCACAGTAGGTAGCCAATAATAGTAGAACAGGGACACTTGCCGCCATCTTTGATTTTTTTGGGGAAAACACCATTCTTTTTATATGCCCACTTGGGGATCGTATTTTTTCTCCCCTATGGTCTCTTTTTGAAGTCCTTTTTCAACCCCTTGATGGAATTTTCACCCTAATTAGTACCCTTTTGGCTGTATTAAGAAATTGTTTAAACTTTAGGCCCTGGAGGGAACGGTTTAATCTGTTATTAATTAGGGTTGTTTGTATCAAAGGAGATTGCACAATTATTATTACATTTCTTTTAATCCCATCTACAGATTGTGACCTAATTTATTTATGCACGGAGGGCTGTATTCTAATAAGGGGTCCTAGCCTTGTAAGACGGGAGTCTGTTCGCGGGCTTCTTAATCTGTATTTATTATTATTAAACAGTTATACAACTTCATTTTATATGAATTGGAAAGTAGCAATCAGCCGTCGATGTTGAGTTAATTAATGTGGGGATCGTATTTTGGTCTATTTTGTAAAGCTAATAAACAATTGGATTATTTCTGATATTAAAGAAATCTAATCAAGATAAAATAACATATACAATTGATTTTAAATGCGCTGTTAAATTCTATTTAATAATAAAACAGTTAATGGGCATTGCGTAATCAGATAATTAACTTGTTGTTATACAAAAGTGAATGCAGGATTTCGCAATTGGACGTAAGCAATAATAATAGACACTGTACATATTTACGCACATGTATATATCGAGGCTTTTAGATCACAGGCTAGATTACTTAGAAAGATGCAATGCAATTGCGAAGTTGTTATAATTAAATTAAATTACTAACTAACTTAGAATAAAATGTCTATCAAACTCTTCGTGTAAACCGTCAACAGCCAAAACCAAATATATATTTGCGCAAACAGGTTATTTAATATTATGCAGAGAATTGCCTATGTCTTCTACTTTAAGGTAAATTTCGCCTCTATATTGTTTTACATACATAAAGGTTCTGCTCATTAGAAATACCTTTGTCAAAATAACGGCTTCAGGTTTTATAATCAGGTTAAGTATGCATGCTGACCGCTTATTAGAGTACCGATTTTAAATTTTCGGTTTTACCGATAACGGGGTTGTCATACCATCACATAAGACTATTTTACATACAATCTCTACCTTAGCAGAGATACCCCTGTCAAAAGGAACTTAGATTTATAAACAGGCCCCTAGGGAAGATATTAGAGCATGGTTACAGAAACACTGTACATAAACCTGTAGTGAGAAATTTACTCGAAATAGGTACATTGTGGGTAACATTTTAGAGTTATGACAGGCAGGGTCTTTACGATATGAGAAATCTAAGTAAATAGAATGGCGGGTATAATTATGTACTTACGGTTATCGATGTATTTAGCAAGATGGCATGGGCACGAGCTCTGAAGCTGAAAAACTACATGTTCTATAATCGACGTATTTTCGTTTATTCTTCAAAGATGCGAAAAGATACCATAAAGTATACAGACGGATAAGGGCAAGGACTTTATTGCGAATAGTGTCCAGCAATTCTTTAACAAACATCAAATCTAATCATATAGGCAAAATTTAGCGATGCGATGTTTTTATATAACTAACGGGGTTACAGTTAATACGAAAGTCAATAACCTTGACACATTATCTCTCTCAAGGCTTTATTTGCGGTAAAACCTTCGATGCATCGTTTAGGAAACTGACCCATGAAGAGATTATCCAATGATTTTCGCTGTATGCGCACAGGTATAGTTAGCACTGGTTCGGTCCTTGTAATAGAGTATTTTGCTGCAGTTGTTTCTAAGGCTTTACACGCGCAATTAGAATGGTGGGATTGATTCGCATACGTCTCACCAGTAAACTAGCGTCCATAATTCTCGTCTTGTAATTTGAACCGTGCGCCGCCATTATACTAAAGGTATCCCTTGATCGTACAAACTTAACCTTTAACTCAATACCACTTATGAGAACTTTTCCTGATTAAATAAATCCTAGTGCACGTGACCATTCATCTAAATCTGTTTGCTGGTCGCTGAAAGTACTTGACGTTTCGAGAAAACGTTATTTGCATGTCTCATATAGGTAAAATTTCGCGACGCGAGGCTTTCGGCGAAAACTGTTTCGTATTTCTCCACACCAACCCACCCCGAACGTAACCGAGATTGTAAGACAGGTATAGGGCGTCCCAACTTGTTCTCGGGTCTTCGCCCCTTGTCGTGATCGCAAGTTGTTCGTGGGCCTTCGTGTATTGTCGCGCAAAATTGGAATTTGTATTATAAGTGGCCCAGTGCTAACTTGTAAGACAGGTGTAGGGGTGCGCAACTCGCTCTAGGGGCTTTGCCCCTTGCCGAGCCCCACTGGCGGAAAATTTGAATTTGTATTTGTGTTTAAGTCTCTGCAGGTTATGGCTGGAAATATGAATTTGTATTATAATAAGGGGTATAATGCTAACTTGTAAGACAGATGTAGGACTTAGCAACTTAGTTTCAGGCCCTCGCCCCTAGACCAAGCATTTGAATTTATTTGTGGCATCATCTATGAGGGGAAATTTGAACTTGTATTATAATAATAAGGAGGCCTAATGCTAACTCATAAAACAGACATAGGGCTTGCAACTTTCCTTCGGGTCTTAGTCCCTGGCCCCTTGGCGGAAAATTTGAATTTGGATTTGTATTTAAGTGTTTACATTCTGATTACTTAGTGCGAGAAATTTGAACTTGTATTCTAACAAGGGGTCTATTGCTATTTAAAATCAATTGTATATGTTATCCTTATCTTCATTAGATTCTTTAATATCAGAAATAATCCAATTGTTTATTAGCTTTACAAAATAGACCAAAATAGTATCCCCACGTGGGCATATAAAAAATGGCTGCCAAGGTGTCCTAGGGCCACAAAAATCCAAGATAGCAGAATTTTAAAATGTTTGTAAACACATTAATTAACATGACGTCAACGGCTGATTGCGACTTTCCAATTCATATAAAATGAAGTTCCATAAGTGATTAATAATAATAAATACAGATTAAGAAGCCCGCGAACAGATTCCTGTCTTACAAGACTAGGACCTCTTATTAGAATACAACCCCCAATACATAAATAAATTAGGTCGCAATCTGTAGATGGAATTAAAAGAAATATAATAATAATTATGCAATCTCCTTTTATAGAAACAACCTTAATTAAAAACAGATTAAATCTATTTTCACTCAGAACACTGCATGCGCACGCATTTATCTAGCCTCCAGGGGCTGAACTTTAAAAAATTACTTAATACTGCCAAAAAGATCATACTGAGGGTGAAAATTCCATCAAGGTGTTGAAAAACGCCTCCGTAAAAAACCATTGGGGTGAAAAAATGTGACCCACCGTGAGCATATAGAAACACGGTGGGTTTTCCCCAAAAAATACAAGATGGCGACAAGTGTCCCTGTTCTACTAATAATATTTTCAAACAGAGTGATGCCTTCTAGTTTCGAGGTAAGTTAATTCAGCGATTTTATCGGGAACTGCGTTCCCCCTGAGTTGACCTAGCACATAAAGCGACAATTCTGCCTAGCCGGATATAATCTTGCTGTTTCACTGTAAGGACACCTGAAAATCAACTGCATTCAAATGTAACACAAATGTTTAAGTCTTAAAGTCAACATTTCTAGTCTTGGGACAGAGGGGGGTAGTAGGTATAAATACAACTTTTCGTTCGACTGGATAACTCAAACTTTATACATTGCCTGAGTTCAGATTTGACACGTATTTAAGACATAAATGTCCAGACCGAACTGAAATTTGGTTACAATCGGTATATGTAGTAGCAGAACTAACATCAAGATAATAAGTTAAATTTCGAGGTGAACTAAGACAAATGCGTAAAATGCGCCAGACCTTACGCAAGTGCACAATTTGGTAATTTGCAACACACATTAGTTTGTTTTAACAAACTATATTGATATTCTAATCTGCTTATCATAGCATACATAAACTAAGACAAACTTAATGCCTTTTCAGTTGTGATTTAATACAAATTATGAATGTAGTTTAACTAGTTGTTCCGTAGCCGACTGGGTTACAGTGAATGCTAATGATGCATAGAACAGAGATTCGGAAATGGACACAGGCAAACCTTTTTATCCAATAGATTTTGTACTTAAAAAACTACATCTCTAAAATTCTACTAAATGTATGAAAATAATTTATGTTTTACTTGTCATTTACTGATTTTATTCGATCGACTGAAATAGTCGGAAGAAGGAAAGGTTCTCGAGACGAAACTTTTAGAAAGTAAATTTAAACATGGATTCCAAATTTATTAAAACTAGTTGAAAAGAGCTGAATGAAATTGTTAGAACGTAAATTAAGATATGGATTTAAAAATTTATTAAAACTGGTTGCAACCAAATGGTAAACTAGCTAATTTTGATGGCACTAACATGTTGTGGAATACGCTACCGCAAGACCGTATTTTATTATTTATTACTAATTTCCTAATATAAAGAATTGGGATTACAAAAACGGTTACAGTTAGTTCAATTAGTTGATCTTGGCACCACCTAAATTTATTTTTAAGGTCAACAAAAGCTTATGTTTTCAAAATACTGTTTTTGGGATGAGTAGTCTGGTAGCACCAGTAACAGTAAATATGTTATGCAAATGTAAACTTTCATGATTATCACACATAATTAAAACCTTATGTATATATTATTAACATGTATTATCATTATTTATCTTTTATATAAGTTTAGATGTTTCGATTACAAGTAGTTATTGTCCTCAGGAAATGATCTTTAACAATTACTTTAAATGTTAAACAAATTTATGAAATTTGAAAATTATGAAAACCAAAATATAATCTGATATTTGCGTTATACAGGGGAATTTATGATGATTGTAAAATAGACCACAGTTTTGACAATATGGTAGCGTTTGATTTTAAATTACAGATCACTCATGCGAAGTTTTTTGATCAAATATTTACGAAAAAATAATATTTACTGGGGTTTTGTTAGTAGAATTGGAACCACCATATGTTCCATTATTTAAAAAAATGCACAATTACTTATAAAAGGACAAACGTAAATTAAATATCGTATTTCAATGTCAAACATCCGTGATCTAAGTTTTCAGTGCTAACTTCACTTGAATATAACGAAAGCGTAGGTGAAGGCGTATCTATGTTATTACTTCATTCGTCAAACCACAGTATGGCATTACTGTATACTTATAAATTATACTGCTAAAGACAACGCTACATCGATTATATCTATTTTCTCTACAGTTACTTACTGGCATTAAAATTTTTTACTTACGACCAGCAGTACACGATTCACTTCGTAAATTAATGGTGAAGGCAGACCGTGTGCCGTTTAGACAAAGAAATTTAAAGCTATAGATGCTTTCATGTAAGTTCAGTAGCACATCATTAATTTATGTAATCAGTCTCAACGTTCTAGACGGTTTCTATCTCCTGTTGAGTCACGGGAACATACGAAATAGTAGCATGAATAATTTGTTAGGACTAGCTAAATAAATTTGTGACGTGTATCGGTTTGTTGTGGAATAGCCCTAAGTATTAACTACATTAATAATGAAGGTAGTTCTGCATAATAAAATACTTATCTTTTTTGGATTTTTTGATGGTGTATGTTAAATTCTAAAAGTTTCGATAACACTTTCAGTTATCTTCGTCAGTAATAATATTATCTATTAAAATTGTTAGAGATGTTGAAACAATTTTGTCAAAGTTGAAAAATTAAAACAAAAAATTTTGACAATATTACTACTGACGAAGATATCTGTAAGTGTTATCGAAACGTTTAGATTGTATAATTTAACATACACCATTAAAAACAAAATTGTAAGTATTTTATTATGTGTAACAATAGTGAAAGTTTATATTTTCATATTTCAGTCCTTTAGGGGGCGGAAACTTACCGTATCAGACAATTTGAAAAATTAAGGCAACTTAAAGCACAATTATTAACGTCATTCACTTTTTCATTAGGATGCCGAGACCAACAAATTATTCCAAAGTTTTTTATACTAAAAAAAACAAGCTAATAATATTTACAGAAGAACTGAAAATGCTCTTCTATGTAATCAAGCATCCCAATATCAAATTCTCAATTGGTGGGTCAAACTAAAAAGGAACATTTTCAAAATATAATTCTAAATGATTCAAATCCAACAATTAAGTCTAGGCAAATAGTTTCTAAAATTTCTAAGCCTACGGACATTACAAAATGCTGTCATAAGAAAAATCAAAAATAAAGACCATATAATTGAACTTCTTAACGGAATTTTTGTAATTCTTTAATAGTGCACCTCTAGATTTAATTAAACGAATCCTAAATTCTAAAAACTCTTTATCAAATGACCAATTTATTATAAATAGTTACTTCCTCCTACAACCATATACCGAAGAAGAACTATTTTGCCTTGTAAACAACAAACTATAAAATACAAGGTCAGCAGGTCCTGATAACGTTCTTGATTTTATTCTGAAACGTGTACAATTTTATGTTTTAAAACCTCTTACGTATACAATTAATCTCTCCTTCTGTAATGGTATTTTTCCGAATAGTATTAAAATTTGAAAAATTATTTTTGATTGTGTGATATTTATATTTGGTTCAGAAATAAATCTATACTCTTCAATCCTGATGAAACTAAATACGTTAGATTTCTTAACCAGTAAAAAAAGATTCCAACTCTTACCTTAAGTATAAACTCCAATATTCTAACAAGAAAACAGCAACTAATGATTCATCATTCCCATGTAGAATCTAGGATTAGAAATGGCATTTGTTTTTGGGGTAGTTTCACCCTTTCTAAAAATATATTTATTCCACAAAACCAAATAATCCTTCCACCCGTAGTTGTAGAAACATACACCAAACCAAAATACTAACTTTATCTAATATATATATATATATATATATATATATATATATATATATATATATATATATATATATATATAGGGTGTTTCATTAAGGCTGGCCACCGGCCATATTTCAGAACTAGTGGACATAAAAGTGGAGAAAAAATTCATTATAAAAGTCACGAGAAAATCCTGGAAATTATTTTTAAGTTCCGTAATTCATCGCAAGGCGCAATTAAAATTAAAAATAAAATTATAAATTTCTCCGAAAATTCCACATTAAGGCATACCTTTGGTAACATCGTTAAAAGCTTAGACAATTCTGCATCATTTTGGTCTAAGGCTCATTGGCGTACCGACCTTAATAAGAGTGGGGAAGCTATTGAATGTAATCATTTAAATCGCTGTTATTTTTAAACGACTTATCCGATTGTAGTAAACCTAGGCTTGTTCAGAAGAAAAAGAAAGTAGCTTAAATTTGTAACAAAAAACGTAAATAACGCAATTTGATATCTTTATTTGTTCCAGAGTTATGGCGAAAAGAAGACTTTTAACCGTTTAATTTAATAATTGATTGTTGCTATGGTTTCTTAAGGTGTATAGGTTGGATTAGTAATGAGGAATCTGCATTTATCATAGTCTGTGCCTCCTTCACACTCTATCTAGGCTTAGGACTAGTCCAAACTAAGCAAATTGCAAAATTTGGAGCGTGTTTAGAGGCCAACGGGCCATAACAACGATATCAAAGTAATGATTGATTTTTGTTTAAGAAACTTTTCAATAGAATGGTACAAAATCATGAACAACTGTTAAAAACTAGTGAAAATCTATAAATATTCAAATTGACGGCCGTTTTGTAAAAACAACTATTAATTCTTCTTCTGTACATTTATAACATCATATAAAACTTCTAAGGCATAATTCTAATGTGGTGTGTTTTAAAATAATAATCTAATTTGCTGCGGAACAAAGTCGGCTCGTTTCCATGGTGGTAAATAAATTGAAAAAGTTGTCAACTTACTTAATTTTGATTGATGTTGTGTTGTAAAAATTTTTCCTTCATTAGTTTTGGGTTTCATTGTACCTTATCAGAAATTAGTGCTATCCTTCAAAATGTCGTATACCAATGCCGAGACTTACGACATGCTTGCCGTGTATTATGAATGTTTTCAAAATGCAGCTATTGCGGAACGACAATACGCTATCAGATATCCTGATCGAAGGCTCTACACTAGAAAAGTGTTTCGGCGAATGGCAATACGTTTAAGACAAACAGGAAATGTACGACGTATTCCACTTCCTGTCAGAAGACGTCGCATAAGAAATGAAGACAATAGTATTAATGTTCTTGCGTACGTAGAATCGGAGCCTCACGTAAGCATCAGGGAGATTTCCACAGAACTAGGTGTAAGTGTTGCTTCTGTGTTCAGAATTTTAAGGGATTTTACGCTGCATCCTTATCATCTAGTTTTACACCAGGCTTTATCAGACATTGATTTTGACAGGCGGCTCGACTATTGCTATTGGCTGAGAGACATGTGTAGTGAAAATCTTCGATTCCTTTCCAAAGTTTTATGGACCGATGAGGCTACTTTTACTAGCTGCGGCAGAGTTAATTTGCACAATATGCATTATTGGTCGCAAACAAATCCTCACTGGATGCGCAAGTGGATCACCAAAACAGATGGAGTGTAAATTTGTGGTGTGGTGTTTTAGGTGACAGAATTATCGGACCATTTGTTTTCATGGACACCTAAATGGTGAATCTTATTTAAACTTTTTACAAAATGACTTGCCCAATCTTTTAGAAGACATTCCCTTGACGTGAGAGCATCCTGTGGTATCAACATGATGGATGTCCTTCACACTATTCGAAGAGTCCGTGATTTCTTAAATGTTAGATACCCAAATCGCTGGATGGGAAGGGTAGTTTGTTTCGTCACCTAGATCCCCGGATTTAACTGTATTAGATTTCTACTTATGGGAAGAATAAAAGATATTGTTTACGAAACGAGACCAACCACCGAGAGGACATGATTCACCGAATTGAAATTGCAATAAATTCGATTCCACGAGACGAAATCGAAACAGCTGTTTCCAGTACAAGAAGAAGAATTAATAGTTGTATTTTACAAAACGGCCGTCAATTTGAACATTTATAGCTTTTCACTTGTTTTTAACAGTTGTTCATGATTTTTACCATTCTATTAAAAGTTTCTTAAACAAAATCAATCATTACTTTGATATCGTTGTTATGGCCGTTGGCCTCTAAATACGCTCCAAATTTTGCAATTTGCTTAGTTTGGACTAGTCCTAAGCCTAGATAGAGTGTGAAGGAGGCACAGACTATGATAAATGCAGATTCCTCATTAAAAATCCAACCTATACACCTTAAGAAACCATAGCAACAATCAATTATTAAATTAAACGGTTAAAAGTCTTCTTTTCGCCATAACTCTGGAACAAATAAAGATATCAAATTGCGTTATTTACGTTTTTGTTACAAATTTAAGCTACTTTCCGCTTATGATGTCATAATTATACCGTATGATTTAATATTTCTGAATAAAATCAAAAATAGTGGTATTATTACAAATTACAAATTATGAGCTATCGCGTACCAATGGATGCGACAGTTAAAAGTACTTACCTTTTTCTTCTAAACAAGCCTAGGTTTACTACAATCGGATAAGTCGTTTAAAATAACAGCGATTTAAATGATTACACATTCAATAGCTTCCCCACTCTTATTAAGGTCGGTACGCCAATGAGCCTTAGACCAAAATGATGCAGAATTGTCTAAGCTTTCTAACGATGTTACCAAAGGTATGCCTTAATGTGGAATTTTCGGAGAAATTTATAATTTTATTTTTTAATTTTCAATTGCGCCTTGCGATGAATTACGGAACTTAAAAATAATTTCAGGATTTTCTCGTGGCGACTTTTATAATGAATTTTTTTCTCCACTTTTATGTCCACTAGTTTCTGAAATATGGCCGGTAGCCAGCCTTAATGAAACACCCTGTATATATATATATATATATATATATATAATCCTATGATCTGATCGTATGAGTATCTAACAAACTTACTATAATTTTGAAAATTTGGTGACAGGGTAATGATGTTACTAACTCATCTAAAATATTTTCACGTTCTACCACTTCCGGTTATACAAGTCGGTATAGTCGCTTATTTTAAATAGAACACCCGTATATTAATACATTTTTGGATTCTATGTGAAATTTTAAGGTAAGTTTGTTAAATAAACTAGATACGAAATTTCAGTCGTTTTAAAAAAAATATATTTTTCTAAAAAAATTGACGGATGCGATCTTAGTAATAACTCTTTAATTTTTCTGTTCCTGTCAAACAATTTGAATAAAACTTTGAGGTGTTGTAGGCAAAGGTATATTGCAATAGTCTGCAAAAAGTGACATTTGTATTTTTCATAAAAATAAAATTATGAATGTCTAAACTTGACTATCAAAAAATGCAAGTTACTCAAAAAAATCAAATGGAAACCCCTATTTTTTATTACTCAGATCGATTTAACGTCAAAAATTAAGGTAAGTCATTTTTGCCAAATAGAAATTTTCCAAGTCATTTTTTTCAATTTCGATATACAACATAAGTGTAAAAATTTAATACTTTATGAGTAAATCGAAAAACTACTTTTTACTGCGAGTGGTAACTACATACTTATCAGTGCATTCTTACACGATAAAGTCGCTTATTTAGTATTTCTTGCTCGTGATCAAATGTAAATTAATTTACAGTAAATGTTCAAAATGTTGCCCGTTAGACGCAAGACCTTGTTGAACCCGTCTTATACTGGCTTGATTTGTAGCCCTTTGAATTTCTTGTGGAGAAAGAGAATTGAAGGCATTTTGCACTCTTGCAATGCAATCTTCTTTAGCCGTTAGTGGTGTAGCATAAACAATATTTTTAATTCGACCCCAAAGATAAAAATCCATTGGCGTAAGATCACGTGACCTAGGTAGCCATGGAAAGGGACCATTATTGGCAAACCAACGATCTTCAAAAATTTCATAAGGTTTCATGGAAACACCGCTGGTGTTGTGAGGGGGAGCACCGTCTTGTTGGTACCATAAATTTTCCCTTTCTAGATTTAATCGGGGTTGAATTCGGTTGTTTAATATCTCAATATAATTTTCTCCTAGAAATTAAATATGTAATCATAAATCGCAACAATCAATTATTTTAAACCTCTCAAATTTTCGTTGTAAAAATACACGTCAAAGATTTCGTATTGTATTACCTCCGCAGTAAAAAGTAGTTTTTTTCGATTTACTCATAAAGTATTAAATTTTTACGCTTATGTTGTATATCGAAATTGAAAAAAATGACTTAGAAAATTTCTATTTGGCAAAAATTACTTTTGAATCACAAAATTATCAACTTTTAAAATTTTTTGCAGTAGCTTATTCAAATATTTTTCTTTATTTCAATTCTCAATTATTTGGTTTCCATGTTGACCACGAACAAGGAATACTAGATTTAAGTATGTAGCTCATTTTTATCACAAATTTTAAAATTGGGACTTTTTTGATAATAAGTATGAAACTGTTACATTTAGGCAAATAAAGTTTTAAACAAACTTACCTTAATTTTTGACGTTAAATAGATCTGAGTAATAAAAAATAGGGGTTTCCATTTGATTTTTTGAGTAACTTGCATTTTTTGATAGTCAAGTTTAGACATTCATGATTTTATTTTTATGAAAAATACAAAGTCATTTTTTGCAGACTGTTGCAATAAACCTTTGCCTACAATACGTCAAAGTTTTATTCAAATTGTTTGACAGGAACAGAACAATTAACGAGTTATTACTAAGACCGCATCTGTCAATTTCTTCAGAAAAATGTTTTTTTTCTAAAACGACTCAAATTTCGTATCTAGTTTATTTAACAAACTTACCTTAAAATTCGACATAGAATCCAAAAATGTAAAATAAGCGACAAAGTACCGACTTCCGGTATAACCAGAAGTGGTACTAACGTGAAAATATTTTAGATGAGTTAGCCTAACATGATTACCCTGTTACCAAATTTTCAAAATTATAGTAAGTTTGGTTTAGCAGGTACTCATAGGATCTGCTTCAAAGGCGACCTGTATATATATATATATATATATATATATATATATATATATATATATATATATATATATATATATATATATATATATATATATATATATATATATATATATATATATATATATATATATATGTATATGTATATACACAGGGTGTCCCAATGGTGCGTATTCGGTCGATAGCTACTTAGCCATTAAACTTAAGATAAGTTTAAATACGAAAGTTGTCTATTTCTATAAGCTGCATAATCTAAAAATAGTTTGGTTTCTACAGGGTGTAATATAAAAGCGGTACAATATAGAACTTTTGATTTTTAAATATTTTATTATATTAATATTATTTTATTTTTCGATTCTCCTTATAATTTTACATCTTTCTTATAAGAATTCCTGACAAACTAAATCTTACAGTTTTTGAGATATTTGCAAAGTTATACTAAAAGCTGACATTTTTATGTAGTAATTCAAGTAGGCGTATCTCGGTTATTTTTAAAGATAAAAAAATAATCTTTGGTATAGAATTTATTCATACACGAGCTTACTTTAATCTATTGTCAAAATTAGATTTTAATATACACGTTGATTACAAAAATTAATTCAATAACATAAATTTGAAACTGCTATATCTTAATTTTTTTAAATAGCACACCCTACATTTTTTTAATGCCTTGTCTTCGTCTATTAGCCGACTTTCATTTCTATGAAATATGTTCTACACCTATCTCTAAAAGTTTCGGAGATATTTAAGTGTGTTCAATTTTTTTCGTTGATAACACTGAAGAAGAGTAACATTAGTCGGTCAAAGCAAGCTATGAATACATAAGAAACTAAAAAACATATTAACTGAAATACAAACACTTAAAATTATAATAAATGTTCAATGTGACCACCATTGAGTTGCTGGCAAACATGAAGTCTTTGAATAAACGACAAATTTACTTTTCGCAACGTGGAAACATTTATGTTTTGAATGACGTCTCTAATTCTTGCCTTCATGTGATCTACTGTCGTTGGAGGAGTTTGATAGACTTTTTCTTTAATCCAACCCCGAAAAAAGTCCAGCTTTGTCAAGTCAGGCGATCTTACAGGCCAGGAGATCGGCCCTCCTCTTCCAATCCATTTGTTTTGAAACTGGATATGTAAATAATTTCTAACGTTTCTGCTAAAATGCGGAGGACCGCCATCTAATTGTAGCCACATTTCTCTAAGGGTTTGTAAAGGTAAATCTTCAATAAAAGTTGCAAATTCGTTGCGCAAGAAGTTTAAAAATGAATCTCCATTGACCGTGTTTTCAAATAAATATGGTCCTATAGTTCTTTCCCCAACAATTCCGGCCCAAAAATTAAGTAACCCTCGGTGTTGATGATCAACAGGAATTATAAATCTGGGATTCTCAGTATCGTAATAATGGAAATTATGTCTATTAACGTATCCATTTTTGTGGAAAGTAGCTTCATCAGTAAATAAGATCGTGCTAAAATAGTTGGGTTTTTCTAAATGTTTATTTATGGCCCAATTACAAAAGTTTAATCTGTTAACGAAGTCATCCTTGTCTAACTCTTGTGCAGGTTGGACATGGTATGGATGATATTTATATTTTTTTATAATTCTATTAACTGGTGTTTTGAAACTCCAACTTCTAATTCCAATTGTCGGCAAGAAACGTGAGGATTTTCAATCACGGATTGAAGAACTAAATGTTCATTACCTTCGTTAATTGCGGTTCTTTCTCGTTCTAAATTGTCTTCGTAATGAATACTGCCTGTTTTCTCGAAACGCTCTTTCAATCTTGCAAATGTTGAAACTTGCGGATGTCGTGCATTTGGAAACTTTTGCTTATAAATTCGATGAGCTAAAAGACAATTTTTATCGCTTTCACCAAGGACGTAAATCATATTAACAAGTTCTTCTTTCGAAAAATTCATTTTGTAATTTAGCAAGTAAGTATACAATACTACACAAATATTAGCATTGTTTGACAAGTTTGATTTCTTCATTTGTTTTCGTTCGTGTTTTGTTTTACGCTCTTTTGATTAAATTGTTTAATTTTCAGATGAATCGTTTAAAAACACCTCAAATATCTCTTAAAAATGGTGGTTTCATACAATATTTACTATAATTACAATTTATGTATTTCAGTTAATATATATATTAGTTTCTTATGTATCCACAGCATGCTTTGACCTGCTAATGTTACTCTTCATCAGTGTTATCAACGAAAAAAATTGAACAAACTTAAATATCTCCGAAACTATTAGATATAGGTATAGAACATATTTAATAAAAATTAAAGCCGACTAATAGACGAAGACAAGGCGTTAAAAAATATAAGGTGTCCTAATTAAAAAAAGGAAGATATAACATTTTCAAATTTACGTTGTTGAATTAATTTTTGTGATCACCCGTTTATTCAAAGACTTCATGTTTGCCAGCAACAAAATGGTGGTCACATTGATCATTTATTATAATTTTAAGTGTTTTTATTTCAGTTAATGTTTTTTAGTTTCCTATGCATTCATAGCTTGCTTTGACCGACTAATTTTACTCTTCTTCAGTGTTATCAACGAAAAAAATTGAACAAACTTAAATATCTTCGAAACTATTAGAAATAGGGATAGCACATATTTAGTAGAAATGAAAGCCGATTAATAGACGAAGACAAGGCATTAAAAAAATATAGGGTGTGCCATTTAAAAAAATGAAGATATAGCATTTTCAAGTTTATGTTATTGAATTAATTTTTGTGATCACCGTGTATGTTGAAATCCAATTTTGGCAATAGACTAAAATAAGCTCATGTATGAATAAATTCTATACCAAAGATTATTTTTTTATCTTTAAAAATAACTGAGATACGTCTACTTGAATTACTACATAAAAATGTCAGTTTTTAGTTAACTAAAATAATATATAGGATGTTCTATTTAAAAATCAAAAGTTTTATATTGTACCGCTTTTATATTACACCCTGTAGAAACCAAACTATTTTTAGATTATGCAGCTTATAAAAATAGACAACTTTCGTATTTAAACTTATCTTCTAAGTTTAATGGCTAAGGAGCTATCGACCGAATACGCACTATTGGGACACCCTGTATATATATATATATATATATATATATAATATATATATATATATATATATATATATATATATATATATATGAATAAACAAAATTGAAAGTTGATAAGTGACATTCACAACATAAAACTAGAAACAACAAAAATTTGTATATATATATAACAGCGTGCGCTTGCAAATCTCCGATACAATTAGAATTAAAATACTACAATAAATTGCCAGAGGATGTAAAAAATAGCAATACATTAAATAGATTTAAACTCAAACTAAAGGCATATCCAGTCATAAAAAGTGTGTTGAATTTATGTAATGGTAGTGTGCTAATTAATAATAATATTAGGATTAAGCACAAATCTTATACAATAATTGATATTGTCAAATAATAAAAATGTTTTTACTTTACTTTACTTTAATTAAATCATTACCTTTTGATGCTGCTAATGAAATTAGGCATAACACCTTTAACATATTACATAAAACAAAACCTCCAAATAACTACATATACCTTCGACAACGATGTTCTTTGCTTGATGTTAAACGTAATGAAAACGTAATAATATTAAAACCAGATAAAGGTAATGCAACTGTTATATTAAATATGAACGAGTATAACATTAAAATAGAACAATTTTTGGAACCAGAAACATCGTGAAAGTTTCTTTTAAGAACTAAACAACTGATTAAATTATCATCTATTCCTGAAGAAATAAAAATGAAGCTAACTAACTCTGAAGACATTTCATCAAAACTATATGGTTTACCAAAATTCATAAACCTAATATTCCTTTAAGGCCTATTCCTAGTGAAATTGATTCTCCTACATATAATTTTGCAAAACATCTTATATTTTTATTACTACATCATATAGGTCATTAAAAATTCTGCCGACTTTGTTGAAAAAATGCATAGTTTCAAAATTGAAGAGGGTGGCAGAATAGTCAGTTTTGATGTTGTTTCACTTTTTACAAAAGTCGCTTTGAAGGAAGCTGTTGAATACATTGATCATCTTTTTCTAAAGGATATAACTATTCCTGTTCAGCACTGTCTTACTACAACTTATTTTCAATTGAATAGTAAATTTTTTTAACAGATTGATGGTGTAGCAATGGGTAGTCCCCTTAGTTCTTATGTAGCTAATTTTTACATGGAAATCTTTGAAACATTAGCGTTACAAAATACACATAAAAAACCTTCAGTTTAGTATAGATATGTAGATGACGCATTCGTTATTTGAAAATATGGAAAGGAGGCACTGCATGAGTTTTTGATTTTTTATAAATGGTATACATCCCAGTATTCAGTTTACCATGGAAAAAGAAACTAATGGAAGTTTACAATTTCTTGACATACCTATTAACATCTATTAACAGTATCTTTTAAGGTTTACAGACAGCCGACACACACTGACAGATACCTTCATAAATTATCCAATCACCATCCACGTCAAAAAATTGGTGTAATTGAATCTCTAGTAGATCGAGCAAAACGAATTTGTGACCCTGAATTTTTGAGGGATGAATATAAATATTTAACAAAATCCTTACAAGATACTGGATATTCACTTACAGATATTAATAATGTTATTACACCTTCCAGAAGTAACGTTAAAGAAAAACCAGTTCTTAATGTTGGTAGTGCTTTCTACTTTTTATAGCTAATATTACAGATAGGATTGAAAACATTCTAATTAAAAATGGCACTAGGACTGTTTTTAAACCTACAAGAAAAATTAAAGAACATTTAATATCACCTAAAGATGTTTCAAACCCATTATAATCTTCCAGAGTGTATAAGTGATCTTGTTCATGTGGAAAAATATACATTGGGACCACAAAACGTAGCTTTGATACAAGACGTATAGAACATATGGGACTTTGTAGATAACGTCAACCAGAGAAGTCTGCGGTGGCTGATCATGCCTTAAATAATCTAAATCATGGCATTCAATTTGACAATATGGAAATATTGTCGAAACACACCAATTATTATATTCGTTTACAACGTGAAGCTATTGAGATATATAAACACCCTAATAATTTTAATAGACAAGAAGAAAATCTCCGTTTAAATAGTTTTTGGCATCTTATAATTAAAAAAAGGCATAATGATACGTTTTGATTTTGATTTTAATTTTGAGTTTTTGGTATGTCTAGGTTTTTTGCTGTGTTTTTCCTAGACCTTGAAGCGAATGCTTTTCCAATTATATGTTAAATTACCACATAATTTAACATAAGTGGTTGAAATTAAGATTAAAATTAAAAAGTTCCAATAACGTTTTGCATTATGCTTTTTTATTGTTAATAACACTTGCAATTATTGACAAAGATATCTATTTTAATTGATGTCATGTTTATATTTTTTAGTTTAGTTTAGTTTAGTTTAGTTTTTCACAACTTTACATTTACATCATAACTTGATTAAATTTTGTTAAATGTGTTTCTTGGTTTACATTTTTTATTGTTAGCCATCGGCCGTTTAGAGGGTGTTCTGATTTGTCATCTTTAAAACAGTTTAACACAATTGAATTTTTAATGACCTAGTTATTCTTTACTAAAATTTAATTCTATAGCTGGATTTATACGTTTTTCAAACTGTTATATTAATATCAGGCTAATGTTTGTTTTAATTTTTCAGCTTTGACAAAATTGTTTCAACATCTCTAACAATTTTGATAGATAATATTACTACTGACGAAGATAACTGTAAGTGTTATCGAAACGTTTAGATTGTATAATTTAACATACATCATTAAAAACCCAAAAAAGATAAGTATTTTATTGTGTAACAATGGTGAAAGTTTACATTTTCACAGTTCAAAATGCAGCCCTCTAAAGAATAACTCGTGCATACAAATTGTTGTAATGAAAAAATCAGAAAAATCTATGCTAGGTGGTCAGTTAACAATAGAGTGGGTGAAAAATGCCCTCGACGTTCGACCTCGGGTATTTTACATCCCCACTCATGCGATTATTCACTGATCATCCAGGACAGATTTTTCCGGTTCCTTCCGTTATTTTACTTTTGGAAAAATTATGAACCTTGTAAAATATTATTGGTTACCTGACTTTGTTAGTAAGAGATTGCGTTTCTTAAGGCAACATAAACATTTTAATCAAGCTTTGTCTTATCAATCCGTTTTCCTAGATGAAAGGTGGGTTTTTCAAACTAAAATGCACATTGGTGAAAGCATAGTAATATAATAATGTAAGAACGATAAAAATGGATAGCAAAAGTTTTTTTTTGTTTTTAATTGCACAACTAGTGACTAAATTATTTTAGAGGTACTTTTCATGGCTTTCATTTAAACCTTGTGAACTACACATTTTTTAAAAGGTTTGAAAATCAATTGTTAATAAATTTAAACAATTTTTCGAATATTTTTTTATTACAGAATATTATTATTTAACTCTTTTTGAATGTTTCTGTAAAGAAAAAGGAACGATTGGAAGTCTACAAGTATTTTTTTTTTAATTTTTTTAATTTTTAAACATAACAGTGTGTTGGGAACAACACACTGCAGATGCCTGTAGCATATAACAGTTGATTTTTCTGCTAAATTTTGTTTTTGTTTAGAAGTATAGTACTTTTGAGGTTACGACCGGTGTAAAGACTGTGTTATGAAGTGATGTTCGTTAGATATTTGTGTATTGCAAATTATTGTGCGATGACAAAACCAAAAGGAGTTTTTAAAAGAAGAAAACGTAAGGGGAACCAGTATTTTAGAACCAATCCATTGAATCAAGGCGAAGCCAGTAAGCCTAATGTTGCTAGGATTACACAGTCTAGGCCTATCTCCTCTAATTTGCAGAATACACCAGTGGAAAAACCAACATTACAGTTGCCCTATCTTTATTGAATAGAGCTTTGAACATGTTGTATGTAAATCTTGTGGTGGTCAGGTTAGTTGAATTGAAAGAGCACAGAAATGGTTTACCTTGCAACTGATCATGAGGAAAACCAATTGTGAACCTCACATAAGAGTACTAAGTCCAATCTATATGACATCGATGTATTGGCAAAGGCGCTGTTATGCGCATTACTAAATCTACCAAAGCCTAATTCAGCCTACACAAGATACACGAAGGTGGTAAAAGAAAGCGTCTTTGATGTTTTAGAAAAATCTATGCATAAGGCAATGAACAAGATAACCCCAATCCTAGAAACTTGGCAGTTGGATATGATGAGCATCAGAGAGGCAACAAATCAAAAAATGGGGTCTGCACTCTGACAAGTCTAGACAATGGTAAAGTTATGGATGTTGAGGTATTGATAAACTTTGGCTGTGGATGTGTGAAGTGTGGAGCACGTCAAACCAAAAAAGATGGCCGTAAATCATTGTCCACCGGACATATGTGTATATACCGAAAAGCCGAAGCAGCAAGTACTTTGGATACTTACAAACACAAAAATTCGAAACCAGCTGCTTTATGGATGCTATAAAACCTATCTATAAGGACCCATCAAACCCCAGCCTCCTTAGAAGATGCTTTCATGGAAAGGCACAAAATGTGAACGAGGTATTCAACAGTGTATTGTGGACTAGGGTCTAAAATAACGTTTTGTTGGAAGGCAAACATTACAATTGGGGTTTTTGATGCAGTATCCACCTTCAATGATGGAAATCGTAGTAGGATAAAAGTTTTCAAATACTTAATAATAAGTGACATTGGTTCAAACACCCTTTGGTTACTACAATAACTGGATAATATACATATATATATATATATATATATATATATATATATATATATATATATATATATATACTATTACAAAGGCGAAACAAACACGTCGATGAGACTAGTGCCAGTGGGCAACTACACTGTACAATTTTATGTGCACTGTATAGATTAAGATATCGACTGTGCACGTTAGCATAAAAATACATGTTTGTGTATTTTGTTGTTTGTGTTGTGTGGTCGTGCGTGCGTGCGTGCGTGTCTGCGTGCGTCGTGCGTGGTGCGTGCGTGCGTGCGTGCGTGCGTGCGTGCGTGCGTGCGTTGCGTTGCGTGTGCGTGCGTGCGTGCGTGCGTGCTTGTGTGTCGTGCTGTGTGTGTGTGTGTTGTTGTGTGTGTGTGTGTGTGTGTGTGTGTGTGTGTGTGTAATTCGGTACATTTTCATACAATTCATGTCACATGTGCATTATTTTAATAGGTTGTCCGTACATATTTAATAAGTTTTATATATATATATATATATATATATATATATATATATATATATATATACATGTATATATACTTCATGTCGGGTGTGCATTATTTAATAGGCTGTTCGTATTTATTCAAATAAGTTATATAACTCCATCATAGGAGTGCAAAGAAAATATAGTACTACTAGTAATAACGCACGGGGGAACTGAGCAAGGGTACTACTACCTATTACGTGGTCAATTATAAAAATTACAAGTTAAGGTATGTAAGCGCTTACTCGCCATTTCTTGTTTGGTGCGATATCCGATCGTGGTTTTCCAACTCTCTTCCTTACCACCTTGCACAGTTGTTACGGCCACACTGCTACCGTTTCACTTACACCTTTATTCATTCTCTCTGTATTTAATACATATTAAATCATTGACCGTTCAGTACACTTACTTTGCGCTTCCGATGCATGCGATATGTTCAATTATTAAATCGTTAATGGTCTATTATACAAAGGTGTGTTTATACATGTATATAAGAAACATAGTCGTTGGTTATTACATTAGAAGCTAAATCGCTGTCGTTTTAATAACCATATTTATCCGATTTACCCCAATCCTAACCAACGCCCACTCGAGTAATAACCGGGAATAAAAGAAAGTGTACAGGGCAAGTTTTGGCGCTCACATTGGAGTAAGAATTTTAAGATTTAGAAATTTGCATGTTTTCATAGTTAAAAAAAAAATTTATTTTGTTGAATTTTGTGGTTTATCCAAAATGGATATTAATCGACTTAAGAGTGACGAATTACTTTACGAACTCACCATTCGTAAAGCACCTATTGCTGCTACGCTAACGGAAAATCGTTATGCATTGCGTCGCGTTGTTAATATGGATGTATATCCAATACAATGTGCGGATGTAAACGCAGAATTAATTACTTGCGAACAAAAACTATCTGATTTGGAGCAAGATCTTGACGATTTTGATTTAAATAATAAAAATAATGAACATTCAAAAATTAACACAAGGCTTTTACATGTCAATGGTACGTTGGGACGTTTAATATTTAATGATTCTGGAAATTACGCAATTTTAAACAAACTTCTTTTAAAATGTGCTAGTTTAAAAACAAACCTTGAAAGTAAAATAGAAGATCCTAGACAAACATCAAATCAACCTACAGTTTCTATGCTTCACAGTGCAAACCCAATATTACCTGAAGTTCTTCATTCGACCCCATCTAATTTAGTGAACAAAATTGTTCCCATTAGACACATTAATTGATTTAGAAGGTATAGTAACCAATAAGCAGTGCTCTAACATGTTACCCACATCGTCAAATTTAGTTAATTCCTTCTCGGAAACTTACGCGTTGGAACCGAATGCTTGTACCATATCTCCACAAAAGTTATGTATGCGGAATCTTGATACGAAATTTGTCTGGCAAATGCGCTGTTCTCATCCTAGTATGGATAGGGGAATTTACTGTTGGAACGTAAAATATAACGGACACGCCAGTCTCATGGAGTTTCTCGAAAGAATAGAGGAGTTGCGTCTAGCTCGTGGTTATTCATAGTCGCAATTGTTTCATGGTGCGGTGGAATTATTTACGGGTCCTGCCTTAAATTGGTATCGTGCTGTAAGAATCAGTTTAAGTAATTGGAACGATTTGATCACACAACTAAAACTTTCATTTTTGCCAGTGGACTATAAGTATAGGATTTGGGACGAGATTAGAACGCGTACTCAGGGAAATGGCGAAAAAATAGTTTTCTATATAGCTTCTATGAAGAATTTATTTAATCGTTTATCTCGGAAACCCGCAGAAATTACTAGGTTGGAGATAATAAAGCGAAATCTTTCGCCCGTTCATCAACAGTCTTTAGCATTACATACCACTTACTCCATTTCTGAGTTAACTCGGTTGTGTCGCAATATAGAACAGGTAAACGAAAGGACGGAAAGGTATACCTTACCCCCTCCCCCTTCCCGTTGTCTAGAACCTACATTGGCCTATTACAAGCCCCTTCGTGAATCTGGGAAAACATTTGATGTCAAAGATTCATCGTTGCCAGCAACCTCTTCTAAATACCCGTTTATTTGTTGGAACTGTCGAAACGCAGGTCACCTTGCCAAAAATTGCAGGCAACTACCTACAATTTACTGTTATAAATGCGGTATGATGAATGTTACTACAGCTCAGTGTCCGACATGTTCGGGAAACGAAGCCGGAATTTGGTTTCGGGAACAGTCAACACGGCTACAAAAATCTTACGTGAGCAAATAACACCGATACTATCATATCTGCTGGCCCACTATGATAACGATAATAGGCCACACCTATTAGTTCGTTTATTCGGCATAACCTTAAGAGGACTACTGGACTCGGGTTCCAGCTTAACTATTTTGGGAAAACCAGGATTCGATCTAGTCAAACACTTAGATCTCCATATTCTTAAAAGTGACATCCAATACTGTACTGTTGCTAATAATCAGTGATGCGAAATCATAGGGAAGGTGGATATTCCTTTACAACTGGAAAATAAAGTTAAGGTACTGCCTGTATACATTATACCAGAATTGCCGCATGCTCTAATTCTTGGTATAGATTTTTGAATTGCTATGGAGATTATTCCACATTTTAATAGCAAATCTTGGGTCTTTAAGTCAGAAGACCAGACAAGGTCCTTACTCGATACTATTCACTCCACGTTTTCTTTTAGCTCCGGTGAAAAAATTGAATCGGATAATCTAATCTGTACGTACAAAGACACGATGGGAGTAAAAATAGGTAGTACGCACCTGGTGGAACATAAAATAGTCCTCACGGAAAATGGCCCAATCAGGCAGAGGCCTTATCGAATCTCCCCTGCTGTTCAGAAATGTCTTGATGAGAAAATAAGCTATTACAAGATAAGGTGATGAGCCATCCGAATCTCCGTGGTCATCTCCGGTTATTATGGTCCCTAAAAAAGATGGAACCTATCGTTTATGTATCCACTTCGGGAGATTGAATCTTATTACAAAAAAGGACGCTTATCCTATCCCTTATATTTCAAACATACCAGATCGGTTAAGTAAAACCAAATTTTTTAGTTCTATGGACGTAAAATCCGTCTTCTTTCAAATTCCCCTGCAGGAATCATCCAAGGGATATACAGCTTTTGCAATACCCGGTCGCGGGCATTTCCAGTTTAGACGGTTGCCCTTCGGTCTCAGCAAATAGTCGTGACGTGGCAAAGGTTGATTGATCATGTAATAAGACCGGACCTTGAACCTGATGTCTTTGTTTACCTAGATGATATCATCCTAGTTACAGAGACATTTGAACAACATCTTGCCCTATTAAAAGAAATTTTCAAACGGCTTACTAAGGCCGGTATAACTCTCTCCTGGGAAAAAAGTAAGTTCTGTTTTGAGGAGCTGCGGTACTTGGGGTACATCGTAAACAGGACAGGTATTAACGTTGACCCCGATAAGGTAAAAGCCATATTGAATACCCCTAAGAAATGCAAGGAAATTCGTGGTCTAATTGCCATGGCGAGTTGGTATAGAAAGTTTATGCCTGGATTTTCAACAATCATAGCGCCATTTACTAATTTGTTAAGGAAAAACCAACCCTGGGTATGGTCTCCAGAGTGTGAAAAGTCCTTGTCTCAACTGAAAAATAGTCTGGTGTCACCACCAATACTGACTTGTCCTGATTTTTCTCTGCCGTTTGTCGTACAGACAGACGCTTCGGGTTACGGAATTAGAGCGGTCCTTTCTCAGCAACATGAAGACGGTGAACATGTAATATGCTATATTAGCCGTTCTTTAACCAGTGCCGAAAAGAATTATAGTGTCACGGAAAGGAGTGTTTAGCGGTAGTATATGCGGTGGAAAAACTTCGATGCTATCTTGAAGGGTATCAGTTTACGGTGGTCACTAACCACTGTTCTTTAGTGTGGCTCCACAATTTGCGTGAACCCAGAGGGAGAGCTGCTCGTTGGCTGTTGAGGCTTCAGCAGTTAGAATTCCAGGTAGTTCATCGTAAAGGTTCCGAACACCTTGTACCAGATATGCTCTCACGCAGTGTCGATCCAAAAATCGACGTTGTTTCCACTGTTGCTTCAACTGATGGTTGGTTCCAAAAAATGAAAACTTTAGTATATGAGTTTCCGCTCCAGTATCCTACTTGGCGCATTCACAATCATAAATTGTATAAAAAACTTAAGCATTATCATCTTTTCCAAGACTCCTGGAAAGAAGTGGTACCAAAGGACAGAAGGCTTGCTATTCTGAAACAAAACCATTACCTGCAAACTTCCGGTCACGCAAGTGTCTATAAAATATACCATCGGATAAGACACCTATACTATTGGCCTAAATTGAGGGCGGACGTTGCTAGATACGTACGCCTCTGTGAGGTCTGTTTAAAACACAAGCCACCTTCCTTTCAACAACCACAAGGTCTAATGGGGAAAAGACCGAACATTGCTGTCCCTTGGCAAATGTTGCGTGTGGACATAGACGATCCACTCCCAAAGAGTTCGCAAGGCTTTTGCTATATTCTGGTGGTTACTGACTATTTCAGTAAATTTTCTCTGTTATTTCCTCTGAGGCAGGCTACGGCATCGTCCATATGCCGTAACGTTGAGGACGGTGTTTTCCTTCTATTCGGTGTCCCCGAGTATAGCATCTGTGATAATGGTGTACAATTCAAGAGTAAAGAATTTACGAAGGAAAACAAGTCCAAATTGATATACAACGCTCACTATTCTCCACAGGCTAATCCGCCAGAAAGAACCAATAAGACATTAAAAATTATGTTATCCTCATACGTCCATAATGAGCGAAGGAAGTGGGACAAATGCCTACCTAAAGTTGCTTGCGCGACTAAGACCTCCACTCACGACACGCTCGGAATGACTCCGTATTTTGTAAATTTTGGGAAGGAACATGTCGTATCCGGTAATCATTTTCGTCCCTTATTGGATGACACTGGTACTCAACCTCCTGCACCTACAGAACCCAAAACCGTTTATAATAAGGTTAAACAAAGTTTGGACGTCGCTTACCGTCCCTTCTCATTGGGAAAACGGTTAACATAACCCACATCATTCTGGAATACTCTCATCCCAGCAATTTCACTATTGTATCGAATTATTTGTTTCATGTAGTCAGCTTCTTGGTGGGGGAGAGTTATTACGTGCACAAATTTTATTGGATCTATTAATCACGAGTTAATCATTTATTCATAATTTGAATATAATTCCAGGAATCTACATTTACATTTTACAATTGCATAGTTCTAATACCTAGATGGCATTTAAATTCACAATTTAAATATTATTCGATTCGCTAATCAAAACCAAAAATTGATACGGAAAATTGAACAAAAACGTTAGAGATATACAATATGCCAGTTGATGTTTAGTGAATAATTTTCTAATTCCATTTTGGGATTTTACACTATTCCATCATAATTAGTTAGTAGACTTATCTGCTGGACTTAGTTGGGTGCTATAATACTATTTATTTTGGATTTCCGGATTTTAAGAAAAGACATTTCTCAATAGGCCACCTGCTATCTTATGGCAACGTGTTAATCAATCCTCCATTAAATAATTTGCTAATAGATGTAATTATTTTAGACCTATTTCATAAGACTCATCCATATTCAAAGCCGTTACCGTTGTTTGTTAGTGCAGAATTTCTGGGTCACCGATTATAATGTCAGATACCATTTATCGTTAACCATTGATACCGTTGCGGTGTAATCGTATTAATATATATATATATATATATATATATATATATATATATATATATATATATATATATATATATATGTGTGTATATATATATATATATATATATATATATATATATATACACTTCATGTCGCATGTGCATTATTTAATATGTTGTCCGTATTTATTCAAATACCACATCTTTTTTATGCAACTGAAATAATGTAACTATGTTTCTGATTGGTCGAAAAT
The DNA here is from genome assembly GCA_036346205.1 of Vesta saturnalis. Taxonomy (NCBI): domain Eukaryota; kingdom Metazoa; phylum Arthropoda; class Insecta; order Coleoptera; family Lampyridae; genus Vesta; species Vesta saturnalis. Next base: position 81,638 of record JARFJB010000174.1, read on the forward strand.
AATTTGAAAACTTAACTAAATTAGGAATTTAGCAATATCTTTCTCATACAGCTATAGATTTAAATTTTAATAACAGAAATAAAATCTGTGTTAAATTGTGCATAAATAGATACCCAACATGATATGGTTCTTTTAAATATTATGCAAAATGACCTATTCTAACTTAAAATTGCTTATATCTAATTAATCTTTCAAACCACACTTAAATTAACCACAAATATGCAATCCTTACTAAATTTTGCATTGGAAAACACACATTAAATGTCCGAAATCTTAAATTTAAAGGAATTTTATATTTACCATATAATCAACCCCATTTCATAAATTTTGCCTTGAAATGCTATGTACAAATTAAATTACTATGTAAAAATGAGGAAAACCTCCTATTATTCACTTTAACAGTCCATTTTAAGCCTAACTTAATCTAAAAAACTATAAATTTGTGAAAAAACATTAAATTTAAAACATAACCAAGCTTAATTCTAAAATTACAAATAATTTGCTTTTAAAAACGTCCAAGTAGCTCAAAATGTTATCCAAATAACTTGTAATAACTGTCTTTATTGTATTTATTGTTCATCTCGCTTGCATTGTATAATTTTTATGTCACTTTAAGAAGTCATATCGTTTAACACACTTTTCTAAAATTCTACTATAAAAATGTATCTGCATGTAAATATGTCTGTGTAAATATGTTCTATGCACTGTTCTTAATATTTAAAATGCATCACTATGTTTGTTACACATTCGCTTTCATAACTACGTGAGTATTGATCATATTAAGTTCGTATTATGACCCTTTCTCAAATTTCACCCTATTTCCTGCATTCTAATCTATTTATACAATATCCCTAATATAAATCTATCTTCACAATATGTGTTAAACACCTGTAAAATATTCACATGCCAAAATATTTTCGAAAAACTGAAATTTATTGAAACAAACTAAAGTACTGAATTGAATTTACGGAAATAAGTTTATTTAATATTCCTGACATTCTTGTTAGTAGCATAATGCTTTTTTGATTAAACCAAAATGTATAAATTTTGTTGAGACTGTTTCAACCAAAACAAATCCACTTTCTAGTCATCGTGAACCAAATTACATCAATTACATCCCTCGTACATGTATCATGCTTGATATCACCCTTTTTTAAAGAAATTACTAGTTAAAACTGTCCGATCCCTGTCTTACTCGTATCTAAACATCTCAATATATATATATATATATATATATATATATATATATATATATATATATATATATATATATATATACGCTTCATGTCGCATGTGCATTATTTAATAGGTTGTCCGTATTTATTCAAATAAGTTATATAACTTCATCATAGGGAGTGCAAAGAAAATATAGTACTACTAGTACACGGAGGGGAACTGAGCAAGGGTACTACTACCTATTACGTGGTCAATTATAAAAATTACAAGTTAAGGTATGTAAGCGATTACTCGCCATTTCTTGTTTGGTGCGATATCCGATCGAGGTTTTCCAACTCTCTTCCTTACCACCTTGCACAGTTGTTACCGCCACACTGCTACCGTTTCACTTACACCTTTATTCATTCTCTCTGTATTTAATACATATAAAATCATTGGCCGTTCAGTAGACTTACTTTGCGCTTCCGATGCATGCGATATGTTCAATTATTAAATCGTTAATGGTCTATTATACAAAGGTGTGTTTATACATGTATATAAGAAACATAGTCGTTGGTTATTAAATTGGAAGCTAAATCTCTGTCGTTTTAATAATGATATTTATCCGATTTACCCCAATCCTAACCTGCGCCCACTCGTGTAATAACCGGGAATGAAAGAAAGTGTACAGGGCAGCATATACACTAAAACCTATCAGTGGATTAGAAGCGTCTTTAAGTGACATTAAACGTTCTTTAATCTTTCTTTGGGTTTTAAAACAGTTCTAATATCATACAAAAAGGAAAATTAGGTTTGTGAATCTTTAGTAAACCGCATAGTTTCAGTGAAAGACCTTCAGACCAAGTTAGTTTTGTTATTATTTATCAGGAACAGAAGATACGTTAATAAATTCTTTAGTCTGTAAAAGAAATTTTTTTGTGAGATCTTTTAGTAATTTCATCCATATTTAAAATAATAGTTACCTTTATTAGTATCTGCAATACAATAATACAATTACGTTACCATTCCAATTAAGGTCTAATAAGAACCTCGATGATGAAAGGACAAATTACGATTAGGAGGTTTCACTTTACGCAATTTTTTTAATTGTTTCATATCTAACTCCATTTACAGCGTCCAGAAATAAAGTTTCATTGAACTCTTCGTATTAGAGGTTATTTCCTTAAATGGTATTACTTTTGGTATTTCTGAAAAAATTCTATCTTTGGACAAGTGCTTCAATAGTATCATCTGAAAAAACTATTACATTGGTTAATGTTATTATCTAAGGATGGCTTAATATTCTGTTGTTGAAACAATCTATAAAACTTTACTTTCTGACATTTAGTATAAAAGTAAAACGTAACCTGCATACAATTAAAGGTTAAGAAATCAAATTTATCCATCTCCTCTCGATGTAATACGATCATCTTGTCTGTTATTAATATTTCTTTTAACGTAGAGAAAGTTTGCCATAATCTTTGATCACACTGACGTAGTAAAATAATAAATGATGAAAGTTGCTGGATTCCGTATTTTTTTAATTCTGAAAATCGTCTAATAGAATGATAAGCTTCCTCGCCATAAGAGATGAAATATGAATACGCAAACTTTTACCATTCTCACTCACAAATAACATATTTGTCTTTTAGGCGTGACACTGAGTACTTTTATTTGTTTTATTAAGATTTAAACGTTTCTATAATAGTTACCAAGTCGTAAATCTAATTTTATTTGATTTTATTAAAGATGAACTAGATTTTTTATAGATTAAATGGGACACTTCTCTTTATTTAGAGACACGGAGAAGAAGCATTAAACGAATTTTAGACTTTATGAATGGTATTTGTCCAAACATTTAGTTTACTATGGGGATGGAAGCTAATCGAATTTTACCATTATATATCTTCATAAATTATCACATTGCCATACGTCAAAGGGTAGTGTAATTAAAACTGAAGTGGATCGAGCATTTGTAAATCTGAATTTTTGGTAAATGAATGTGGTCATTTAAAAGTATTACAAGCTAATGGTTATTCCTTTAAAAGACATTAATAATGTATTTAAAACTGTTAGGCGTGTCCTCAAAGAACAATCACTGCTTAACGTTAGTACAGATTTAGTTCTTTTCATAAGAAACGTTAGGGGTAAAATTAAAAAAAGAAACATTAGATAACCATGGCATGATAACTGTTTCCAAATCTAAAATACAGATTAAAGAAAATTTTACCTGAATATCCTTCAAATCCATTGTTACCTTCGGGAGTATATAAGTTGTCTTGTCTTGTCGAAAAAGTATAGATTGGTACCACAAAATGTAACATTGATACGGGATGTTAAGAATATGTGAGGTTTTGTAAATTAAATGAACCGCAGAAGTCTGTGGTAACTGAGTATGCCTTACAACGTTAAAAACATGATACTTAATTCGGTAATATGGAACTTTGCGTAGAGAAACCTATTATTATGTTCGTTTACAATGAGAAACTATCGAGATATACAAACATCTATTAACTTTTGGTATGTCTAAGCTTTTTTCTAGACCTCAAAGTAAATGTTCTACGGATTAAGGGTGTTAAGCTGTAATGGCATTGCAAAGATATAACATATATAGTACACACTCTTAGTAGCAACAGAAAATATTTTTTTTTATAAGGTTTGTTTATTTTACTAGATTTTACTAGATCGTTAATTTGTACGTCAACTTTTTAGCTGTGAATTTTTTTACCATTTTCAAGTTTTTCACAACCTTGGTTAAATTTCTTTTTTGATTCTGACATTTTTCAGCCTTGGTCTGTAATAGGAGGTTCTAACTGTGCACCTTCATGCGGTATAATAATATTTTTCGGATACCCAATGGTAATGGGCCATATTTCTTATTACAAATCGTACAGAAAGTATCTCTTTTTTTGTAGCAACAATTTCCTTATAGTAACCATTTCTTTATAAAGAATTATTAATTATTTATTGGAATAAATATTAAACGTACAACTATTGAAGTTAGAAAAACTTATGCTAGTACCGGGGGGCCAAATAAGCGAGGTACATGGCGATATCTCCGCAACCGTTTGGCTTACAACGTTTGAAAACAATATTTATAATAAAATCGGCTACAAAAATACGATTAAAGATATTTTCAAATAGGTAACTTGCCGCTAGATGGCGCTAACTGCCTCAAAAAAGATCGCATTTATGAATTTTTACCTAATTAAGGTTTGTAAAAGTATCACCATACGAAATCACTCGCTTTGCTGTACAACTTTCATTAAGCTCATTTTTCCATATCTCCTATGGGTAAGTTGTGGGGGAAGAATATTTTAAGCCATACTTTACTATTTAACCGATTTTGAAAAACGAGAGCTCATTGAAAGATCCTGACTTTTGAATTTCAAAATGTATAGAACCAATAAGGAGTTTGTTCTGGCCGTAGAAGCATGTGACACGTTTGCGTATTTATAGATTTTTGTAGTAAATTTTACATGCAAGGATATGTTTTTGATTAATATAATAATAGGGCAATAAAATAGCAGTTAATCCTGTCAAATCCGCAAATTTTTATCGTGCACCTTCCCAAAGATATTTACATTGACTCGCCCTGTATATTGTCAGATAACATAAATTACTGATTTTATTAATAAAAATGAAATGAAAACATAGCATAACTATATTTAACGATAAAAATCTAACATCTAGACAAATCGAGAGCTCCAATTCGTATGAGTGTAAGTGATTATTTCGATTATTTTTTAAACACAGCACAAATAATTATTTTCCATGTATTTTTTAGTTTCTACAAATAAAAATTGAATTTAACTAAAAATCATTACATAACACTTGAAATATATTAAAAATAACGAAATAAATCAAACATTCGGTTCATACTGTAGCGTCGCGTCGTTTAAATCTACATATGCATATTCTAATACTGATTCTGTTAAGAAATGCATATTTTAATCTTGATTTTATTAAGAAATGCATATGCATACAGAGTAACTTATTTAAGTATCTAACTTTTCAATAATTGATTGACTCGGAATAGACGGACTGATGTGCGAGAATTTACAGACCAGTGCTAGAATTGTATCATTAATGCGAGAACGAATTCGTTCGTTTAATATGGGTACTTATATACTAATAGAATTCAGAAATAAGAAAGTTTTGATGTGGACAAGAAAAACTAAAACAAAAAAAGCTATTTTCTTAAATGCTCGAAATGTCTGTCACTTTCTTCTAAACATTGTTCTAATCTTTGTTGAGTAGACATAACGGCAGCTTCTATTTCGGCTTGTGGTATACTATAAATGGCAACTCGAATTCTGTTCTCCATATCTTCAATGGATGTAGGAATAGTTTGTAAAACCATATCTATTAATGTTCCCCACAAATAAAAGTTCCAGATAAATCAAGTCAGGTTACTTGGCTGGCCAAGGAAGCCGGCTGCCCCTCCCTATCGATCGACCGGGATATGTTTCAGATAAATATTCCTAACGTTAAGTGAAAAATGTGCTGGGCAGCCGTCGAGTTGTAGAAACATATTTCGCCTGGTTTCAAGAGGCACTTCAATAACACCGGCAATTCATTCCTCAGGAACTCCAAAATTTTTTCCCTTTACTGGTTGGCGAAAGAAATGGGGCTCAATAATTTTACCTCCCAGTATCGCACATCCATACATTGATGCTCCATTGTCCCTGATGTTGAACTTGTCTTGTCCAATGGGAATTTTGGCAGACCAGTAATGCATACTTTTTATGTTCACTTTACCATTGCTATTGAAGGTAGCCTCATCTGTCCAACAAATTTTAAATAAAAATTGGGGTTCTTCATTGATCATACCTAAAATCCAATGGCTTATCATAATCCTCCTCTTTTAATTGTCGACAAGCAATCATATGGTAACGATGTAATCTAAAATTAAAAATATATTTAATAATAAACCATCTATTTGTAATTTAATAAAAGCATGGTTCTCCGACATATTCCTAACTCACGAGGTAATGTTGTGGTACTAATGTGGGCATGAGCATGCCAAAACACTAATAGTATTCTCCTCGGTTGTGCCGTTTACCATTACGTCGTAATACTGGACCACGAATGTTTCCAGTACGCCGTAACCGTTTAAGCAATCTTTAAGAGTTGTCTTTTTATAATGATGGCAATATGGATAGTGCATCGCATATTCTCTTTCAGCTATTGCAGAATTCTGGAGACATTCAAGGTAAATATTAACCATAGTCTCATCATTCGTAAAAGGTATTTTTTTAATTAACACACCTGTTAAATTCAACAATAAACTCAAACTATTTATGATTTGGCATTTCTTCACAGTAAGAGTATTAATTAATATTTTATTTGTTTCCAAAGCTTACTAAATGTGTTTTAAATTGTAATATATATTTACCGGGATCCATGTGATTGAGATTAATGTTAGAGTTGCTGTTCTTAGATAAATAAATATCTAGAGATTTGCGGTCTTCATAAAAATTTTATTGTTGTTTGTAGCAACGTTAATACGTATTGTTGAAAATAACAGCAGCAAAACAGAAAATTATTTTTTTTAGAAATTATTATAACATGCTATTTTTAAATTACGCGTAAATGTAGCATTATTATGATGCATCATTTACAGATTTAATTTTTTAGTGACATATACTTTTTATTTTAGTGTTGTTAACAAACTTAAGAATGTATGTTATCTGACAATATACAGGGTGAGTCAATACTTACCAAAATATTAAAAAAATCTAAATATCTTTGGAAAGGCGCAAGATAGAAATTTGCGGTTTTGGCAGGTTAATTGTCATTGCATTGCCCTTTTATTGTATTAATAAGAAATACATCCTTCCATATAAAATTTACTACAAAAATCTATAAATACGTAAACTCTAGCGACCAGAACAAACTCCAAAGTTATAAGTTCTGTACATTTTTGAAATTCACAAGTCATGCTCTTTCCAATGAGCTCTCGTTTGTAAAAATCAAACTCCAAAGTTATAAGTTCTGTACATTTTTGAAATTCACAAGTCATGTTCTTTCCAATGAGTTCTCGTTTGTAAAAATCGGTTAAATAGTAAGGAAGTTGCAGACATTTTTCTATGGATTAAAGTATTCTTCCCCCACCATTTACGCTGGAAGTTGTAGAGTAACACGAGTGCTTTCATAAGGTGCTACTTTTTACTAACCTTAAATAGGCAAGAATTCATAAAAAATGCGATTTTTTTATTATGCAATTAGCGACATCTAGCGGCAAGTTACGTATTTAAAAATATTTTTTATCGTATTTTTGTAGCCGATTTTATTATAAATATTTTTTTACCCCATATTGTCAGCCAAACGGTTACGGAGATATGGCCGCATGCCTCGCTTATTTGGCCACCACTGTAAATCATTAGATGATAGTGACGATTTTGATAAAACCTCCTGATGAACTCCTCCATTGGACGTATAAAATGATGAATCGCTACATGCAGGAGCCAACTGTAATTCAGTACGTTCTATGACAACATCTGATGTATTCCGGAATCTACTGTTTGATGGTGGCTGATTAAAAATCATTTTCGATGTCGCCATTTTATTGTTAATTCTTTCTTCTATATATTCTTCTAGAGTCGTGTTTGATCGCCATCCTCCATGATTTATGAGCCTCCTGATATCCGCTCCACCCTCAGCAAGAAAAGTAGTTGACGTTCGGCGTGGACAGTGTCCAGTGTAACCGTCTGGGTTGGGTAATTTCAAATAATGGGCAATTTTTTTCGGCATCTTGTAGAAACTGTGATCCCCACAGGTTGCACTTATTTGCATTTATTGTTCATGTAAAATATGAACAACTTGAGTGATTGATATGTTTTGGACGCAAGCTTACATATCTCCTGTAGAACTCAATTTCATTAATTCCTGTCATTTCCGTCATAATAGTGAATATGCGCTTCTTCCTTGTCTTAGTGTCAGGGAGGGTGACAACCAAAATAGAGCCAGTATCCTCGATACCATTCACATTTAACTTTCTTAGCTACTCACTAAGACATGCCCCATGCAGACCGAAAATTTACGTCACTTTAATCATAAGAAATACATCGTCAGGCGCTTCTGTCAACATTTTTGATACATTATGCTGCGATAGAATTTTTTATTTTTTTGCTTCCCATAATTCGACGTTTTCTTTCACTCTCAATGTACTTTTTAAGATGGAATATGTCGGCCACAGCGTGGAATATTTCAGTCTTTCAGCTTGTAATCAAATATAAAGATAAAACTTAAAATTGATAAATAAATGTATTTAGGAAAACTAACCTAACTAACTTCTTCGTCGATATCCCTTACATTCTTTGAAGAATTGAAAATATTGTAGGTCTTCTCATACTTATCTCGCAGTTTCAAGGGTAATAAACTAGCAACAGCTTCAACTAAGACCGATATTTCAGGATGATTTTCATTATTTATTTCCATTTTCACGCGATAACACTTGACAAAATTTTTGTTTACCTATTTTTGCTTAGTTGCTGCGATGCTGGAAACGGCAATTTGATTCTCGTGCTTTTCACGTATTTTTTAAATAATTTCTGATAAAATATAATCCATTTTCATTTAGTATCCGAAAAAATTTCATGTATTATTAAAGAAAAGTAGGTTCTTCTTTACTCATCGCGTTTATAATCTCGGCTACGCGTCGATTAGAAAGATCGTGATTCGTAAAGAAAAACAATACTTTTCTTTACTTATAATACAAATAACTATCAATCCATTAAAGATCTGGTTAATCTCACTAAAACAAAATAAGATTCCATAGTTGGCTTTCAAATAAGGACTATTGAGACAAGCTTATCTTCGCGTTTTGATACTTCATAAATTTATTTAATTAAATTAATTTTTAAAACTGCTATTGTTATCGAAAAGTTTATATTTGTGTAATACAAGTAAAAATAAATGATTTTAAGCCCCAAATAAGGTAGATTTTCAGAGTATCAATCATGTAAGATTTCCATAAAGTCACTGAAACAAAATTGCAAGATATAAGTACCATAACATAAACAGTATTTTTAGATTGTGATACATTAGTACAACACGAGACCTTGAGGTTCTCATTAGTAAATTTTTAAAATAAACAGTTACAAAATATAAGCATGTGTTCATCTTACCTCACAATACATCACGATTTATTTCGATCTGTCAAACTAAAAGGTGAGGGTTTCTAAGCATTTCCTTTTAGTCAATTTCTTGGTTTGCGTTTAGTAACTTTACTGTCGAAATTAGCAGTAAATGTCATTTTACAGGATAGATTACAGAGTAGACGGGGCGACCTTTCTTAATTCGAATTTAATAAACGATAGCTTACTTATTAAAGATATACACTTCGATCGGCCAACCCTTACGGGAACAAAGGTCAAGGTCAACAAATCTTAATCGACAGCTTATGGCAATACGGCTGTCGTTATAGAACATTCTTTGTGAAATTTCAATCTATATTTTTATTCACTTTGACACATGACATATTATGTCTTATACCTTGTAGTCACAGGTTCGGGCCTCTATCCGCGATTACAGCATAAATGGTTTAGAACTGGTCAAATCCGGTTCCTGCGATTGACAAAATATCAGTTAAAATGACACACCTCCTACTTTGGTTTCGGTAGGGTGACTCCCACTAGGTGCAAGATCAATATAAACCAACTTTTTAGTGCGACACCGCATACCTACATTGTTGTTATTCGAAAGAATATTTTGAGTAGATCCTGGTTATGCACTTCATTACCTTTACCGATAACCAGACTTGTTAGAAATTGAATTAGCTTTATAAACAGTGGGTGGAGTGACCGGATAACGATTATGAAATACATAAGACAGAGTTGTATTATTACTTAAGTAGTGGATGGCAAATAATAATTTGAAATTTAGATCGGGTTTGTTAGTAAAAGTTCTATAGAGGATTGTTACTGACCACTAACCCAATAGAATGATATCGTAGTATTGAATTAGTAGGGCTAGATAATAAGTTGAGAATATTGTGTGCGTTGTTGTGAGGTCAATGTTCTTATTCGTCACATTTCCGTATTTTAATAAATGTTTTATCTTTTTAACATTTCTTTTATTTTAAATGCAATGGCCCTGAATAAGTTATTATTTCCGAAGAGAGCGCATTATAAGTAACGATACAAAAATTTATCATACTTAGTTTCTTCATCAGATTAGTTTTTGTTTTTAACAGTAAAGTTATACAGGGGATTGCGTATCTCTGTCGCATTTGAGTATATTGATACACCATACTGATAATAAGCAAGTAATCCTTTAAGTACTATTCCAATTCTCTGAAAACAACTATAGCGTCTGATTCAAATACAAGGTTCTTAATTGCATTTATTATTGAAGTGGAACGTTCACTCATAACTGATACAAAGTTATAAATTGTGTTATATAGTTATTTCAAATTTGGTTAGTTTAAAGTTTAAATCTTTGGATTACGATTGTTCATTGTTTTAGATTCAAATAAATTTAATTGAACCTGTTCAAACAAATCTTGAGAAATTTTTGAAATTTACAGTGCATTCTGTGCTTGAAATTGATTTAGCAATTTACTAAGAGAGCTCTTGCTTTTTACGATCATTTAGAATTTTTAGTGTTTCGCCCAAGCACTTTTACGGAGAAATTTCGATTGTAGCGCTGCCTGGTGCCCTATATTTTCGATTTTGCAATTTGTGTGAGAGTAAATGTAAATTTGGAGTATTTAAGATATTCTACATCTTACTAGAACCCACTGTCTTTTTTGGCATGTTTGGTCGGAAACGGCTTATTTTAATAAACCTGCGATATAAGTTGCAATAGTCATTTTAATAATGTGAAAGGTTTATCAAGGCATATTCATTAGTTTGTTTACAAGGAGACCAATTCAGATAATTAAACATCCATCCCGTACTTAAAAACAGGTAGAATCGTACGTATTAATTTTAACTTTTGGAATGTCTTGGTTTTCTGATAGGTAAGTGCCCTTCCAATTAAATATATTTAGTCATCACAGCATTGTAATGATTTAACCTATGTAGTTAAATTATGTTGAATGTATAAATTCTGTATTCAATATGTTTATAGCAATTACAAGCTTCAGATAGCAACAAAACGCTTTGTTGAGTTTTATATCTCCAGGTGGTACATCAAGCTTTTAGCAGTGATTATTTTAACCACTTCCAAATTAAAGTTTACCAGAACTTTGCAGCGACGTTATAATTTGATTAAATTTTGTGAAGTTAGTTTTTTTGGTTTTGGAATTTTTTATTGTTAGTTTTCGCCACACTAGGGGCTGTTCTAAATTGCTATTCTTAATTCGATTTAATAATATTTAATTTATTAATAATCTAGTTAATATTTACTAAAATAAAATTAACTAATTGTTATAGAAACATTTATATTTCAAGTATATAAATACAAATACACGATTATAAAACCCTCACAATTAATTTGTTTTGAAAAAACTAGTGAGCTGTACACTTTTTGGTTTCTTTAAAGCCAAGTACTTTTGTACGAACTTAGTACCTACTAAAATTGCGAAACATGTTAGAGCGAATTTAAAGATATTCGATCAAAATTAATTTTTTAAATATCTTTAATACCCTGTTTTTCAGATATAATTCGCTTACGTGCACTTGTTTATGGAAACCTCCTTTTTTCAAATATCAGATGATATTACCTGATTTAGGATAATATTTAGAAATAGTCTGTATATACTGACCGCAGGTTCTGAAAGTGAGCGAAAAATAGTATATTATGATAAGTGCCTTTAAAGCACCTACAAAGAGTTTAAATACACGACGCGAGTGCTTTAAAGTCACTTCCTCACGCATAACATACGCTATTTTGTGTTACAATTGCATCGTAATTCAAGAAATAAAACTGAAATCCATATTTCAAATCAACATTTTAATTTTGAATTTGCATCTTTTCGGAAAGTAGCCTATGCATTTTTTTGGTTATTAACAAAACTATTAAAATAAGCCCACCAGTATGACAGCTTTCTTTGTGAACAGGGGAGCGGGTAGATCTGTAATGGAATATCGGGTAGGTCTCCAAGGGAAGGAGGGCTGTTCAACGTTGAAGGCCTTCAGACAATCATGCATGCCCAGCATGCATTACGTATACATGCATAATGGGATTAAGGATGGGTGTGGTCAAGACAGGATTGAAAGAAACGGAGTTAAGATTCTGAGGGGAGAAATAGTACCCCAGCATTCGCCTACGTGGCCGCAGGTACCAAACCGTTACATTTGAAAAAACCTCATACATGGTAGATGGTAACGGAAATCGATCCCAATACCTACCGAATTCTTGGCAGAGCGTGTCACCATTGCTCCACTAGCTCGGTATGGAATATCTCGACTCTGATATATATATATATATATATATATATATATATATATATATATATATATATATGATGAGGTTGACAGAAAAAAGTGCTATGCATAGTGCCACGCGAAGAGGACACTAAAATAAGAAAAAAATTTCCTATGAAATAAAGTCCGCAACGCATAATGATGTAATAAACGGACTAAATTTTGTATACATGGGCTTTTGATCACGTAGAATTCATATATGACCTTAGTTCTTTTATTACGGATAGAGGCGCCACATACAGGTATCCATCTTGTTTGAATCGGTTCTAACTTTTTTGCCTTCCACTGTATGTTATTTTCGACTAGAAAAATTTGTTTTCATCTTTTCTGCTTCAGAAATGTACACCTTATTGAAGTCGCTAGGACCAACGGTTTACGAGAAAAATCCATCCGATGCATGCAAATTATCGAAAAGCGCCAAAGTAACTTATTTGAAAAAACAATGACATAACACTTTAACAATTAAATTTTAACAGCAACAATGAAAGGCAGTGATTAAAAAAGAACTTTAAATTTTTAGATGTTCAAATTGTTGTCCTTGTACTTGAATACATTTTTCAATTCTTCTTCCTAAGGATTGATGGCATCTTTGAAATATTCCTGGGTTATTACGGAATCTATCTGCGAATTCCATAATTCTTATCCATAGTTGCTCTTCATTATGTATTTCTACAGAATAAACATCATTTTTCATGAACCCCCAAAATGAAAAATCGAGGGGACTAAGGTCGGGACTACGAGCTGGCCAGGGTACAGGTCCCCCTCGACCAATCCACGTATTTCCAAATCTCCTATCCAAAAATTCACTTGCCAATCGAGAAAAGCGAGCTGGCGCGCATCATGCATCTAACGCATTCTACCAATAATAGCCAATGGAACATCCTCTATTAACGTATTTAGCTCATTCTCCAAGAAATTTCGATACAGTTCACCTGTGAATGGATTGGGCAATTGAAATGGGCCAATAAATAATTGTCAAATATACCTGCTCACACATTAATAGAAAACCCATATTGGTGACGTCTAGTTACGGTTTTGCAAATAAGTTACTTTGGCGCTTTGCATGCATCGGATGCATTTTTCTCGTAAACCGTTGGTCCTAGCGACTTCAATAAGGTACACCTTTCTGAAGTAGAAGAGATGGGAAAACAAATTTTTCCAGTCTAAAATGACATAAAGTGTAAGGCAAAAAAGTTAGGACCGATTCAAACAAGATTGACACTTGTATGTGGCGCCCTCTATCAGTAATAAAAGAACTAAAGTCATATTTGAATTCTGCGTGATAAAAAGCCCCTGTATACAAAATTTAGTCCGCTTATTACATCATTGTAAAAAGATATTAAAAAAAAACAAAAAAATAATTAAACTTCAACATCCTATATCTTTTAAACGAAAGCGTTGCGGACCTACGTTCATAAAAACTTTTTTCCTTATTTTAGTGTCCTCTATCGCGTGGCACTATGCATGGCACTTTTTCTATATATATATATATATATATATATATATATATATATATATATATATACATATATATATATATATATATATATATATATATATATATACAAGGTGTTCTAAAAGTCCATCAGGAAACTCCGGAAGGAGATTGTACGAGCTAAAATAATAGCAGTTTGTAAGGAAATTTTTTTTCGGATTGTCATTTGCTTGCAAGTTACGGCTTGCAAGTACTGGTCGATAGAATAATCTGGGAGACTCGAAAAGTTTCACCCGAAGTAATAGCCAATCTTACAAGGGAAATTACGAATAGAATGGCTTAGAGTCAAGAAGTGGTAAGTAACATTTAATACGTCAAATTTATTTCCACTTTGTGTAGTACTCTTGTTTAATTTTGTTGTTTTATTTACTTAAATTTCATTTGTGTTATAATGTGATTCTTACGTTTGTTTCATCAACTACTAGATCTAAATTGATTATATATACAGTGTGTCCGAGATTCAGCATGCATGTATTGCTATATTCGTTAATATTGAAGATAGAATGTCGGTTAAATGGAGAAAGTTTTAGAGAATTTTATGGCTATCATCATGGTAAAGTCAGATTTGAAGTAACTTTTTTTGTTTTTGAAATAATTGAAGAAAACAAAAATTGTGCATTTTCTATTACCCCCTGTAGCTCTTTTATTTGAAGTCTGACAACATTTTGATTTGTACATTATTATGACACTTTTAAAAGACAATTTTAAAAAAATTACCAAAATTTATCTACAGTCATTTGTTTTTGAAATACATACACTAACTATTGTTTTTCATATGGACGCCATCTTGGACTTTTATATTATCGAATAGTATTTTTATCACCTTTTCAGCGATGTATCACATGGTACGAGAATTTACTTCAACTATCAAAAATTTAAACCCTTGCTAATGTATCTGTTTTACTTACAAAATTTAATACATTTCTAACTTTTGTTTTTGGACGCTATTTGGATTTTTACATTATCGAATAGTGGATTTTAACACCTCTTCAACAATGTATTACATGATACGAAAATTTACTTTCAGCAACCAAACATTTAAACAAAATAAAATATGAGGCCATGGATAATAATTGCAATGACTGACAAGAAGATGACATAATTTATTTTTTCGCGTAAATTATTCGCAATCTGTGTTAAGTACTTGGAAAAATAATTGTTCTTGTTGTCATTGCTAGTGTTTATTATTGTTGTTATTCTGTTATTCGTTTGTTTGTTTTTATTGTTTGTTCCTGTTGTTATTATTGTTAATATTTATTCCTGTTTTGTATCTTGGTGCAAGATTTTTTGAAGTATGGCGTTAAGATATTCCAATGAAGAGAAGCTAGATATGCTTGAAATCTATTTCAAAGCAAATAGAAATGCAGATAATGCAATAAGAAATTATGAAGAAATATTTCCCGATCGGGTTCAACCGAATAAAAGACATTTCAGGACTTTAGTGATGAATTTATTATCATATGGCAGTTTTGAGAAGAAAAGACCTAAAAAGTATGTTAAAGATAATGAAGGTAATAATAATGCTGTTCTAAATTTTGTTGGTGAAAACGAAGCATCTTCGGTTAGAAAAATGGCCGATGTATTACACATTCCGAAATCCTCCGTCCATGACATTTTAAAAAAAATAAATTTCATCCATTCAAACCAATTATTACACAAGCGTTACGAGAAGGTGATTTTGAGAGACAAATGGCATTTTCACGGTGGTACATTCAAAAATCTGGGGAAGATCCTCAATTCTCGTCCAACGTTTTGTGGACGGATGAAACCAGATTTGCAAATTGCGGAATTTTTAATAGGCACAATACGCACTTCTGGAATGTGGAAAATCGCCATAAAGTTTGTGAAAGGAGATTTCAAACCAGATTTGGTTTCAATGTATGGTGCGGAATTATAGGTATAAATAAAATTTTCTTAAAAAGTTTATTTTAAATGTAACATTTTAGGAAATAACTTGATTGGACCATTTATTTTCAATTATAATTTAAACGGAGTCCGATACTTAGAGATGTTGCAAGAACAAATCATACCCGCTCTGAGAAACATCAATCCAAATTTAGAAAATATTTGGATTATGCAAGACGGCTGTCCAGCACACAATTCAGCAGACGTTAAACAATATTTGCAAAGAATATTTAATAATAAATTAATTTCCAATAATGGGGACATTTTATGGCCTGCCCGGTCCCTTGACTTGAACCCACTACATTTTTATTTATGGTGTCATACAAAAAACGAGGTGTACTATTTCGACACTCCAGAAAATCTTGACATTTTAGAAAATAGAGTAAGACATGCACTAAATTCTGTAAATAGAAATACGTTAGTTAGGATTACACATTCAGTGTTAAATCGTTGTAGGAAATGTGTGGAGTGTAGAGGGGGACATATCGAGCATGTTTTATGATAGTTACTATTATCGGTTTTGTGTTTATTTTAGTTATTAGAAATAACAATAATTAGGAATCTAATTGTATAAATTTTTCATTTATTAATCCATGCCTTCTCAAGGCCTACTATTTCAATTTTATATTTTTTAAATTTTTGATAGTTGGAAATAAATTCTCGTATCATGTGATACATCGCTGAAAAGGTGATAAAAAATACTATTCGATAATGTAAAAATCCAAGATGGCGTCCATATGAAAAACAATAGTTAGTGTATGTATTTCAAAAACAAATGACTGTAGATACATTTTGGTACTTTTTTTAAACTTGTCTTTTAAAAGTGTCATAATAATGTACAAATCAAAATGTTGTCAGACTTCAAATAAAAGAGCTACAGGGGGTAGTAGAAAATGCACAATTTTGTTTTCTTCAATTATTTCAAAACAAAAAAGTTACTTCAAATCTGACTTTACCATGATGATAGCCATAAAATTCTCTAAAACTTTCCCCATTTAACTGACATTCTATCTTCAATATTAACGAATATAGCAATACATGCATGCTGAATCTCGGACACACTATATATATATATATATATATATATATATATATATATATATATATATATATATATATATATATATATATATATATATATATATGATGTAAAACGACAAACTTGTAACACCCTTCCGTAGTGTACAATTACTTTGAATTTTTGCCCGTTAATTATTGATCTCCAGGGGGGGGTATTACTTTCACCACAGCGGTGTATTTTTGGTTAGCTGCCAGCGCATAAAATTTACATGGTAGATATAATCAAAAACATTGTGCAATTTCAACTGAAATTTGTATATAACAACTCATAATAATAAACTAAAAAGGAAACACTTCCTAGAACAACAAAAGTAAAAGGATGGTATAATTAAAATAAAAATAGTTCTGGTAGCCGGTTGTATTTTTATGTTCCTCTTCGGGCAGGCCCCGCATGCAATCGGTCTGGCTCGGATACTGAAACAGATTTTTGCTTATAACATGTGGTTGTCGGTCAATATCTAAGCGTGTTTCAATTAAAAGATTTAAATAAAAAGGGTGATCTGTGTTTTGTAGTGAAATTATGGGTGCAGCTGGATAGACAGCGGATCTTTGTGTCACGTTTCTTGGAGAAATTGATACCAATTTAAAGCAGGTAAGAGGGTTACTGTCTCTGAAATTGAGATTTAATGTGCCAATTTTAATCAAAGAGGTTGAAATAACGATATAGGGATTTTGGTAGTTAGCGGCATACGGTTGGTCAAAGTGAGGTGAAATACCTGTCATAGAAAATCAGGGTATTATGACCTTGGATTTTGGATTTTAATTTGTTTAAATATCAGGTATCTAGAAGTTGGTGAGGCGTTCTGGTGGTGTGTGGAGACGAGTGGATGTAAAGGGGTAAGTTATAGGTTTATAAGGTATTGGTGGTGGTTTAACATTTTCTCTAGGATTAGTTAGTGGGCATATGTCTTCTTTACACCCTTCGATTGTACAAACTCCGAATGGATGTTAGAAAAAAGGACGTGTAGTAAATATTTGCTGGAAGAAAGTGGTAGTGATACAGAGTTATTTCGCAATTGGTGTCGAAACCACTGTTAACAAAATAACGCTTTTAGCAATCTTTACACATCCTTCGAGGTACGTACTCCGAATGAAAATCTTTGAGATTTCTTCTTGGACACGAACTAGGAGCGAAAGACGTGTTCGTGAAATCACTTCACTTTGGGGCGGAAACTGGGTAGTAAAAACACCATATTCTGCAGTAGATGAACTGGATTTCAGTGTTAATCATTAATTATGATCGAGAGGCATTGATTGGAATTGTAATCTTATTTACTCTCTAATCGAATTTTCCGGCTTTAAATCAATTAAGATTAACGCCTTCGTCAACCCTAATTATTAGAGAGCGGATAGTTAGCAAGAAAAACCCATAAAAAGCAGGCAAAAGGCAACAAAAACAGTCAAAAAGGCAAGGAAAAGGCAAAATTTAAATTCGAAAAAGGCACACAATTGTTTAAAATAATTTAATAACTACTTACGTAAAATGAATTTACAAAAAAAAATAAAAATAACAAAACATTTAATCTACGTTAACATTATTATTCCAGGCTGTAATTAATACTGCTCGTATGGTCAGGTAACAAATTTGCCCTGGTATTGCTGACAATTTGCTTGTATGTCGAGAAAGATCTCTCGACATCACAGGATGTAATGGGGCATATTTAATTGCAGCGACTTCTTGAGTTGCATCCAAGCCAATGGCCTCTTCTCCTATGTACATTTACAATATCTTTATTTTGTGAAGATTTTGGATTCTTTTGTAATACAGATAATATCTTTCATTTACTTTTATCGCACTAGCACCAGGTACCGTGCGATTTCATTTACCACATCGTCCACTATCCCTAACGCTTCCACTAACGCGAGGTTCCTTGCTTCGAGTTTCTTTATAGTTTCAGTAGGTAGCAGAAATGGGTGTTTATATACATTATACCTCGACGGACGTTTTCATCTTCAAAACTCTCTTGAGCTTTTGTATAGCAGCACGTGGAAGGGTGAAATGAATTCACTACCTGTAAATTATCATATCATTGTTGCAGAATTCATAACAGATTTTGCAAACATGTGTTTACACTTTAATTGAGTTTCAGTGAAGCGCGTAAAATTACACGCCTCGATCCAGGTACCCCATCTGGTAATCACAGGTTCAGGAGAGAGAGTGGAACAGATGGCAGCTATTCTTTATACTCAGAAACTCGTAATTGTGCTTTTACAAATACCTGCAATTTTTAAATCGTAATAGCAGCACACAGACAATGTAATGTTTACCTTCTTCACGGAAGAAATTAATTTATTTACAGCACTAAATTCTTGGAATGCATTCACACACTCTGTGCAGTGCGTGTGCTAGGCAAGTAACATGCAGTAGTTTAGGTAGAATACCTTTAGGGCCCGTGCCGCTTTTAGCATGTAAGGTGCCGCGTCGCTTACTAAAGCAATATTTTCGATTCAGGTATTTCGTTAGGAAATAAAATACCTAAAACAAAAACTGTATATTAACCAAGTATGATAGACTTAATAGTGTATGATGAACGGCTTAGAAACCTGGTGAAAGACACAAAAGTAATGCGCAGAGCGGAGTGTGGATCGGACCACTTTTGGTTGTATCCAGAGTGTGTTTAGGGCAAAAGTGGGTCTGGAGAACGAAAGCAAACGTAGTGCGAACGTCCAGAATTAGGGTTGACAAATTAGTGGATAATGGTGCGAGAATGAAATACGCAGATGCTGTGAGTAAAGAGTTGAATGTGAATGAAACAGTGTGGAACGACAAGATAAAGACACTGACGTTGAAAGTGCATGGATAAGCTTGAAAACTCTGTTGTCAATTGTGCCGTGCGAATAAGTGGAAGAGTGATTGTAGGTAACAGAAAAAATATGCTTGGTGGAATGAGTCGGTAAAAAGGCGAGTAAGAAAAAGATGCATTGGCAATGATTGCTGCAAAAAATGAGACTGAGAAGAAGCGATTGTATGAGGTGTACGATTAAGAAACAAAGAAGGAAGGAGGCAGTGAGAATAAGTAAAGAGGAAGTGATGCTGGGAAGGAGAAAATGCAGAATGATTTTGAGGGAAACAAAAACTCTTCTGAAATGGGTCAAAAACACAAAATGTGGCCCAAAACAGAACGCTGCAGGAGTTGAATGCTCAAACGAAATAGTATGGGACGATTGTGAAGTGAGGAATGCTGGCAAGAATATTTCGGAAAGCTGTACAGTAGTGAGGAAAGTGAGAAGGATATTGGAATAAATGAGGTTAGAAAACGGTAGGAAGGTTGAAAAACGGCAAGGAGCAGGCGTAGATGAAATCACTGGTGAAATGCTCAAGTAGTGGTGGAAAGCTTATACGAAGATTGCGTGAATTATTCAATGTATGCCTTAGCTGGAAAAGTGCCAAGTGATTGAAAGCTACGATCATTGTACCATTGTATAAGGGTAAGGAACAAGAGTGATTGTAAGAACTCAGAGGAATAAGCTTGCTCAGCGTACCTGGTAAAGTATTTGGAAGAATACTGATTGATAGAGTACGAGAAACTACACAAACTAAGATTTGTAGGATCATGACTTAACGCCAAAAATCAAAGAATCAAAATTGGTTGCTCCACGAGACACCATCGTTGGTTTAGTAAAAGACAGTAAACATGTAATTTGTCAGATCTAGAATTAGCTCATTCATAGAAACGAAACACTAAACGGAATACGTACAACGGAATAAGGTAATAAACTAAGTCGTTAAACTTACCGCAGTCATAATCGCCATAATATCCAGCGTATGCTCCCGTACAAAATTGAATACTGGTCGCGAATTACTAACAGTCGGTTAAAAAGGGTTAAAAGGTCACACCCAATTTGGGACAAGGATAAGAGATAGCTGACAACACAAAATAAAGATGTCATGCTAATGTGTTGCACTGATACATACAATTTGATGATTTAGAAGAAAAAAAATTAAACAGTGGGGATTTTTAAGTTCATATGATTGATAGAGTACGAGAAACTACACAAACTAAGATGTGATGTCAGGTGGCTTCATGCCAGGGAGAGATGTGTCGATCGATGGTTGCTCAGCAGGTGATCAAAAGTGTTTAAAGGTAAAAGGAAGTTGTACTGTGCAAGTTGTAGAATCTGGAGAAAGCTATATGACAGAGTGAATAGAAGAAGCTGTGGGAAATATTAAATGAATATGGCGTAAATAAAGGTCTAATAAATGGAATAAGGGCAGTATACAACGGTAGTCGGGTATGTGTTAGGTGAGGAACGGTGAGTGAATACTAATATTGAGCAATGAGTGCGACAAGGTTGTGTGATGTCACCATGGTTGTTCAATGTATACATGGATAAATGTCTTAGACAAGCATGTACCGATACAAATGGAGTAATGGTTGGTGACGTAAATGTACGACTTCTGGTATGCAGATGACACAGTCTTATTAAGTGACAGTGCGATGAGCTGCAAACCGCTCTGAGGAAGTATTGATACAGTCAGTGAAGCATGGACCTAAAGGTAAACTGAAGAAACTAAGATTGTGGTGTTCAATGGAAGGTGGAAAGGAAGAGTATTTACTAAATGCCGTAAGGGTATGAGATTTCTGAGAAGCGCATGTGGTAAAACGAGAAGGACAAGATAAAAATGAATGCTATAATGACGGATGTGGTGAGGAAAAGACGATGATGGATAGATATAAAAGTTGTACATTACGTTGTTGGTCACATTGAGAATGAACAACGCAAGATTAACGAAACAAATATATGTGGGTGAGGTTGAAAGGCAGTGGTAGGCAGTAAAACTACTGAATGTAGTAGAATCTATGATAAAGGAAAGAAAGATAAGCAGTTTAAAACAAAGGGCATGTCAGAGACTATGTATGAATCTTGTGGAAACTAGGGAGGTATGCGGAGATAAGATAAGATATAGATTGTGAATGAAAAATAAATAAGAGGCAGGGATCTGTTTTGGCTGCCCCTAAGGGAATGGCGTGAAGGTTATAGTTAAGTTTATTTTACGGTTCACTTAAAACCACATTTTCAATTTTATTAAAATAAAAATCGACAAAGGCAAAATCCCAAAATTTCTTTAAAGGCAAACCGCCAAAAAATCAAAAGGCAAAAGGCAAGTAAAATTGCATGTTTGAGTCGTCATGTCTTAAAACTTATAGAAATTCAACTTTGCCTTTAATATCCTCATTAATTCAAAAGGCATTTACTAACTATCCGCCTCTACTAATTATGTTACGGGTAAGTTACCTTTTTTTTAATTAAACATTTTAATAACAACAATTTATCCCTGGTAATCCTTTCCTCAGTTTTTAGTATGGGCCTATAAAAGGAACAGAATCGGGTTGTAAGATAGTTACCGCATGCAACATACCAAACATCTAATCTGAGTCCGCGGTTGAAGAGATAACCTTTTATTTTGATGCACCATTGGAGTCAGAGGTCACCACAATAACCAATATCTACACCTGAAGAAAGTTAAGTAAAATTCATTCTCAACTTGATTACTTTAAATTTCAAATTTACTTTTATGTGCACAGTTTCTAGTTTATTCATTATCAAACGTGCACACTACTTTGATTTATTTATTGTTTATAAATTGTTAGGTACAAAGACCTAAATACATTCTATAACCAAAACTTGATCACTTTAAATTTCAATTTACTTCCTGTTTTTATGTGCACAGTTGCCTGGTTTATTTATTATAGAACGTGCACCCTTGTTGATTTCATTTATTACATGAAAATTGTTAAGTAGCAATAATTTAAGGGACTTACCTCATTGTTAAGTGGCGGTTTCCTTGCATGGTATTTACAGCACTTTGCCACACAATTTTTGTTTGTTTCCTTATTTTCTTGTCTTGCTAGTGTACCTGTACGAACTGTGTGTAGTATTGTTAAAAAAAAAAGAGGAAAACTTATAGCAATTGCTTTGGTGTTGGCGGGTATAATCACCATTAGTTGAGGGTGGTTACCCAGTGTTAATATTGGTTGCAGGTTTGAGAAGAAAAGTAATTTACCTGTAGGGGTTGTGCAGGTGACGCCATCAGGATTTGAATGATTACGGCAGTTAACGCAGACTGGTTGTATTAATTTTTTCTTTACTAAATATTTAACGCAAGGAAACTTTCAATCTTATCAAGTATTATAAGTACCAGGTAGTACACCATTATTTTTTTAATTTTTGATCAACTATTGTCTTGTACAATAATGCAGTTTTTTGTTGAATAAAGCTTTCACACTTTGTTGGTTTATCTGTGTTTTTCTTGTGCTTGAGTTACGTAGGCAAACGCATCGGGGTTATTGGAGTTCAGAGTTGGCCGATGACAATAACGAATTTGCAGACACTAACGTTGTAATAAATTTTAACTCTGTGGCACTCTAAAGTTTAATCCTGTAAAAGGTACTCACCCCCACTAACAGCTGTGGGCTGGTCGGCAAAATAGGTGCTGCAAATTTTAAGACGAGCGTGTTGTCTGGAACTCAAATTGAGAGCGTTACAATGGCGCCCAACGTGAATTAGTGTGAAATTAATATTGTTTATTAAGATAGACCATCATTGTCTGATTGACTTATAGCTACATATTTTAAAAATTGAGTGTATTTTTGTAATTGGGTTCTGATAGCAAGTTGTGGTGCACTCGACTTTAGTATGACCTCGTCTATTGATATTGTTAGATTGTCGAGTGAGGAACTCAAGTATGAGTTGCACATTATGGGTTTCGATGGGTCATGTAATGTCAATGAGATGTGTTCTGCTAATTTGAGTAAACCTCAAATTAGAAAGAGGAGGGGGCCAATCATTTACTTACCCAGAATTCGATGTCGACATTAAAGCTGATATTAAAGCCGTAGAGGATAGGATTTTAGCATTAACAACATTAATTCAAACATTAGGGTTAGGTACCGTATCCAAGACTAAAAAAAAATTCGGTGCTAAATTCCAACATACTCTCGACAGATGTAATCGGGCATTACCAGTCACTGAGAGTGATAGAAAAGTGGTTAAAGCGCTATTATTTAAATTTATGCAACTTACATCAGGTTTCGATCACCACGTTTCGAAATTGAGACGAGAATCCTTAGGCAGTCGCGTTCCGTTGACTTCACATAGTACTGTAGTCGAAGTGGAATCTTCTTCTCGAGAGGAGAAGTTAGTTTTGCTTACAGCATCTGAATAGTCTGAGGTGGAAGATGTGTTACCTATTAAAAAAGGTCTTGACGGGTCATTTAAACTAGAAGGAATAGTTCAAAATCAGTACCAGTTTACAAATGTGGTATTAAATTTGAAGGTACTTCTTCTGAGTCATTTAATTCATTTTTAGAGAGAGTTGAGGACTTGCGAATTGCCAGGGGAATTTCAGTACCAGAGTTGTCTAGATCGGCAATTGATTTATTCACAGATGAGGCTTGGTTTCGAGCAAACAGAAGTTGTTTCTCAAGCTGGAATGATTTAGCTCAAGGTTTACGAGCTGAATTTCAACCGTATAACCACGATGAGGTTTTATTCGAAGAAATTAAGAGACGTACAGAAGGAAAACTGGAATCTGTAGGGATATATTTCGCGAAAATGGAAACGTTGTTTAGGCGATTGAACACTGCATTGTCAGATGTAACTAAGATAGCCATCTTAAAACGTAACGTCTTGCCTTATTATCAATCACACTTAGCATTAGTTGAATTGAAATCTGTAGAATAGTTAAAGCAGTACTGTAAAAAGCTAGAAATTTCTAAGTCTTCTGTTGATTGTTTTCTACCCCCTGTTAAAAAGACCTCAAGTATGGAACCGGATCTTGCTTATATTGAACGTACTAGTCACTCGGCTACAGTTGCCACCACCTCAATGGGAAATCCAATATCCACACCAAGCACTTCAAAACAAATCAAGTGCTACCGTTGTAAAAAGTGGGGCACTGCGCTGATAAGTGTCCTGAGAGGCAATCAATATCTACAGTCCATCGCACAAATGCGGGAAACGGGAGAGCGTCGCAGTATATCGACGAAAACCTGCAACGCTTACCCATATACCGTCGTTATCCCCTAAGTGTAAAATATTACTCGACTTTGTCGTAGCCCATGCAGAGGGTAACGAAAGACTTTATTTAAGTCTAAATACTCTGGGTAGACTCGGGGTCTACCCATACAATACTTGGGGGCCCAGGCATCTCAAAATTGAGCCACCTTAAATTAAAGATTATTTCTAACGACACCTATTACATCAAGTTAGCTAATGGTGATCAGTGTAACGGTATGGGCATGATTTCTGTTCCAGTAACGTTGATAGGGAAATGTAAGATGATTGACATGATGGTTGTCCCTAGTCTCTCGCATACGTTAATTTTAGGTATCGACTTCTGTAAACAATTCGCGGTGGTGCCGGACTTAAGAAGAGGTGTCTGGAAATTTTCGACCCAGGAGCCTGAACCAGAACTACTGTACATTGAGGCGCATTTAACCAAATTGCAATTTAAACATTTAAAAAGCGTTATTGATGATTACTTCGGTAACTTGGGAGATGAACTAACTGCTACCCATCTGGTCCAACATGTCATCGAAACATATTCTCCACCGATCAAGCAGAGGTATTATCCAGTATCACCAATTGTTCAAAAGCACATAAACGAAGAGGTGGATATCATGCTAAAAGATGGAGTGATTGAAAAATCTAATTCGCCGTGGTCTTCACCTATTTTACTTGTTAGGAAAAGAGACAACACCTTTCGATTCTGCGTAGACTTCAGGAAATTAAACGCCGTTACAAAAAAAGACGCATACCCATTGCCATATATCTCATCTATTCTTGATCGTCTTCGGAATGCAAAGTACATCTCTTCACTTGACGTAAAAAGTGATTATTGGCATGTCCCAGTGGCTGAAAAGTCAAGAGACTATCTTGCGTTTTCTGTTCCAGGAAGGGGCTTATTTCGCTTTGTACGTATGCCATTTGGATTGCATAATGCTCCGGCTACCTTGCAGAGGTTAATCGACCGACTCCTAGGTCCAGAGTTGGAGCCTCATGTGTTCGCGTATCTGGATGATATAATCGTGGTTACTCCAACTTTCGAAAAGCACGTGGAAGTCCTACAAGAAGTTTTCAGCCGCTTAAATAACGGCAATTTAAAGCTATCCAAAGATAAATGTCAATTCTGCAGAGACGAACTCAAGTAGTTGGGTTATTTGGTTACAAATAAGGGCATACAGGTCGATCCTGAAAAGGTTCAAGCTATATTAGATCTTGAAGCACCCAAAACTGTTAAAGAGGTGAGAAGGGTAGTAGGAATGATCAGCTGGTACCGACATTTCGCTCCGAATTTTTCGTCTTTGCTAGAGCCTATCAATAAACTATTGCGAAAGTCCAACAAATTTCAGTGGACAGCAGAATGTGAAGACGCCTTCAAAAATATTAAATCTGCTATGATACCGGCCCCTGTATTATCATACCCAAATTTTGATTGGGAATACATAATACACACTGATGTGAGTAAGTATGGCTTAGGGGGTGTATTAACCCAGATAGGTCCGAATAGTGAACAGACGGTTATTTGTTATTTAAGTAGATCGCTTACGAAGGCGGAAAGAAAATATAGTACTACCGAGAGGGAATACCTGGCTGTTCTTTGGTGTATTGAAAAACTAAGGCCTTACCTCGGAGGAGCTGAGTTTACAGTGGTTACAGATCACCATTCTTTATTGTGGTTGAATAATCTGAAAGATCCACAGGGTCGACTAGCAAGATGGACATTAAGGCTACAGCCATATCACTTTAAAATGATTCATCGTAAAGGACAAGAACATGTTCTCCCGGATGCGTTGTCAAGAGGCGTTCCTATGCTGGATGCTCTAATGGCTCATCTGATGTATGGTTAGAGAAGCTTACGAAACAAGTTAAAGAAAACTCTAAGAACTATCCTTTATAGAGGATTGAAGACCTTAAACTTTTAAAAAAAGTCAACACAAGGCAAAATAGCGGAGGGCTGGAAGTTGTTCCCAAAGCCAAGCGTTCGGAAACAATAAAGCAGCACCTTGATCCCGTGCTAGCAGATCGCATGTGGGTATCTAAAACATTGGCCAGAATACAACAAAAGTTTTATTGGCCTAAGATGAAGTCTGATATAGCGAAATACATTAAACATTGTGTGGTTTGCCAAAAGACTAAACCAGAGCAAAAGAAGCGTGCTGGATTTATGGCTGGCCCTAATGTGGCAGATCAACCCTGGCAAATGATTTCAGCCGATCTCGTCGGAAAGTGGTTATTTGAATATTTTGGTAGTATCAGATTACTTCAGTAAGTTTGCTTTGTTTTTCCCGATTAGAGCTCCTACAACTACAACTATTTGTAAACTGATTGAGGGACAAGTATTTTTAGTGCTCGGGGTTCCCAAAATTTTAATTACGGATAACGCTGTGCGGTTTGTTAGTACCAAATTTAAGGACATGTGTACAGAGTATAAAGTTCAGCAAAAAACAACCGCTGTATACCATCCTCAAGCGAACCGAACTGAACAAATCAATAGGGTAATTAAAATGATGTTAGCTTCGTATCTGGAAAATACACACCGTGATTGGGAGAAGCACCTAGCAAAAATTGGTACTGCAATACATACTGCTAAGCACGATGTCACCGGACATTCTCCCTATAAATTAAATTTCGGCCATGAACAAATTTTACGATCATACGGTCATAAAATCGGGGTTAATATTGATCAATATGTACAATTTAATCGGCAGAGTCAAATGAAAATTAGAATCTCATTATAAGATCTTTCGAGACGTTCGTACATTACTGATCAAGGCCTATGAAATAAATAAACATTACTATGATCTGAGGCACAGGGACGTAGAGTATATGATCGGAGATCATGTCCTTAGAAGTAATTATGCTTTGTCGGATGGCAGTAAATATTATTCTAGAAAATTGGCTGCTAAATTTGTAGGACCATTTCGGGTCGCAAAAAAATTGTTGCCTTGGATGTATAAACTAGAAGATGAATATGGCAATGAGAAAGGGTCATGGAATACCAAAAGTTTAAAACCGTTTTATTCAACTATCTAATTTTCATTTAGGGTTTTCCTTTGAAATTGTTGTTTTCTTTTTGTTTACTCGTCAAACCCACAGGTGAATGTTTTTCTCGGGAAAGTAAGGGGGGAGTGTAACGTTTCAATTTAATTGACCATTGTTATCAAAATAATTTTGTGTAAGGAGATTATCAGACACTATTCTCTTTTAACGAGAGTACAAACAAATTCCTAAGACGTTCTTAATCTTAATTGTGAGGTGGTTATATTAAATTAAGAATACTTGCGGCTGGATCCATTTATGTTGGTTGCCATTAAGATATTCTGCAGTAGATAAACTGGTTTTCGAGTATTAATCATTAATTATAATCGAGAGGCATTAGATTGGAATTGTAATCTATTTACCTCTCTAATCGGAATTTTTCGGCTTTAAATCAATTAAGATTAACACCTTCGTCAACGCTAATTATGTTAGGGGTAAGTTACCTTTTTTTTTAATTAAACATTTTAATAACAACAATTTATTCCTGGTAATCCCTTCCTCAGTTTTTAGTATGGGCCTATAAAAGGAACAGAAGCGGGCTATAAGATAGTTACCGCATGCAACATACCTAACATCTAATCTGAGTCCCCGGTTGAAGAGATAACCTTTTATTTTGATGCACCATTGAAGTCAGAGGTCACCAAAATAACCAATATCTACACCTGAAGAAAGTTAAGTGAAATTCATTCTAAAAACGAAACTTGATCACTTTAAATTTCTAATTTACTTTTATGTGCACAGTTTTTGGTTTATTCATTATCAAACGTGCACACTACTTTAATTTATTTATTGTTTATAAATTGTTAGTTACAAAGACCTAAATTAATTCTAAAAACGAAACTTGATCACTTTACATTTCAAATTTACTTTTATGTGCACAGTTTCTAGTTTATTCATTATCGAACGTGCACACTACTTTGATTTATTTATTGTTTATGAATTGTTAGGTACAAAGACCTAAATACATTCTATAACCAAAACTTGATCACTCTAAATTTCAATTTACTTCCTGTTTTATGTGCACAGTTTATTTATTATAGAAAGTGCACCCCTGTTGATTTCATTTATTATATGAAAATTGTTAAGTAGCGATAA
This sequence comes from Vesta saturnalis, assembly GCA_036346205.1. Lineage (NCBI taxonomy): Eukaryota > Metazoa > Arthropoda > Insecta > Coleoptera > Lampyridae > Vesta > Vesta saturnalis. The sequence goes on from JARFJB010000174.1 coordinate 110,789, forward strand.
TTTAAGGGTACTTACTCATTGTTAAGTGGCGGTTTCGTTGCATGGTATTTATAGCACTTTGCCACACAATTTTTGTTTGTTTCCTTATTTTCTTGTCTTGCTAGTGTACCTGTACGAACTGTGTGTGGTTTTGTTAGAAAAAAAAGGATAACTTACAGCAATTGCTTTGGGTTTGGCGGATATAATCACCATTAGTTGGGGGTGGTTACCCAGTGTTAACATTGGTTGAACGTTTGAGAAGAAAAGTAATATACCTGTAGGGGTCGTGCAGGTGACGACATCAGGATTTAAATGATTACGGCAGTTAACGCAGACTAGTAGTATTAATTTTTTCTTTACTAAATATTTATCGCAAGGAAACTTTCAACCTTATCAAGTATTATAAGTACCAGGTAGTACATCATTATTTTTTTTATTTTTGATCAACTGTTGTCTTGTACAATAATATAGTTTTTTGTTGAATAAAGCTTTCACACTTTGTTGGTTTATTTGTGTTTTTTCTTGTGCTTGAGTTACGTAGGGAAGCGCATCGGGGTTATTGGAGTTCAGAGTTAGCCGGTGACAATAACGAATTTGCAGACACTAACGTTGTAATAAATTTTAACTACGTGGCGCTCTAAAGTTTAATCCTGTAAAAGGTACTCACCCCCACTAACCACAGTGGGCTGGTCGGCAAAATAGGTGCTGCAAATTTTAAGTCGAGCGTGTTGTCTGGGACTCAAATTGAGAGCGTTACAATATATATATATATATATATATATATATATATATATATATATATATATATATATATATATATATATATATATATATATATATATATATATATATATAAACACACACACACACACAAATAAGCGTAATATTTTGTTTGTGTTAATATTATAACGCTATTTTATGCTTGTCTACTTAATAACAATATCTAGCTGATCCCAATACTTACTGGTGAAAATTAACACAATAATTTAGAATCACAGTTTTGACATTAAAATTTACAAAGGAGAAATTTGATAATGAATAACGAGCTTGGTTGGTGGGGTTTTCTCGTTTTAAAATTTTAAGCACATCCCCTCATACAAGGGCGGCGTGTAGGTGTAAGTTGAGTGCAATTATGTAATTAGAGTCGTCTAGCAGACCTGGGCAGTCAGCTACGTTGCGATTTCTAGCGGGCACTATGGGGCCGGTAGAGTTTTGGCAGACATCCTTTCTTTCTGACTGAGTAAGTAGACAAGGAGTTTTTATGTAGATTTTTTAATAAAACTTACGTGTATGTGAAGACATATCTGAACGGCAGCAGGACTGGGTGTACAGGAAGGAGCGCGTCTTCTGATTTTGTAGATATTAGTTAATTAATTCGTTAATTTAATTAAAGGAATGTACTCACACTATCGAGTAATTATATTTAATGTATTATGGCATTCCAGTAACATACAGAATGTCTCTCATATTGCTTACATATAGTAGAAACAAAGGTCAGTGTGGAAGTTTGCATATAAGTGGTGTGGTGACATTGTTATAGACATATTGATATCTATTTGATAAATGCGACTTTGCTTATTGTCTTTCTTGATTCCACAAAATTATTTAACGCACAAATCAATTTTTTTTTAAATCTGCTTTTGCTACTTATAATCCCACCTATTATAGTTATGCACCTTCTATTTGGATCTCAATTTGTTAGCTTTCACAGAGTTAAAGCTGATAACCTATTACAATACGGGTGTCATTTGAACAGATTTTTGGGGAAAACTTCAAACATCCATTTCACTGATCTGAACAAGATGTATTGGCCTTAATCACTTTTCTATAATAGTTTTCAATAAACAATAGCGTACGAATGAAAACTGTGTTCCTCCTATTGTGACCTGGATCTGGCAAACTTTGCTGATAAGAGGGATGTAGTTTGAAAGTATTCAAATATATGTATTTCATTTACTTAAATATATGACTTATTTCTGACAAATTCTGGTCCAGGGTCAGAGTCAATGTTCACGATTATGGGATACACGATTCAAATTTGTTCAAATGTGTTTTCTCTGATTAATAACATATTAAAGATGTGCAATTTTGAGCTTGGTTAGGTGGTAGGGGTCATCCTATCGAGGTCAGGATTAGCGGAATTTTTAATGGACACTATGTAATATGGTCATCATTTCAAAGCATATTCTGTGTGGGTTCCAAATATGTATTTTGTTACCCTCTACTGACCTATCGTCACAAAATGGGCTTAAGCAATAGAGGTTATCGCTCGACATCCAGCAAGCGACATACGATTTTGCATAAACTATTGTATTCTTGAAAGGATTTATTTTTAATCACCTTATTCGATTCCAATTGAGCTAATAGTTATAGCTTTGGGCAGCGTTAGTATCGGTCTGTAGTTGACCACATTGTGGATGCTTCAATTTAACCACTATACATTACACGAAATCTAACCACAAAGCTAGATTCGATAGAAACCTTGTCTTATTTTCTTTTCATTGTACAACATACGTTGAGGTACCTACGACAGATATTTGCATATAAGCATTACCAATATTAATTCATTACCTAGCGTTAGTAAATTTTGGACGTATGTAATTTTTAAAAAACCCTTACTTTATGGAAGTAAGGCTATCTTGCAAAAAAAAAAAAAACAAAATTGATTGTTACAACATCAGCTGCAAACCTAATCGAGCTTATATTTTTGTGGCTGATTTGTAATGGTTATAATAGTAAATTAATATATAACATTCTTATATCGCGGTTAGATATAAATCGCACGTAGTCATTAATGTGAATAAAAATTAGTGTAATGTGTGTTGCCTGATTTGCAACCGGCTCATTTTTGGTAGCTTTGACTTATTTTAAAGCTGCGTACATTAAAGTCTTCAGTACAGAGACGGGTTAAAAAATTGTTTACACCATAAAGGAAAGCGTTGTAACTTTCTGTGCTTATACCACAATACGAGCATGAACTGAATAACTAATATTTAAACTTCCCATAGCATAAGTTCTTATAATCGATAAACAACAATCCTTTTGGCCTAATAAAACTACAAAAAAATTTAAATCGTGAAAGGATTTCATATTTTCATTTTCACGTCCTGAGCGTTAAAATTTGTTTTCCAAATTTTGTTTACCTGCCGCATCAGCATTTTGCCCGCCAATGCCAATGTCTTGGGGTTGCTGGGTATATTTATTATTTTAGTTGATAAATGCCCGAGGACATACCGGATTTTTGAATAATTGTTCTATACTTCTATGGAAATTCTCGTTTCCAACAGTACCAACATGTATTTCAGTCATTTACCGAAAATGTGAAAGATAACCTCCTGTAGCATTAAATTCTGAAGTAACCGTAAATATATTAGTACCAACTACTTTATATCAAAATTAACGAATTATGTACATAATGACTACTAATAGAAATGTCCTTAATTCTATTTTTTTTGCAATTTTATATGTGTAAACCAGTGTAAAGTTTGCCATAAACGAACTATATTATCTTTCATGACACCAAATTACATGGTTACAATCTAATGATAATATCCCACTAGTCGTTTGGTAATAAATACATATTTTCACAAATTCATTTGATGAAACAATCAAATATGATACATAGGTTCCTATTAATATGATTGCGTATTGTTTGCAAACTTCAACAATACCGAAGCAAATAAAAGCAAAGAACAATCATATTTAAATAATTTCGAAGAAAATTAAATATTTACTGTAAATGTAGCAAACTTATGTATGCAATAAGTGGTAAAGTTCGTTGTTAACATAGTATAACTTGAAAAGAACTGCTTTACCACAAACATGTATTAACATAATCTTCAATTAATTAGAAATGTCTTAATTTGATGTTTGTATGGTTTAAGTACACATAAATTTCCTACCTACCTTAGTAGTAGGTAACAACCTTAGGCACACAAACTTTTTTGATTCTAGTATAATTTTTTTTATAATAGTTAAAAGTTTGATAGTATTAATACACACTTATTCCGTATTAAAAATCTACATAAAACATTTCATTTTATGATTTTTTTAATATAACTACAGTTTGCGATCATAAATCAAAGTGCTTCGTGAAACCAACGCATTTACCCCGAAAGCTTGGAGCGTACTGTTGGACACGAAAATTGCGTTCTGTTACGAAAGCTCATTCAGTAGCTTCATCTATAAAACTATTTCTATCCTTATTTCAACAGCTTATTCTATATGAACGTCCCTGTTTAAGGAAGCTCATGCGCTTTAAGACTCATTCATTACATTTTTTTTTGCTTTTGATTAATAACTATCTGTAGTTCACAAATCGCTTCATAAATGTACTATTCTCTACATAATATTTTAAAAACTTATGTTTATTCCATAAGATTTAAATGCTACCAAATGACGTTACGTATATCAATAATACTTACCAATCGTAAATTGCGAATAAAATATACCACAAAATTTATAGTTTATGACTGTATTCGGAAAAGAAAAATAAAGTTAAAGCGTAAGTATAAAGTAGAAGATACTCTGCCATCAAGTCTGACGTCATACCGGTAAAATTACCTTAATGAGAAAAATGTAATCAAACCAGATGACCTAAGAGAAAAAATATTTGCATAAGCCCATAAGTCATCAATCACTATACAAGTTTAGCTCAATGTAAATTGTTCTTTAAATACTAAATTTAGAAACCACTAATGCAATGAAAAATCCGTGTACTAGACACATCGTCAGTTTCTATTAAACAATGATTTTTTTATGTTTTGAGTGAACTGTGAAATAACATAAACTAAACAGACAGAAAGAGTAACTGTTAGTTTCTCTTTAATTCGAAATTTATTAGTTCTGTGGACATAAGTGCATAAAAAATTGAGTTTACGGATTTGGGATCGGTAATAATTATGCTATATAAACGCTATTAAGGGCATGCGGGTCTTCAATTCTGGAGTACCTCTAAGTATTAAGCAAATTACTTAATATACATCAAAAATTCACACATCACACAATCACCCATTAATTACATTATAATGTTTAAGTACGCGAAATGTGTATACACTCTTACAAGTATCTTTAAATTAAAAAACCATGAATCTTTTTATTTACAAGTTTGAACCTTAAAGAAATACATAGTTTCTATGTGTACGGGACATAAGCATTGCGTTTCATCCTAACGATTATGCCATTTATATTACAGAGTCTTGGAAGAATATTTTTGGTAGTTAACAATTAAATACATATATACACAAAAGGTTATTCAAATAAAAATTATCGTACATATCAAACTTAGCAACTTTAGGAATAATAATTAAATCAAAATCCTACAGTAATGTTCACATATCGACCACTAAACTATTATTTCTTAACTGAAACCTTTTACGACGAAGTTTCGCCACCCAAATGACATTCTTGACCTTGAAATAGTGACCTTTCTTCTCCAAACACGTGTTTGACTTTAGTACGAAATTATACGGGGTTCAGCAAAAGTCTGGAATATAGTTAATAACTCCTGAACTACTGTCCAGAATTTAATGAATAGTATTTTTGTGTTTGGTATTGTTACCCACATTTAGACACGGAGGAAGTCGTAAAATTTTTAATTAGAAGCCTATGTCGAGTTATACCTCATTTTAAAGGTCTTTTTAATAGAACGATACAACTCCGGTTGCAAAGGTTGACTCAGTTATAGCTTCTCAAAGTTTGGAATATTTTCTTGGTACAAATCGAATGTCTTTGTTTTGTTGAGTTTAAATAAGCTTTCTTGTTTAATTTCAAACACATGTTGTCCTTGTTTATGTAAACATGAATTTTCATTCCATACAGACAGAGCACGTGTACATCTTACGCCATTAATTACGTGAAGTATTTTTTTTAGTTGTGAACTGTAGTACAGTGATATTATGATGGCACCGTTAACTACTCAACAGCGCATTGACATTTTAATTATTTATAACTATGGGGACAAAAAGTGAACACAACGGAAGGTCTGCGATATATCTAACCAGCTATACACTGATGGAGAACTACAGCAATCAACCGTGACAAATTTCATCACTATAAAATAAAACTTGTTCATGAGTTGGTGGATGATTAGAATTTTGTGAATGTATGATGGAAAGATGTGTGACTGACAATACATTTTGTTCCAATACTATTTTTACGGATGAAGCAACGTTTTCTCTCCACGGAAGTGTAAACAAACAAAATATGAGACATTGGTCAGCTGTTAATACTCACTGAATGAGAGAGCAGCACAACGAGTTTCCTGAAAAAGTGAATATTTAGTATAGACTGTTGGGAAACAACATCATTGCGCCGTTCTTCATGGAAGACACTTAAATGCGGCTTCTACAAGATCGAAGGATGTACGAAATTATTTAATTCAACATTCCCAAACAGATGGATTGGGAGAAAGGGTTCCAGTGAGTGGCCCCCAAGATCGCCGGATCTGACCCCCTTAGATTTTTTCTTTGGGGGTATTTAAAGATGAAGATTTATACTAATAGGCCTAATAATCTGAATGATTTAAGAGCCCGGATTGAAAAAACATATTAATAGAAATTCCTGTTAAAATGAAAAGAAATGCTACATATGCATTTCACGCACGTTTTAGAGCATGTCAAGTAACATTCGGCGGGCAGTTTGAACAACTGAGGTAGACTGAGTAAAACAGAAATCATTATGTAGAAATACCACAAGTTAATTGTAAAGCATATTAACTACCGATAATTACTCAAATATCATTGTCCCATCACGCGTCACTACAAAAATATGTTAAAGATGTCTACGACATAACCAAATCATTCAACTCCGGTCACGATGAGGAAATGAGAAATGCTAACACCTCAGCCTAAAGTTGTAAGCCTCAGACCTGATTTAATTAATATACGGCTATGCACCCAAACAGGCTGGTACGCAAATACAGAATCAGACAACCAAACAAGCACAAAGGAAATGCCAGCACACAAGTAAATAAGCACACAAGCACTAAACACACAAGCACGCAATCACACAAGCACTCAAATTCACAAACACAGAAACACACAAGCATACAAGCACACAACACACAATCACACAGATACACAAATACATAGCAACACAAGCACACTGGAATACAAGTATACAAGCAAACAAGCACAAAGCAGAGTCACACAACCATCCAAGCGCACAAGTACATAAGCACATAATGAGATACTCGCATCGCACACCAAGCTCAAAGTAGAGGGTCACACAATCATCCAAGTGCATAAGCACACCAGGAGACAAGCACACAAGCGTTAAGTTCACAAGCACACAGTCACACAAGCAAGAAAGCACTCAAGCATACATGTACACACGCAGAAGAAACAAACGAAAAAAGCAAACTAGAACAAAAGGAGAAGCGTACACGTACACGCGCATTAGAATACAAGCACATAATCGCACAAGCACACAAAGACAGGATCACAGAAGCATACTTGCACACAAGCACTCAAACACACAGACACACAGCCACAGGCAAACAAGCACACAGGCACACAATAACAGAAGCACACAAGCACACCAGCACACATGCAAACAAGCATACAAGTACAAAGGCACACAAACTTAAAATCTTAGAAGCACACAATCACACAAGCATACACGCACACGGGCACACAATCACACAAGCACACACGCACAAAACCACACAAACATACACGCACACAAGCCCTTAAGTACACAGACACACAAGCACACAAGCATACAAGCACACAAGCGCTTAAGTACACAGGCACATAAGCTTCAAGCGCACAAACAAGCAAGCTCACATACGCGCAACTGAACAAACATTGAAGCATCAAGTACGAAAGCACACAATCGCACAAGCTAGCACACAAACCCACAAGAACACAAGCACTCAATCACACCAACACGTAATCACATTGATACACAAACACCGAGGCACACAAGCAAACAAGTATAAAACGACAGAAGAACACCTATGACGAAAGCATACTAGGACAAAGGCAGAAGCATGCATACACACGTGCATAAGAATACCCGCATACAATCGCACAAGCATACAATGACACGATCACAGAAGCATGCATGACAAGCACTCAAGCACACAGACACAAAGGCACAGGCAAACAAGCACACAAGCACACAGACACACAATCACAAAAGCACACATGCAAAGAGGCACGCAAGTATACAAGCACACAAGCTTACAAACTCACAAGCACACAAGTACACAAGCACACAAGCACACAAGCAAACAAGCACACAAGCACACTAGCACACAAGCACACAAACACACAAGAACACAAGTACACAAGCACACAAGCACAGAAGCACACAACAACACAACACAACACACAAGCACAACAACACAAGCACAAGCAAACAACAAACACAAGCACACAAGCACACAAGCACACAAGACACAAGACACACACAGCACACAAGCACACAACACACAAGCACACAAGCACACAACACACAAGCACAAAGCACACAAGCACACAAGCACACAAGCACACAAGCAACAAGCACAAGCACACAAGCACACAGACACAAGCACACAAGACACACAAGCACAAGCACACAAGCACACAAGCACACTCAAGACACAAGACACAAGCAACAAGCACACAAACACAAGCACACAAAACAAGCAGCATACAAGCACACAAGACACAAGCAAGCACACAAACAACAAGCACACAAGCAAGCACAGCACACACAATTACACAGACAAGCAAACACAGGCACACAACATCAAACAAAATTAAGAAGCAAGCACATGCAAAGAGCTGCAACATAGAATACAGCACAATGCACAAACACAACACAGATCACAACACATGAACACAAGCAACACACAAGATCAAGAACAACAAGCACACAACCAGCAACAAGACACACAAGCACACACACAAGCACACAAGCACACAAGACACAAGCACAAGCACACAAGCACAAAGCACACACAGCACACACACAGCACAAGCACACAAGCACACACAAAGCACACAAGCAACACACAAGAACACACACAAGCACACAAGCACACAAGCACAAAGCACACAAGCACACACAAAGCACACAAGCACACAACACACAAGCACACAAGCACACAAGCACAAAGACACACAAGCACACAGCACAATAAACACAAGCACACAACACACAAGCACACAAGCACAACAAGCACACAAGCACAACAAGACACAAGCACACAAGCACACAAAGCATACAAGCACACAAGCACACAAGCACACAAACACACAAGCACAGCAAGCATACAAGCACACAAGTACACAAGTACATAGGCACACAAACAGACAAGCACACAAGCTTCAAGCGCACACACACAATTACACAGACAAGCAAGAACACAGGTACACATGCGCGCAACTACAAACATCCAAGCGGTCAAGTACGAAAGCACACAATCGAACAAGCAAGCACACGAACACACAAGCACACAATCACACCAACATATAATCACACAGATATACAAACACTAAAGCACACAACAAGTACAAAATTACAGAAGGACACCAATGACGAAAGCATACTAGGACAAAAGAAGCATGCAGTGCACACGTGCATAAGAATACCAGCATACAATCGCACAAGCACACGAAGACACGATCACAGAAGCATGCATGCACACAAGCACCCAAGCACACACACACAAGCACATGCAAACAAGCACACAGCACACAATCCGAAAAGCACACCATCACACACGCAAAGAGGCACATAAACACACAATCACACAAGCACACAAGCACACAAGCACACAAGCACACAAGCACACAAGAACCAAGCACACAAGAACACAAGCACACAAGCAAACAAGCATACAAACACAGAAGCACTTAATTACTCAGGCACTCAAGCTTCAAGCGCACAAACAAGCAAGCACACAGGTACACATCGCCAACACAAACATTTAAGTAGCAAGATCAAAGCACACAATGCACAAGTAAGCACACGAACCCACAAGAACACAAGCACCAATCACACACATATATATATATATATATATATATATATATATATATATATAATATATATATATATATAATATATATAAACAACACAAGCACACAAGTAAAGAAGCAAAATCAGATCAGAGAAGAACACCAATGACGAAAGCATACATACAGGACAAAACAGACAGCATGCAGACAACACGTGCAACAAGCAATACCAGCAACAATCAGCACAAGCACACATCACAATAGCAGATCACAGACAAGCACACACAGCACAGCACAAAGCACACAAGCACACAGACACAGCACACACAGCACACAAGCACACATAAGCACACAGCACACAAGCATCACAAAGCACACAAGCACACAAGCACAGCACAAGCACACAAGCACACAAGCCACAACCACAAGCACACAAGCACACAAGAACACAAGCACACAAGCACACAAGCACACAAGCACACAAGACAAGCACACAACACACAAGCACACAAGCACACAAGCACAACAAGCACAAGCAAAACACACAAGCAACAACAAACACAAGCACACAAGACACAAGCACAAGCACACAACAAGCACAACACACAAGCACAAGCACACAACACACAACACACAGACAAGCAAGACACAGACACAAGACAAGCACACAAGCACAAGCACAAAATTACAGCAAGCACACACAATGACACATACAGCACACAAGCACACAATGCACACACGCATAGACAACAGCAAGCATCAAGCACAAATAGCACACAAGCACACAATCACAGAAGCATCAGCAACAACACATCAAGCACACACACACAAGCACATGCAAACAAGCACACAATCACACAATCCCAAAAGCACACATGCACACCAGGACACATGCAAAGAGGCACACAAGTACACAAGCACACACACACGCACAAACAAGCACACAACACAAGCACACAAGCACACAAGCACACAAAGCACAGCAGACACACAGAGACACAATGCAAACACAAACACAAGCCACAAGAACAGCACACAACAAGCAACAAGCACAACCCAACACACAAGACAAGCACACAAAAGCACATGCACACAAGCACTCAAGCACACAACACACAAGACAACACAGGACACAAGACATAGCTACTAGGACAAAACAAGCAGCTCACAATACGAATACACAGGACAACGCACAAGCACACGAAGCACACACAAGCATCAAGCATCATCACACAAGCACAAACACAAGCACACAATCACAACCAAAGCACACAAGCAAACAAGTACAAAATTACAGAAGGACACCAATGACGAAAGCATACTAGGACAAAAGCAGAAGCATGCGTGCACATGTGCATAAGAATACCAGCATACAATCGAACAAGCACACGAAGACACGATCACAGAAGCATGCATGCACACAAGCACTCAATCACACACACAAGCACATACAAACTAGCACAAATCCCAAAAGCACACATGCAGACCAGGACACATGGAAAGTGGCACACAAATACACAAGCACAACCTCAACACACAAGCTCACACACAACACAAGCAACAACAACAACACAGCACACAAGCGAGACACACAAGCACACAAGCACACAAGCACAAAGCACAAGCACCAAGCAAGCACACAAACACACAAGCACACAAGCACAACACACACACATCACACAAGACACAGACAAGCGCACAAGCACACAAGCACACACAAGCACACAAGCACAAAACACAGCACACAAGCAACAAGCACAAACACCAACACACAAGAAAC
>JARFJB010000174.1:127500-185000 GCA_036346205.1 Vesta saturnalis
TTAGCGTCACAGTAAAAATAGCGACATTTTTAAAGGAAGTGTTTAATATTTATGCCTTCTTAATAAGACCGGAAATTTCACATTAAATGCGCATTTTGGTTGGAGCTATTACATACCTTTACGGAACAAACAAGCATTTCTTCTAAACAATTCTGGTCCCCGATAATGATATATCAATGACTTGCGTGATGGAAAAACAATTGACACATTTGTTATTGTTCCAGCAAATAAAAGCATAATGACTGAAAAAATAGCAATGATTGTCGACCCGACTACTACATCGCATAAGCTGGCTTGAATATTTACGGACTTTAACCAGACTTACTCAATCAATGGAACTTTTGCTCTTGTATTACTATTTGAACTAAAATTCAATTATACCGCCATCTGTACTGATGGTACTGCATTCAATGTCGCCCTTTTTAAATTGCTAAACACTAAAGAATTTCCTGTATTGATGGTATAAAATAATTTGCTTTGGTTTGAGTATTCTCGAAATGTAATCCAGTAACGAAGGGTAATTCATAAACTTAAAACCACATTTTAGTCCACAATAGTATTCTTGTTTTTTTAAATAACTACTGCAGTAAGGTTAATCAAGTGACATAAACCGCTGCTTGTCATATTTTGCTTTAATAAGTGTCAATGCAGTATGTCAGCAAAACCAGTGACTGGGAAAGCACCTGCACTTCCTGTATATGAAGCTCTTCCTCAAGTTACACCTACTCCTGTTCCAGCAGATCCATCATGTTTACCGTTTCCAGAATGGAATGATCAAAGTATAAATGCTGAAAAATGGGATTTACCAAAACCTAAGGTAAAATTAAGTATTAGTAAAGAATGTAAATGATCTAATTGAGGCATAACGCGTTTGGTTTGAAAGTACTTTTCCCGCTAGTAGGAATCAATCATTTTCTGATTGCTGTGTATTTATTGAATAATTCAGTTTTTCTAGTAGAAGTGCGTACAAAATACTATTTATAAAAGAGATATAAGAAAGTTATGAATGTTCTAAAAAAATGTCTGTATCTTCGGATTAATTTCAAATACAAATTGTCTTATGTGCTTTATTCTACGTAACATCAAAGAATTTCTTTTTATGGGGGAAATTTAAGAGATAAATTTAATGTAAATGTAGCAAATAAAATTTATAATCTCGTTGGATAAAATGTACTATGATAGTTTCTATAATTATAATTAATGTTATATTATAATTAATTATTATAATTATAATTCCGTGTTGATAATGTAAAATTTAAAATACAAATATTGATATATGTTTAATGTCTGGTTTACACAGGCCGTAAAATTAGCTATTAGAAATTAGAAGATTAACAACTACTTAGTGAAATAAGTGTTAGTGCATGTAGTCCTGTTCTATAAGTAAAATTCGCTACTAACAGTTGCTAGTAGAACTGGGACACTTTAACTATCACTTTTTTTTATATGCACACGTGGGGACCATATTTTTCACCCCTATGGTTTCTTTTCGGGGGCCATTTTCAACCCTTGATAGAACTTTCACCGTAATTAGAACCCTTTTTGTTGTGTTAAGAACCTTTTTGTCAGTACACTCCTTTTTTATGGCTTCTTTTCGGAAGCCATTTTCAACCCTTGATGGAATTTTCACCTTAATTAGAGCCCATTTAGTTGTATTGAGCCTGTTTGGCAGTTCAACCCCTGGAGGGTGGGTAAATGCGTGCGCATGCAATGTTCTCACTGAAAAAAAATGTGTTCATTAGGATTGTTTTTATCAAAGGGGATTGCATAGTTATTATTACATTTCTTTTAATCCCACCTACCCATTTTGACCTAACTTATTTATGCATTGGGGGTTGTATTCTAATAAGGGGCGTAGTCTTGTACGACGGGAATCTGTTCGCGGGTTTCTTAATATGTGTTTATTATTATTTAAGTTATACAACTTCTTTGATATTAATTGGAACGTAGCAACCAGTCGTCGATATCGCGTTAATTAATGTGTTAGAAATATTTAAAAAATTTGCTGCTGCAAAAAACATTAAGGTCTAAATTAAATATTAGATCAAATAATAATAATCATTTCTACCCTGATGCAATAGCACTTTTTTTATGCAGGCAGATTCTCTATCTAAGCGGTTAACATCTATATATTCGAAAAAATTATGCGTGATTTATTTGTATGATGAATTACACACACACACGCACACGCACGCACGCACGAACGCACGTAGGTCACGCACGCACGCATGCACGCACCCACATACACACACACACACACACACACACACACACACACACACACACACACACACACACACACACACAAACTACTTTAAAATAAATAAATGAGCGGCAATTAAGTAAGCAGGTAGTTAGACATCATAAATTAGATATACATCAAACTATTATTGTTAATGCACGATATGCCTGTTGGTTTTAGTAAATAATTAAGGGAAAAAACAAGGTTATCTTGATGTTAAAAGATAAGCACGATAAAATAGAGTAGAATATAGTTGTGATTGCAGATTTTTTTTTCACCGAAAATTTTTCTGCAATAGGTGGATCATGCACGCCTCTTTCTTGTTATTAATTAAAACAACTAAACTAACAAAAATGCTTTTATTTACCACAGTAGAATGGTTTAAAAACAAGCATTATACAGTAATTTAATCATTTCATCATTTATAACTAAACATGTAGTGAAAAACTTATTTACAAAGTCAAGCATTGGTAAATTATTTTTCATTCTAAAATACAAGAACATTGCCGTATAAAGTTCACATACATCCGAATGGTAATCCTGCAGCGTTTGTTATAGCGGACCCATCTAGAATTCCTCTCAAGAAAACGTAAATGGTAACCTAGCGGGGGTCGTCCAAAGGAATCAAAATATTCCCCGTTACCATTCTCATCAATGTAGATAGCAGTCCAATTCTGACCTGGTTTGTTTGCTGGATCCGTGTTCACCATAATTGCACAAGGTCTAGGTGCGTGTCGCGGTAGCTGATTAGAAGCACATACAAGTCGAAACACATTCTTGTGGCTGGAAATCGATTTCAAACACTTTAGCACTTGTACCGCATACATCTTTGGAGTTGGTATGCGCCCAAATATGCAGTAATAATGCGTTTTCCAGAGTACATATAGGCTCCTCGATCTTATGGTTTAAACAACTATATGCTTTTGCTCCCTTTTTCAATTTTTAATCGACGGACAACCAATCTCGTCCAAGTTTAGTATTAGTCAGTTAAGGGATCTTAAAAAGTGTTGTTTTTCACTACCCTTAAAGTGAATTCTGTAAAAGGCAGCAGAGTTCTTATCAGCTCCTCTTGGAAACCGTTGTAGGGCACATACCTGACCGCCATTTCAAGCCGTGGTATTTATCCTCTAAATACCTCATCTGTCTTGACATGTGTTTTGATATAAAATAATCTCGAGGTGACTTTACCAGTATCAGCAGTAACAAACCATGATCTGCAATCAAGGCAATTTCTTTCGGTATGAATTCGTTATAACAACTCTAAACCCTCGTACGTCGAAGTATGCATCCATCTTCTTTCATTTGCTGCTGGATGCTGAAGTTTGTGATCTAGAGCTGTCTCTTCTAACAGGCGAAATCCACGACCACATTCCTATGTTTATCGATCTCAATTACGTTGTCGAATCCGGCGTACACCAAACAGTTAACGATTTCTACTAGAGCTTCTTAAAAACCGACTTCTAGGTATTTCTAACTAAATTCCAATGTTGCTAGCGTTTGAAGATAAGTCAGGGGTTAGGTCGAAGGCAGTAGCCGTTGGGGTAATCGCTTCTCGATATATCGTTGCCGTCATTCAAAAAATGAATACCCATACCGGAGAATAAGTTGTGATATGCCCTTACGTATAAACCATTAGCTGTAAAGCCTGGTTGTAAGGTCTTGGAAGGAAGGTTGTTGGCCGTCAATATGTAACGAGATGTAATTAACATTGCTGTGATGAAAATTGAATGGATTTGAGGTGTAATCACCGTTGAATGATTTATTTGCGACAAAACCTACGATACATCGTTTAGGTAACTGACTAAGGAAGATATTATCTAATGATTTTCGCTGTATACCTGTAGGTATAGATAACACTTTTACGTGGGTCCTTGTAACAGGATATTTTGCTGCAGGTGTTTCAAAAGCTTTAGCGTGTGCTATTAGAATAGTGGGGTCACTAGTAAACTAGCGTCCATGATTCGCGTCTTGTAAGTTGAAGAGTGCGCCGCCATTAGACTAAAGTTATATCTTGATCGTACATATTTAGCCTTTAATTCAACACTGTGGGAAACTTTTCCTGATTAAATAAATCCGAGTGCAGGTGACCAATTATCTCAATTTGTTTGCTGGTCGCTGCAAGTACTTGACGTTTCGAGAAACCGTTATTAGCGTTTCCTAGTGTATTAGCGGTAGGCGTAGGTGTTGTTTGATTGTGACACCATCTTCTGATTTAAGTAAACCTCCACTTGTAAGAAAAGCGAATGCATCCAATTTTTTACCGGTGCTACAACATCCGCATCAGTAAGTGCTGTATCATCTTGCTTTAGAACTTTAGCTGTGATGTACAACATGCTCTGACTTAAATCTATGTAGTCGTTTCCATTTCCGGGCATTACAAATTCTATTAGAGCGTCATCACTAAGAGCTGCTAAGGGCTTGTAAAATATCCATTCACCACCATCCAATGAGCGTGCAGAAAAGCTATTGTCTTGAAAATATCTCGTCGTAAGTAGGTTTTTTCTACTTAGCGGCAACAGCTCTCGGTAGAAACTAATTATTATCGGCCAGACGTACACTTTTATAGCCCGAACTTGCATCATTTTATCGATTTTCTCATCGGCATTACGTTTAAGATTTCTACCTCCCTCGTGAAATCTTTCTTGAAACGATTCTTTAATAGATCGATCCTCTATGACGTCACCAATAATATTAGCACACGTTCTGAGAGCGTATACTTCTACATATACCACCTAGCTAGCTTGCTATTCCGTGACCACGCTAAGATGGTGCACCTCTGTAGATGGATCCAATTCCGTTACCGGCCTGATTCATGTAACATTGTTGATAAGGACAAACCATTATTTCACTTTCTTAAAGTATACCTTCTGACACGACGTCCCGAACCCGAATGGAATTGCTGCACCCGTATCTGTTTTTATATTAATCTCGATGGTTTCAAATTCCCGTGACATCACGGGAATGTAGTGTGCAGGTGGAAAACCATATCTTTATGACCTCCGTAAGCATAACTTTCAGAAGTAGTATTTATTATACGTATAAATGGAGATAAAACATCGCCTACAATTTTCGGTTCGACGATGTCGCAATAAACAAACGTTTGCGTTGGTAATCCTATCTACATATTAGCGGGGTGCGGGGGTTCCATAGCTATGTTTTGATACGGCCGATAACCCAGCTGTAAGGCTAAACGAATAACGAGAGGAAGGTTTTTAATTCCGTAGTAACGATCTTAGTTAGATTATGGTACTCGATTGTTAGCAATTTACTCGTGGATATTTAGCTCGCTGGCAATTTCTTCAATGAAGGCATAATTCTCCGAGACGAAACGTAACACATACCATCCGCTCTCAATATAAATGGCTTTCTCACTGTCGTGTTGGACATGTGATGCAGCCTTCGTCCTCTTCTCCTACGGGTGGATCGGTTCTATAATAAATTAAATTGTCTATCGCATTTACAGCGGTAAAAGAACAAGGATACTGAATTTCTGAAATGCCTACAGCCCATGAGCCTGTTAATCCTATTTGTTTTGGCAGTTGTGTAATAAATCATGACGTCAAATTGTTGGGAAAATACGTCATGGAACTATTACTTAATAAGGTAAATAATAATAATAATAAATCGTATATTCATTTTGAGATTTTATATATATATATATAACAAGTTACAGATTATAAATAAAATATAACAAGTGTATTTGTTGTTGTGTGCCGCTCGAGCCTCACTCCTTCAGCACTGGGTTGTATGTTGTTGGTGGTTGTGGCTCTTTGTATGTCCGTTGACACCGTGTTGCAGTTTGTTTTAGCGTAAGTTGATTGCTTGATGTATTTAGATTGTGGATGTCCTGTGGTCGGGTGTCGCGTGATGTGGCTGTTGTTGTTGATGCCCAGGTTGATCTGAAATAGAAAGAAACAAGTATTAGTAAAACGCATAGTAGTCGTACTGTAGTACTAGGGTTGCTACAGTGCGGTTGTCGATTAATTCCAAAGCGTGAAGCACTATTGGAGAGGCGGTAATGTTAGACAGAACATATGAAATAAAAATCGATACCTTATACTTAACCTTGGGCGTCAATCTTCTCGTCGGACCTTTGTATGATTACCCGAAAAGGGTAACCATCTCCTGACCGTGCGTGAGGATCACCCACAGGTCAGTCGCAGTTTTGCCTGTGCGAGTGCCGCTGCTACCTTTCGGATAACAGGTAAGGCCTTCTCCATATCGAGACCTCCGAGGAGGCCCAATATGCGTTAACCTAAAATTGGATTAATTATCTTGTGCCAATAATTTCAGCTGTTAAATTTCTTTTATTTAGACACATTTTAGATAAACTTTTCCTAAATAAGTTCTGAACTGCCTCAATTCAATGGTTAAAAGTTAAACATTTTATTAAAAACAACCACTTTTTATTTTTAGAACCTCTTATATGTTTTTAAACTGTTAAATCTTTTAAGGTGAGCTAACTGGGATATCCTAAAAACCCGAAAGAAACTAACGTAGCTGAGAATTGCAAATATAAATAGTTGGACTAGTTTTAAACTTGACAGATAATTTTCGCTGTATACCTGTAGGTAAGTTAACACTTTACGTGGTCCTTGTAACGGATATTTTGCAGTTGTTTCTAAAGCTTTAGCGTCAATTAGAATGGGGGTTGATCGCATACGTCTCACCAGTAAACTAGCGTCCATAATTCGCGTCTTATTGAAGAGTCGCCATTAGACTAAAGGTATCTTGATCGTACAAATTTAGCCTTTAATTCAACACTGCTTATGGAAACTTTTCCTGATTAAATAAATAGTGCAGGTGACCATCAATTGTTTGCTGGTCGCTGCAAGTATTTGACGTTTCGAGAAACCGTTATTTGCGTTTCCCAATGTATTCATCTGCCCAGCTGTATTGTCTAAGGTACAACCTAGATGACTCTGGCCTCCTTTCCATAATTGCAACGTTGTCGGTAGGTAGTGTTTTGTTGTGACACCATCTTCTGATTTAAGTAAACCTCCACTTGTGAGAAAAGCATCCAATTGTTTACCGTGCTACAACATTCATCAAGTGCTGTCATCTTGCTTTAGAACTTTAGCTGTGATGTACAACATGGTCTGACTTAAATCTAGTAATCGTTTCCATTTCCGGGCACTACAAATTCTATTGAGCGTCATCCATAATGGTTGATAAAGGTTTAAAATATCCATTCACCACCGACTTGTCTGTGCGAAAGCGAACAAATCCAAGCTTCGCATTACATTTGAGTAAAAGCCATTATTTGAAAATATATCGTCAGTAGGTTTCTTCTTCTAGAGGCAACAGCTCGGTGGAGAGTGGTTTTGCAGACGTACTTTTAACCCGAACCTCCATAATTTTATCGATTTTCATCCGCTTTTTAGATTTCTACCTCTTGAAATCTTTCTTGAAACGATTCTTAACAGGTGGATCCTCTATGACGTACCAAGAATATTAGCACCTAGAGCTTCTTATGGCCTTTGCACCAGACTTAAATAACGGTATATATTAAATATACCACCTAGCCAGCTTCATATTCCGTGACCATGCTGATATGGTGCCTGTAGATGGATTTAATGCCGTTACCGGCCTTTCATATAATATTGTTGAAAGACAAACCATTATTGCACTTTCTAAAATAGACACGACGTCACAAACTCGAATGGCATTACCTATTTTTAATTAATCTCGATGTTCAAATTCCCGGGGAAACTTCTACATTTATAAATGAGATAAAACATCGCCACAATTGGGTTCAACGATGTCGCAATAAACAAACTTTGCGTTGGTAATCCATCATACGGGGTACCAGCTGTAAGTCTAACGTGTAAGAACGAATACGAGAGGAGGTTTTTAATTCGTGGTGACGACTTAGTTAGATTATGGTATCGATTGTTAGCAATTTACTCGTGGTTATTTAGCTCGCTGGCAATTTTTTCAGTGTAGGCATAATTTTCCGAGGCGAAACGTAACACATACCATCCGCTCTCAATATAAATGGCTTTCTCGCTGTCGTGTTGGAAATGTGATGCAGCCTTTTATATCGTCCTACTCTCTCCTACGGGTGGATCAGTTCTATAAGAAATTAAATGGTCTGTCGCACTTACAGCGGTAAAAGAACAAGGGTAGGTACTGAATTTCCGAAATGCCTACAACCCATGAGCCTGTTAATCCTATTTGTTTTGGCAGTTGTGTAATAAATCTGACGTCAAATTGTTGGGAAAATACGTCATGGAACTATTACTTAATAAGGTAAATAATAATAATAATAAATCGTATATTCATTTTGAGATTTTATATATATATATATAACAAGTTACAGATTATAAATAAAATATAACAAGTGTATTTGTTGTTTGTGCCGCTCGAGCCTCTACTCCTTCAGCACTGGGTTGTATGTTGTTGGTGGTTGTGGCTCTTTGTATGTCCGTTGAACACCGTGTTGCAGTTTGTTGTCTCGTAAGTTGATTGCTGGGATGTATGTGTATTGATGTCCTGTGGTCGGTGTCGCGTGATGTGGCTGTTGTTGTTGATGCCAGGTTGATCTGAAATAGAAAGAAACAAGTATTAGTAAAACGCATAGTAGTCGTACTTAGTACTAGGGTTCTACAGTGCGGTTGTCGATTATATTCCAAAGCGTGAAGCACTATTGGAGGCGGTAATGTTAGACAGAACATATGAAATAAAAATCGATACCTTATACTTAACCTTGGCGTCAATCTTCGTCGGACCTTTGTATGATTACCCAAAAGGGTAACCATCTCCTGACCGTGCGTGAGGATCACCCCACAGGTCAGTCGCAGTTTTGCCTGTGCGAGTGCCGCTGCTACCTTTCGGATAACAGGTAAGGCCTTCTCCATATCGAGACCTCCGAGGAGGCCCAATATGCGTTAAACCTAAGGCCCGCTGAGTAGGCGTGGTACTTCGGCTTTCGCAACCGTGCTTGCCGTCACACGGGCGTTGCTGACGCCGGTCCGAGTTGAAGACGACGCCGCTGTCGACGGTGTCCTCTTCGGTCTCTGCGGTCCTTCCGTCTTCTTCCGTTGTGGAGGTCGAGAACTTCGCATCCTGTAGCTGCGTGGTCCCCACCACAGTTAACACACTTTGCCCGGTCTGTGCGGTTTAGTGCATTGACTGAAGTGGTGATTCCGCGCACTTTACACAGCGTGCTGCCGCCTGCAGCAACGCTTGTGACGGAATCCCTGACACCGGTGACACTGTCCGATGCCGGATTTCGCCGCAAATCTTCTACGGTGACTCGATCGTGCGTACTCACTCTCGAATCTTCTTCTTGTCCTCTTCGGTTGAGGTGTACCAACACAAGGATCGCTCGGTTTCGCTGCTTCATTCTGAAACAAAGATTACTTTAATCCCGTGTAATGTTAGCTCCGAGCTAATGTCAGCTTCGGATAGCTCTACGGGCAAGCCTCGTATTACTACCTTAGCGAGACGTTCGCTTTGCCTGATAGGTGTGGTACGGCGTACCACACCTATCCAATACCTCATTAGCCGGTCTCGGTTCTGAGTGAAGGCAGGTTATCCGGATTCCTTCTGATCGCCTTGGCCTCGTGAAGGTGATCCGTTCTCTATCCAGTTCGCGAGAAAGCGACCCAGTTCTCCCTCTGACGAAGGATTACCGGAGGTACTTTCTCCTTGGTGTCTTCTGCGGTCTGGGTCTGATCCATCGCTGTAGGGCTGTCGGTATACTCCTGTAGCGCCTGGTACGCGTTGTCCGTCGGGGGCGGCGTTGGCGGGCGTACGGTAGGGGTTTTCCTCGGCTTCTTCTTCTGGGTTACGAAGGCATCGGGGCTGGCGGATCCGGGACGGGCATCTTCTTCTTTGCTTCCTTGTGAGGCGACGTTGGCGGCTGCGGCGGCGGTGGACGTCGATGGGGCAACTGGTTGTGCTTCGGCAAACCGGGCGACGTCTTCTACTGGTCCTGGCGGCGGTATGTTCTTGGGCCGTTGTCTCTTCTGTGCGAGGACGGTCGGTGGTGCGCTGTTGCTCCGGACGACGGTCGGTGGTGCGTTGTTGCTCCCTGTTTGCTGGAACGGCAAGCTGAGCAGCGACGATCTGGTGTAAATTCTTCGAATTCAGTAAGTTAAACTCCTGAAAAACACTTTTTAAACTTTTAAAGTTTTGAGGGTTGCTTTACCACCATTTTTTCTTTTCAATTTAATCTAGGCTCTCTTAGCTTCTAAAGTATAACCCTATCCGGCGTTACTCGCTTATTAAAACTTTTTAATAAAGTCCTTATATTAATCCGGGGAAACTTCAATGTTTAAGAAACCATTGTAAAAAATTTGACCGGACCAAATAACAGGGGTTTATGTTTGTTTTGTGATTTTGAGGAAACCCAAAGCTGAATTTAACTAGGTGGTCGGAATCAACGGTGGCAAGAACATCTAGTCGGTCTGTCGATGAACGTAAAACCGACAGCGGCAGTCGTGAAAACGACACCGGCAGACAATCGTAGCTTTATCTTTTTTTGAAATAATTGTCGATAAATAATCGTTCGAGTCCCAGTTCTCGAATGACGACGCTAATAAGGTAAGATGAAACTCTATTTTATATATCTCTCAGCTGCGAAGCTAACGGCCAGCTATTAGATTTGCCACTGTATCCACGCCACTTTACCAGGTATTGTTTGTATCGTCAGCGGCCCTTCTTTGCGAAAATCTTATCGACTTTGAATAGGGCGTCTTTATCAACCGCAACAACTTGCAACTCCTCCTCGTAAATGGTACCGCCATCAGGATCGTTATTAGTATCGCTCCAGTTCGTTTCATATTCCTTCTCAAAGGTGTACTTAGTTCTGGCGATTCTAACATGTTTACCGGCTTTATATTTAGGATGACGTGATGTGAATAAGTCTTTCGCGTACAGGTTATTCCACACTTCTAAAATGTTTTCATCATTTACAGCCGCAGGGTCCATCTTTATATTTGAATGAGGGTCCTTGTTGTAAGCAGTCACAAGTTTTTGGAGCACATCAATACACCTGTAGGAATTTTTGTAGGTGAAATAATGCTTTCTTTTCAATCTGTTATTAAATCTTTCTACTACAGATGCTTTTACATCAGTGATTTGTTACACAAAAATTCATATTTTGTTTCTTGGAAAAGTTTTGTACACTGACCGCCACAAACCCCTTGCCTTTATCCGTCTGTATATTTGCCGGTGTATTATCACTTTCCTTAAAAATATCGGTGAATGCTTCAATTGCAGATGCCGCTGTCTTCGTTTTAAGAACTCTCACCCAGGCCCTGGTGCTAAACACATCAATAACCGTTAGTATGTAGTTATATACATTATTGTGTTTACTTAAAGTTCTCATATCGCAAATATCCGCTTGCCACAGCGCGTAAATGTTGCTCACAATATATTTATTTCGCGGAAATTTTTTATGAACCGTATCAGCCTCCTGAGCCTGCAGCCATTTTTTCAGTTCATCATATCTACCCTTTACAGCATTAAATGAAGGTGTTATACCTCTGCCTGGATCATAGTATACAGCATCCATGTTACGTTCTCCACGTATCCCAATCTAGTGAAAGTCCTATATTTGTGAAGCTCGATTCAATGTTAGGTGGTATAGTCGCATACCGTCTTCGACCATTTCCGATAAACTCTCGTGGTATATTTATTTCTTTAATAGACGTCGCAAACGTCGCCAGCCGTGTGGGTTTGTAGCTTCTTGCTGTCTTAATCTGGCTAATGCGTGCAGAATATCGGTGTTTTAGATTAAATCGTCAACCGTCATACATGAGGTAATCTTTATGACTCTGAGGCTTAAACCCTTTTTTCGCTATATATACTTGGCGAATACATTGAGGCCCGAATATGTTTGTTCTATAGCGTATCACATCCGGTGTATTCTGTTTTAAATCGAACAATAAATATCCGTGCGGATTAAAAGTAGCAACCTTGGTACGCAGCCTCTAAGAATTTAAGGTTGAAATCTGCATTGCTAAATGCTGTATTCGTGCCCTGCCACATGGATCCCTAAACAAGATTATGTAATGAGCGTTGAGGGAGATATCTACTGTCTACATCCTTGATGAAATATGTTTTGCGATAAAAAAAAGACGCTTAGATTTCTATGATGACAACTCTTTGTAAAAATATCAACCACCGCATTGTTAGTCTCACGCATTAAATCGTCAATTATTATTAAGACCGGTTTTTTACCGTCAAACTCTTCCATATCAGGTAATCCTTTCTGAAAATCCACTTAGAGATCTTTCAATAATGGCTGCCATTCGCTGTGAAAGCAGACAGTTTCGATATTTTTTAGAAAATTAACGATAAAATACGATTTCCCACAACCAGATGGCCCCGCTAATATTGCAAAAAAGGGATACTTAAACTGACCTCCCATCACGAAACGTTAATCGATACTGAAGAGTATTCCGTTATCATCACAACTTAATTACTAGGTGCAAATAAATCTGCAATCACCGGTATATTCTACTCTGTTTTATCGTGCTCATCTTTTAACACTAAGATAACCCTATTTGTAGCTGTCTTTTAAATATTTACTAAATCCAACACGCACATCGTGCATTAACAATAACAGTTTGATGTATATCTAATTATAATGTCCAAGGGGCTACGACAAGAGGGCGCAGACCTAACACAAGTTCTTATAGCTGTCTTATGAGGTAGCATTAGGGCCCCTTATTAGAACATTGCATCCGCACGCATTTACCTACCTTCCAGGGGCTGAACTGCCAAAAAGGCTCTTAGTACAACCAAAAAGGTCCCGATTAGGCTGAAAACTCCATCAAGTGGTTAAAAATTACCACCGAAAAGAAGCCATAAAAAAGGTTCAACACAACCAAATGGGCTCTAATTAGGATAAAAATTCCATCAAGGGCTGAAAATAGCTCCCGAAAAGAATCCATAAAAAAGGAGTGAACTGACAAAAAGGTTCTTAACACAACCAAATGGACTCTAATTAGGGTGAAAATTCCATCAACGGGTTGAAAATACCCTCCGAAAAGGAACCGTAGGGTGAAAAATACGATTCCCACGTGGAGGTAAAGAAAAAAGGCGAAAGCTAAAGTGTCCCAGTGGGCGGGGCTTGTGACGTAAAAAGTGAAAGTTTAAGAGTCCCTGTTCTACTGTTACTGAATCCCAAAGTGTTTATACTCAGGAAAAGCAACTCAGGTCAATATACTACATTATCTCTAAACAACCTCCAAAAATAAATGCAACGTGCTAATATAATTGTTAAAACTGGAACATTATTAGGATACTCCGTAGTAACTTATGGAACAACTTTACATCAGAAAAATGAATTCTATTTGCATTGTGAATTGTACTACTAACTTACACAATATACTTACATACGTTTATATAACTATACTATATTACATACTTTTGCACACTTATCATTACCTTGGAAGGAAATAGATAGTAGTTGTACTACTTAAAGACTACCCCCTGCGATGTGCACGATTTGCAAAAGATTCATCGCAATGGGATAAACAATATAAGACTCATATGGAACAAACATGTAGACAGGCATGCGCACAAAAGTATGAGCGCATACACGCACGCACGAGCGCGCATGTCCGCATAAACACGCACAATATAATCACAATACTGAAAATACAGCTTATCGACTGACTTCATATCTAGTACTTCCTAATGCATATTAATTAGAACGTAAATAATCTATCCATCGATGAACCGCCCGGTATCATTATTGAAATATTAGTGTGTTATGTATATTAACATAATCTTAGCAAAACTAAATATGGGTGCAGAATAACACGCGACGTTCTAACCTACAAAGTGGAATTTGAAATAAATGTAACAGTTCTTTAGTATAATTTTGCAAGCCAGTGATGATGATCTACTCATCCCATATATTGATTGTAGTTATAAATCACTCTAGGTTGAGGAACTGGAATTCGTGCTTTTTTCCTCTTATTCCATAGTGGAACTGAAGCTAGAGGCTCTACCTGATCAAACGTGTGCCATTGAAACACTTCTTGTCATTCCATTTGACAATTAGAATGTCATTTTCGGTGTCGAATCTAAAGACATATGATCCACAAGGCACATTTTCCAATTCCTTGGTCGATTGCAATCGGTACTGCGAGGTCCGATTTTCCCATATTGTGCCGGTAGCTCTAAATTTTAATTAATTTAGTTTCTGAAATAAGACATGGTTACTAAAAAAATTATCAAAATACGCGCAGTAACACTTCGGACTTTCCACTACTCACAGCATTTTTAAAACTACCCTAGTACTAAAACCTCTTTTTGTTAATTTTCTTCTTTTCCAGCATAAATTGAAAAAGAAAAGCCCACAGTTTATACCCAAAACGAATTGGCTTTGCTTTAATCAATTGTTATAGCGAGTGCGACCGTAGTACCTAACAATCATTTGATCAATTGACAGGTTTTCTGGAAAAATCCAAATTTTTAAGATTTTGTCATTTTTGTTGTCTTTAGCTTTGGTACTGTGAACAACATGGATACATGATTTTATTTACAAGTATGCATTCCTACTAAAATCATTCTTAACGATTGGTTGACCCAAGTCTTTTTCATCGGACCAGTAGTGTTTTTCAGAAGGCAATGTATGATGAATGCCACTAAATATCAATAAACTAATAAAAATCTTTACATCGTCCTTTGATACTGTAAATTCATGTTGGTTCTTTAGAGTAACTGCATACTTGGTAGTTTGTTTCATTATCATGCTGTAAATTTCATCATCGAAAAAATTTTCAAATATTTCTTCCGCATATGGTCCTTTCAATGTTGTTTTCATAATATCCTCTGTTTGTGGAAAACCATGTGCAGCTGTTTCAGAATTATATTTAGGTTGATTTGGTCAAACTGCTTTTAAGTTTTTGTGGTTTGTCAACTTTAGGTTTCTTCGCAGGAAATAGACATGCCAAGGGTAACTTATGTTCTTCCTCACTTCGCAATTTTAACATAAAATTTAAAAATTTCGATTTTTTTCATAAAATAATGATACTCTCGTCTGAAATCGCTACGACACACCGTTTTCGAAATAAAACGAATAGAACTTTTCAAGCGTTAATAATACCTTTATAAAATTAACTAACGAATTGATTTACAATTACGAAAGATGGCTATGGAAAATACACAAAGTAACAGTTGCGTGCACGTCAAACTGCTCTCATGTCATAAATTTATTTTGCTTTAGAAAGTATGAAATAAACTCGGGTAAAAAATAATCGTTTTAATAAAAAAAAAATGTTGCTGACACAATTAATAATAAAAAAAATTCAAAATGACAACTGAAAGCATGAAACACAAAAGTGAATCTAAAAATATGGTCCACATGACGAACATCCGTTTCTGTGCACAAAGTTATTCGTTTATGCAAAAATTCCCCTATTGTTCCTAAATTCGTCGCAGGCATCCTGAATTCTTCTCCAAAGCTGATCACATGTTTCTATTGGTTGATTGATTTTAGATATCCCCAAACATAAAAATCGCAAGGATTTAGATCTAGAGACCTTGCTGGCCAAGCAACCGAACCGGCTATTCCGATCCATCGCTCTCGGTAATTGTTATCTAAAAAGTAACGAACAGTTCTGCTATAGTGAGCCGGACAACCATCATGTAAAAACCATAAGTTCCGCCGAATATTCAGATTAATATCATCTAAGAAATCCAATAAAGTCCAACCAAATTATCACCAAGAACACCTATCCATACATTAATGCCAAACCTTTCCTGATGTTTACTTTCCCTTAACGCATGAGGGTTTTCATCAACATAGGAGTAATAGTGTGCAGAGTGCATATTAAAAATTCCATCTTTTGTGAAAGCGTCTTCATCACAAAAGAAAATGTTAGAAAAAAAATCTTGGTCTTGATTCTCTTTATTTTGCATCCAATTGGAAAAATAAACACGAGCAGGAAAATCACCTGCTTGCAAGGCCTGAACTTTTTTGAAATGAAAAGGGTATAAGCCTTCCTTATGTAAAATATTCCACACAGAAGATTTTGAC
This sequence comes from Vesta saturnalis, assembly GCA_036346205.1. NCBI lineage: Eukaryota > Metazoa > Arthropoda > Insecta > Coleoptera > Lampyridae > Vesta > Vesta saturnalis. The sequence continues at coordinate 143,748 of JARFJB010000174.1, forward strand.
ACATTGGGATACATTGCAGCCAACCTTATTTCGCTTATTTCGGGATTGTACTCAATTACCATTGACATATCATCCTGATTTCTTACATTGCATCAGCATGTCTTCCCGTTTCATTATTTTTAGGAATTATCGATCCTGTTTCCCTAATTCTTTCATGAGGGCTTAGGAGCAGGATGTCTTCTGCATATCTACGTGCTGCTGCCCGAGCGTTGCATTGCATTTCGCCGTACACTAAGTGCATACGAAACGAAACCATTCTAACAATATTCAACTTTTTGTATTTACGGTAATGTTACTAAACAATAAAAAATCTTTTACCTAAAACTTATTTGACACTTTAACCTCAACTAGTATCTGTAATACTAGTTACTTTGACGTTCACGCAATTGTTATTTTTTTATTTTCTATAGCCATCTTTCATAATTGTAAAAGAATTCGTTAGTTAATTTTATAAAAGTATGTTTAACACATGAAAAGTTCAAATTGATTTCAGACAAGAGCATCATTCTTTTATGAAAAAATCGAAATTTTTTAAATTTTATATTAAAATGCGAAATTTGGAAAACAAAAAATTATGTATAACAACGTCCACTGCCCCGCCCAAACGAGCCGCTTATGAGTTCAACCAAAAAGTCATATTTACGCCATACGATTGGGCATATTCCACTAAATACTACGCTATCATTTAAAGGGAAACCATTTTGAACAATTTTGAATTAAACCGATGTTAGGACGCCATGTTCCAAGAGCTACAGCTCTCTTAAGAAGTATCTTGATATTAAGATAATTTACGTCAAATCGACATAAAATCGGCTCTAGAATCTGCAGTTTTCTATTGTGGAAAAGAGTTTGTGGACACCCTGTATATAATAATTAGTTATAAGTAATTTTCAGAAATTGCATTAAAAAATCTCTGTATATCACAGCGATCTATATACAGATCAGCATAAAAAACAATTTAATAAAGACCAAACAAACAAATATGTGCAACAATAGCCATTTACTTATACTTATTGAACCCTTCCTAATATAAACATAAAATATAATTTATTAACCTCAACAATTTTCAAAGCTGTCTAAAAATATAACACTTGATGCACTTAACAAGAATGTTTCTAATAAAGATCAATAACATAACTTACAATCAAGTCAAGTTGATTACTGAATAGGCCAGGTTTAGTTCCAAACTAAGGATATTGTTGGGAGGGTAGGTTTAAAGTTCACCAGACACGTTTTGAACACGTGTTTTATGTTGCGATCTAAAAATAGGTCGCTGAGCGCTAATGGGTTAAGGAAGACAAACACATCATCCACATATTTAATCCAAGTTCTAGGAACATTAGAAATCTCGTTTCAAATTTACCAATGAGTAGATTAGCCATAAATTGATACAAGCTATTAACGGTTGTCGTATACCATGATAGGTGGGTGTTTTAGTATGTGCGTGGGTAGTTGGATGGGTGTGCTGTGGATGGGTTGGTAGACGGACAGGCAACGACCGGTCCGGCGATTAGGTGGGATTGCGAGTGATCGGGCTAGCGTGTGCGCGTGCAGTTTACCCACTCGAAAAGACATAAAAATAGACATAAAAATGCTAAACTTCTACTAGTTCCTTATTATATAGTAAAGTGATGGATACGGTTTACAAAATCCAAAAACGTCATCATGTAACATGTAGAAATTAACTACTACTTGAGATTGAACTAAGGGCTTCCCATAACTACGCCATCAACCCATTCATTAAATATATTATTCCACTGAAAATCAGTAATGTTCGTACAGTTCTGCAGCAGAATTGTTATATATATTTGAAAATTGATTGTAATTAATATGTTCAATGGTTTCTTTTGAAGGAACTTTAGTAAATGGCGATATAACGTCAAACCTGACTACAATGTCAGCTCTTGCATATTATGCATTTTTTTTCTATGAAATGTGATGTAACGCGATCTTTCACTCGGTTATATGTAGGAGACGCAATTGCACTGACAATGAGTGTTAAAGTAACATTAGATTTGTGATTATTTGATATACCATATAGTTTTGTGGAAGAACTTCAGAGATAGTTAACTTTCGTTTATGCTTCTTCAGGAATGGAAGATACATTAAGTTCCTTATTTTTCAACAGAAACTTCTTTGTAGAATATTTTAGCAAAGAGTAAAGGACTTTAAATTCTCCTATAGGTTTTACTAACCTGCATTCGCTTCTTGAGTGTACCTTGTTCTTGTAAAGAAGTACATTAGACCCACAAAATGTAGCTTTAGTACTGGACGTAACATATGAGATGTAGATTAAATCAACCAGATAAGTTCTCCATGGCTGACCATGCGAAATAATTTACATCATAACATTCATATTGATAAAATGAAAATTTTATCAAGGCAAAGTTATTATTATGTAGCGAGAAGCTACTCAAATATATAAACATCCACATGACTTCAACAGACAAAAGGAAAATCTACGATTAAATAGTTTCTTGATTATTATTATTATATGTTTTTTACTGTGTATTCTTAGACCTCGAAGTAAATGCTTTCCAATTATGTTAAGTTATTACATGATATAATTATGGTGGGAATTAAATAAAGATTAAACATACACATTCTGTTTTCACAACTTTGGACTTACATTACAATTTGAATAAATTTTCATAAATTTGTGCTTTGATTGTGACATTTTTCTTTGTTAGCTTTCGTCTCTTAGAGGCGGTTTAATAATATTTAGTGTATTAAACGTACAGCTAATCTTTACTAAAGTAGAATTAGATTTCACGGTTAGATTTTTCTTGTACGTTCCCCAACTATTACAGCAGGCTTTCCGTTTTCATATTTGATTTATGTGTTGGACATATTAGAAACGTTTAAATCTGTCTAAAGAATAAATAATCCACACGGTATTTTAATGTTGCACCAACAGCACAATGAACAAATCAGTATCATTAACTACTTAAACATATTATATTACTTAGCTTATCAAAATATAAAGGAAATTCAAGCATTTAACGTTAATTAAAAACAAATAGAACAAAAACAAATGTAGAAATATGAACAACAGCGGTAGTAAAAGATAATGTGTCAAGCAGGTTACTTCAAAAAAACTGGAACATCCATACTATTTAAAAAAAACTAACAATTTGGATTCTAAATTTCAGTGTCATTTGATACCTAGTACACGTCTGAACGACAGGTAAAATCTGTGTCTGGTCAAATCGAAAGAAAGTCAGGTTATTGTACGATTTTCTTCCAAACAATTACTTTTTTTTTATTTAATTGTTCACAGGAAAACAAAAGTAACCTGGGTTTCCAGTTGACCAATCATACTATGCTCTGTAACTGTCTTATTGAAATAGCTCCAAATTTTGTTGTGGATATAATTATGGTTCAATATATGGTGTAACTATGCACTTTATATTAATTTATAGAACTTGCACATAACTAAAAGCTATAACAATAGGTTCAGTATAACCAAAAGTTTTTTTTAAATGAAGGATAAACCAAAACCAAACGAGCCGGAGCCACTTCCATTAAGATATGAAAGTTTATACACTGTCCACATGCCCAAAAGTCTCCCTGTAAAGGAATGGAAGAGACCATCCGAGTGCTTTCCAAATGTAAGTTACTCATCTAGCGTATTTTAGCAATTTATAGTACGGAAAATTAATAGGCGAACATAATAATGTATACCGAGAATGTTTTTGACTTAGTTGGTGGAAATAAGCATCTACTACATAGTGATTTTATCAGAAGCTTTATATCTGCAATTAGCATCTTGGAATATCTTGGAATTCATCGTCCGTCACCAATTGAGTTTGAAACACCTTTATACGTACCCACAACAAAAGATATGCCATGGCAACCATGGCATCACGTATATTCTATGTGTAAAGGTGGAAAGGGACAAAAACATACTCCACAAGTAAACGAATTAGGTAATCTTATATAACATTATAATTATACGATTAATCATTTATTTTCAGGAAAGTATGTAATGAGACTTTTCTGGATGGGTTGTTGGCGAAAAATTACAATCGATGACCTATTGCCTATTAATGGTAATCACCAATTGCTGCTCCCTTCAGTAGAAAAACACAAACCTTCAGATGATGAATCAACGTCATTATATACTGGAGATGTCCAGATTTGGCCTTTTCTTCTTTGTAAAGCTTTGCTTCAAGTAGCAAATTTATCGCAAACTGAAACAAATGAACTTCTAGATTTTGACATAATTCATTGCCTAACTGGTTGGTTTCCACATAAAATAAAACTATCTGGTACGTATTTATATTGTTTAACCATAATATACAAAGTGTTTGAAAATTGCACGGCCATATTTCAGTGGATGATTCCTCGTCATAAAGTTTTAAGGAAAGTTCTGTAAACATAGGTCCGAAAATACTTTTGGAGCTACAGTGTGTTAAATTAAGTTTCCGAAATCAATTTATTTTTCATTTCTTAGGAATCGTTAAAGATATTGAATTGAGATTATAACATAAACACAAACTCGTAAGGTAGCCATTTTCAACATTTGTTGCAGTGTACGGTGTGTTAGGGTATTGTAAATCCTGTTGTTACAATCCTAATTTTAGGTATCTTGTCGTTACACACCTAACTAGAAATTATAGTTAATTATGCTGTCATGTAAAAAAAAACTGTTGAATTTTAGGCGTTGAATAAATTGTTTAGAGAAAATTTGTTAGTTAAAACGATAGAAAAAAAACCTTTAGAAACGAAAGTCGTATTCTCAAGGTTAAAAATTATTTAATAGCTTTGGATTAGACACTTAGCGCTAATGCTTTTGATTCGATAGTTTTCGATATCGTTCGAGATTTACGAGATTTTCTTGAAAAAACGCGGTAAAATTTTTAACATCATCACATAGATATACATCATCATAACCTAAATTGAATTAGTTTTGCGTGCTTTTGCAGTTTCTGTTTTTGGTGGTTTAACAAACTGAAATTTGTTTTGTTGTTGTATACAGTATAGTATAGTGTATAAAAAGACCTAGTGTTAGTTGTATTATTAGTGAAGTTTCGTTAGTGTTGTTTTAGGTTGATGTGTAGAACAACAAATAATAACAAATCCTACTCGAGGTAAACTTTTATTTATGTATTTAATAAAATTAATAATAATTTTTAATTAAATTTATTATTGCTCATGTTAAATTTGTAACCGTAACAACCTTTTCTACCTGAAGGTATAAGTTGATATTGCGATGCAGAATTAATATTTATTATTTTACTATTGTACTACACAAGAACTGCATTATATGTGATTCATGTATATATTTTAAATTATTACAAACATGTAACTTCCAAGTAGTGACGACATTTGTGAAACAATTACTTTGTAAACCTTAGACAAGTTAAAAACTATGTTACACAAAATGTATTAATCAGATTATAAATTGTATGAAGAGATTTAAGTTTTTATGATTTTTACAGTTTCGTAGATGATATTCTCAATAATGTTACAAAGTATTCCTCAAGTGTCGCCATTGTAGTATGGTATCACCGTAGAGGATATATCCTCTTTTGTATCACCACATCTGTCGTAGTTTTTATTTCCTTTTGTTTAATTACAGCTGTTTCGATGTAGGTATTGCTTTCATTACTTCATTTGCAAAAGCTATAAAGTTGATTTCTTTATAATTGGCAATTTATTGACAAATACTTTGTAAATGTTGTAATTACGTGAATACATCGCAATAGCTGTAGTAAATAAACAAAACTTGGGACTGCTTGCATTTAAATTTACCGCGAAATTACAAATTAAAACACTAGCGCCAAGTGTCTGATCAACGAAATATCAAATAATTTTTCATCTTAAACAAAGGAGTTTCATTTCTAGGGACGGAGTTCTATGGTTAAAACTAAATAAATATTTGTAAGCAAGTTTTGAACAATAAATGAAAAATATGCAGTGCTGGTGTCAGAAGAGAAATTTGTATAGTTTAAGATTCTCCTATTTTACTCGAAAACGATATGTTAAATGGAAAAATACTAAGAACACTTTTTAGCTTGTTTTTAAATGGTAAATATACCGGGTGTTACAAAAAACTGATGATAAAAAACTTCGGCCCTAACCTGTAGGAACGGCAATGGAAACAAATGCCAGATTTTAACTACGTGTACACGACACTACTATGAGTGTATGTTTCAATACCTTTAACGGTTCCTAAGAAATGGAAAACAAATTGATTTCGGAAATTTACCTTAACACACTACGTCTCGAAAGGTATGCATTTTCAGACCTATGTTTATTGGAATTTGCTTTCAAATTTTATGACGAGGAATCACCCACTGCAATACGGCCGTGAAATCTTCGAACATCCTGTACGATACTAAATAATAACAGGTCTAAGTGATAACGACGTGTGGAAAATGTGTACCTCATTTGGACAATCATTTACGTGGCCCGAACTGGGTTCTAAGCGTATAAAGCCTATTCTAGAAGAAACTTCGGTGTCTCACCATTTAGTAGGAGTTTGCAAGTATATGAGGTAACTTTTTTTTATTCTGGATGATTAAAATGTTGGAGTTTCAGGAATTTAAAGTGCGATGATGTTCCAAATCTATCTCCATGCTGTAGTCACAGTTTCTTAATTGACCAGACACGAGAAGTTCCATTAATAAAACCTGAACCTCTGCCAGGTTATAATCCATTCTGTATAAAAGTGGTAATACATTATTAGTTATGTAGATTTGGAAAATTGGAAACAATTTCGTTGGTTGGAATGGGCTATAAAACAAGGATTGTGGCCAGAACCTCAATTGCTACCCATACGATGTTTTAAAATATTTTCCTGTTTTAGAAAGTGTGTAGATGCATACCATAAAACCAAAAGTTCAACTTTAGCTACTTCTAAAGGGTCTGAAAGTGGTATGGTAGAATGGTGATTTAATCTTTATAACTTGAAATCTAATACAATATCAAATAGGTAATCTGAGCATATCATCACTTTTGCCAACTGTTAAATCAGGCAGTGCTGAATCAGATGTTTGGGTTGATTTTAACAAATTAGAACCGTATTTAACTCATATCTGGATTTATTTCAAATTATCTACTTTTAAAAGTGTTACTACAATAACAAACTTTTTTGATATTAAAGAAGGAAAAGCAGATAAAGGAAAAAAAGGTAAAGGTGATGAGAACGTTAGGAAGATATTACCTTGGAGTTTTCGTATGTCCGCATCCAGAAATGAGCCAATTTATTTGTTTTGTGACAATATAGATTACAAATTACTTGTTATAAATTTAGCACAAACTGGAAATATTGATGTCATGATGTCTGAGGAACAAAACCATAATATTTCACTTAAAAATGATAATAATTATATTCCACTTGCTTACTTAACGATAGAAGACTATGATTGGCGATCTAACGAAACCGGAAAGATATTAATGACTATGAATACGTATGGACATAATTCCGTACTAATGAATTTACCACCTGGACGCATCGTGTATAGAATTTGGTTAAAAAGTGATACCTCAGCATTTGTTCATGCTTTTTCAAATTCAGATATAATACTTGGCACATTAGAGACTTTATTAGAATGTATGTGTCACGAATCAGAGATGTTAATGAAAATGAGTGATGAGATTTCAAGTACATACGGCCAATTAATTCAAAGCTTTGGTACTTCCCATTTTTACACAAAATTAAGTTTGTTTTACAAATCTTATCTTCCCCACTGTACGGTACCAAAAAAAGACCTAATAACTATCCACGATAATTTTGCAAAAGAATTTATGAACGCCGTAATAAATAATTCTCCGGAGTTGGAAATTAACAATCGAGTGTTTGCGTTACGAGTACTTTTTTTAAATCCCTTACTAGGCCGAATGATATCTGTAAAAAACAAACAAAATCCTAACATAACAAATAAAAGCAATACATTATTCAGTTCAGAAGACATAGAATTAGAAAAAGTTAGAAACTTACACGCAATTAAGATACAAGCTTTTTTTAAAAAAATATTTATTGTCAAACTTAAAAAATTACATAATGAATCGCACAAAAATTACTTTACAATATTTGATATTTTAAAAAAGATTTATACAGATCTGTTTAGTGCTACAAATAGAATGATTACATGTTGTAATCTGATTAGAAGCTTTTTACTCCGCAACGTCCACATGGCCGATGTACGCCATTATTATCCAATTGTTAAAGATTTAAATTGCACTACGCATTTAAAACACTTTATGGGATCCTTAAGTGCAACGGATAATACTTGGGTACCTATCACGCGCTACAATTTTTTCTTTAATGGTAATATAAGTGTTACTTTAAAAATTAATTTGTTTTCTGGTCTTTCTAAATACATGGTTAGAGTTTTTAATAACGATAATAATAACGAAATTTTACGGTATACAAACAACGTTTTAGTATATGACTACAGCCCTAACAAAAAAGGTTATACAGTATTTTGTTATGGATGGTCAGAGCAACAAGGTGAATACCATTGGAAATTAGATTTTACAACACTTAAAGCAAATCATCATTCATTTATTACCATACCAGAAGTAAACATGTTTCATTATGCAATACATGACAATTATGTACCTAATGCGAATGACTATATATGCAAATGCTATATTAAAATTAAACGTGACGTTTGTATTTCGCTTAGGCTATCAACAAGCTTTGATAATGTAATTATTCGGTTCAGGTGTGTTAATGAATTAGGAAAAGTGTTTGGAGAAACAATTGAAAAACAAAGTGCTATATTACCATGTGTCCAGTTACAGTTTATACCAGTTATTGAAGTACCGGAGCGGAGTAATAGTCAATTCTCGATAGATTTGTCAAGGAGTAGCAAAATATGTAAAAACACAAAGTCTAGGAGCACTTCCCTAATACCATCTGCGAGACGTTCAAAAAAAAGTTTAGATAAGTTAAGTGCAGACAAACGACTGTCCAAAGATTCAAGTGTTAAAATTAAAATCTCAGAAATATTAGAAGAACCATCAAAATACAAAGAAACAATTTATTTTTTAGAAGGCTATGTAATGGATGAATCGTGGCCTTTAACAAAGATGGAATGGGAATTTGTCGATGAAATAATATCGAAAAGATTAATAGCTCATTCGTTTGAAGAATGTAGTAACAAATCAGCCAGCGGAACAAGTAGTAAAAAAATTGGGTACTCTAAATTACTTCTTTAACTCAATGTCTATTAAATTTTATTTTATTTTAAAAGATCGAAACACGTGTCTCCCTCTAAAAGTAGTTGGGAAAAAAATATAAGTAATGCATTTATTCCACTCTCTCCTAATTGGAGTTTAGATGTTGTATCAACCACAGAAGATTCTGTTATAGCTTACATTGATACCACACGTCAAGAGGAAATTATGCAGACAAAAAGGAAGTGGTATGAAGGCGATTTAGACCATTACAATACATGTAAAAAATTACGGTTGGTATTATTTTAGTTAGATAAGTTGCTAGGGGCTACTAATAACTAATTTTTACTTTAGAGAAGAATATTTACAATCAAATTACTTACCCTTAGAGTCTGAAATACAAACGTGGTCTGCAGATGAAGACATAGATTCTTTAACAAAAAGTTATCTTTGCAAACTTCTGATAGCATAAAATCAGATATTATTGGAAGCTCGCCATCTGATGGTTATAATGAAAGTGTACGTACAAATACAAAACCAGTGCCACCTGATAAAATGTTAACTCCTCTAAATTTAAAAAATTTTATGAAACCAGACACGATGGAGAAAAATGAGTATTGCTTATATAAAATTTACTTATATTTTAAATGACACTTTTTTAAGGTATGTGAGAAGCTTAGAAAGAGCTCAACACGAGAGAACTCAAAGGGGTGTAATTATATCTGATTTTGAAAATTTGTATGCACGGTTTAATAATGATATGGATATGATTTTATACGACCAGCTAGCGGGATATAAGATTTTACACGAATTTTATGAAGGTAATTTTATTACACTACTTTAAAAGTTCATTGGGGCATCCTACAAATTTCCTTAGTACAAAAAATTTCAATTTTCGCATTTTTTGTACAAATAAATTATAAAATTCTTTCTCCGTCCACTTTTACGTTTATATTCATTGATTTGCAGTTCACTACTCTGTTGGGAACCTCTCATTTATAACGCTATCTGTATCAGATATTTCTATTTTATACAAAATTATTATTTTGTTATAAAATTGTAACTTTTAATTAATATTCATTGTACTTTACCTCTATAAATTTTATTCAAATGTGACAGATGTGAAGTAGATTGCGCCACCGGCGACAGCAAATTCTGTTCATAGAAATAATTACTCAAAATGTTTAAACAACTTTACACTTGCTTATGGCTAAAAACTTTATTTAGGATGGACATAGCAAAATTTTGAAATTGTATTTGTTGCAACAATGTCACACAATGAACGTCAGTAAGACGATGTGGATGTTTGGTCAAGGAGAAATTGTTTTTTTTTATTAGTACAAGACAGAAATTGCAGTTGCAATGAAGACACCGAAGAATCCCGAAATCAGCCACTTTTCGTACGAAGCATTGTCACAGAATAACGTCTTATTAAGGTGTTACGTGGTTGGAGAAAAATCTTTTTTTTTTATTCATTTTGGCAATACTGATTCTAAAAATCGTCCAACAGTTTATTGTTTCAGGTTTTAACAAAAAGTTAAAACTTTAGGTTCGCGCCAATAAATTTTGGTGCAAGAGCATTTTGAGGGTACGAGCAAAGTTGTAGGACGGGCGTCAGACGAGACGTGCAACTTCCTAAAAACTATGGTTTCTAGCCTAACGATAGAAGCTATTGTTTTTTACATTTTTTTTAAATTCTTTATAGTATAAATTAACTTATCGTTGTTAAGTATTTATTTACTTATATTTTATATTCCAAATAAAGGTACCCACTCCACATTGCTTAGTAGAATTTCTTTTTGGTTCCCAGTATTTCCAGGTCGTTGGTCACTCGACTTCCCTATTTTGCCTGTGGATATCGTTTGGGTTACAATTAATCTAGTAGATATTGTACACCTAGTAGTTGCATGTGATAAGGTAAACAGGCAAAATATGAGTGAATACTTGAGGAAACATAAGATAAACGAAACAGTAATAGAAAGAATATAATACGAAGAAACGAGTAATAGGGTGAGGGTGAATGAGGAATTAAGTGCAGGATTTGTAACAAGGAAGGGACTAACGGAAGGATTACCATTGAGCCCAAGCCTGCTTGCGGCAACCACAGGAGACCGAGAGAGACGGTAAGGGGGCACCATGAAGGAGGCGTGGTGATGGGGAACAGGAAATTGTGGAGCTGGCAATGCTGATAGTGCCCATAGCGAAGGAAGAAAAAGAAATTAAGGGGTTGGACAGATACTTGAAAGAAAAGATTTCAAGGTAAATGGGAACAAAACTAAGGTAATGTTATTGAGAAAAGGGGGAGAAAAAGGAAAAAGGGGAGTAGAAATGGAGGATAGATGAGATACAGCAGGTAAAGGAATTCACCTACTTGGGATACACGATGAGAGAAGACAATAAATATGGGGGGCATATAGAAGCACGAGTGAGGAAAGCAAATAAATTAATAGGGCAATTATGTAGAGTGTAGGAGAAAGACTGTTCGGAATGGACTTAAGGAAAACGAAATTATTATTTGAAAAGCTAATAAAAAGTATGGTGTTGCACGGGTGGGGGTGGAAAGAGTATAAGGAGATAGAGGGATTGCAAGAAAAATACTGAAAGTGGGTACTGGGAGTGGAAAGAGAAACACCCAAATACATCATCAGAGAGGAGGTGCAAGTAGAAAAAATAATGGTGGAGGCGGGAAAAAGGGCAAGAAGATCGGATTGCAAGACACTATAAGAACGCTGGAAGGAAATAAAAGAAGGAAGAATAAAATATGGACAGGAAACCAGAAAAGATGATTATCAAAGAAATGGATATGCAAAAGAAGAAGTGGAGCGACTAAAAAGTGAAGGAACGGGGGAGGGAAGAAGGGAAGAAGGAAAATGATAGCGAGATTTAGATGCGAAACGAAGAAAGGGGGAACAAATATTGGAGAAGGGACGAAAACAGAAAATGTAGGTTGTGTGGGTAAGAGATGGAGACGATCAACCATATGTTAAAAGAATGCAGGGAGTTTAAGGAAGGGGATAGAACGGCAGACGAGATATGGGGGAAAAAGGAAGGGGAGAGGGTTGAATGAAGAAATATGGAAAAGAAGAAGACAGTTAAGGGGGGGAAGAGACAAGAGGGAGGAAGACACAGGGTAGTAAGGAAAGGAGAGACAGTAGATAGACAATTTTAAATAGTGTACACAATAACTTTGCAATATTTTGTAAATAAGCAACTAAAGGTTTATGTATGTAGTAGGTCTTGCCGTATGTTACTATTCTGGAATTTTGTGTTCTGGTCTTACGGTAGCGTGTGTAGCTATATAAATTGTATTCTCACCTTGTTGCTGGTATCCTAATTTTTTTGTGAATACTTGTGGATGATTAGGAGTAATAACTTTTGATAATTTTAAATTGTAATTTCAACACAATGTAGTAATCACAATTTGTGTGTACGTTTTATCTTACTCATGTTAGGTTACCTGCTTTATCCGCTATTTTCGCAATTTGTTAGCTCACTGGTTTTCTTCACATTAATATTTTTACTGACAATTTCCTTTTACATTATTTATATTCATTGAGTTGTTGATACCTCTGAAAACATTTTGATCTTACTATATTTTTTTTATTTCTCCCATCTTTTGTTGTTCTTTTGTAGTGTACCAATAACATACCTGTGTGCCAGACTTTTTTGTGCTTTATTATGTATTATGGGAATTCTTCTTCAAAGAATTGATTTTTTTTGGCTATTATTGATTTTACTTTATTGCGGAATTTATTAACCTATTTTTTCATATTTGTTCTGTATTTTAATTCTTCTGCACATTTCATAGCGAATTTTGTCCTTACACACTAACTTACATACTTGTTTACTTTTTTTATGTGAGTACTTGGTTTATTAACTTTATTAGTTTCCTTAAGCGTTTTAGTTTTGTGTTTTCGCTTGCGGCGTTAGTATTTTTGTTAGCGTTAAGGGTTCATATCATACATTTTGAAAATTTATTAATATTTTTCTTCAAATCACTCTTTATCAATTTCGTTTGTATGCACATTATCTTTATTGTCGTTTGCCTCTGATACCTTTTTACCTATTTAATGTTTTTTAAGACATTACAAATACAAGTACCTGACAATTTCAGTAGTCTCGCTTAACCTCAATTTTAATAACATGTACTTCCATTTAAGTTTTCACGTATCCTTGGTATATTACTTGAATTTTCTGTAAAGTATCCGTTTTGGTTATAAATGTTTACGTCTACGTTACGACTCCATTTCCTTGGAACACTTTGCACCAGTCAATCTTGTCAACTACATGTATGACACATTAATGGAGACAAGCAATAGAATTATTGGCGAAAGAATCGAGATAGAAACACGACCTCAGTGTTTAAACTGAAACGATAACAAACAAATACTACCACCTATCTGGAAACCTATTATAAAAATATAACAATTCAATAACTTCAAATTCCATGGCAGATGTTCAAGATGGACCGGTTAAGTCGTACAAATTTAGATAGCTGCACTTAATGGACACACTTTGTTTATGGCATTAATGTATATATATATATATATATATATATATATATATATATATATGGAAATAACTAGAAATACATTTGCCTCCTTAAGAAGATACGGCCCTGTACAAGTGGCCCCAAAAATCCTTTTTTCTTATTATCAACGGTTTAAAATACCTAATTAAATTTAGATTACAAATACCTTTGATTAGGTCATAAAAGATAGTGTTGACAAATTTTTAATATTTTGTACAGGAGCGTCAATAAAGGGGGGTTGCCACGTATTTTCCCCCAAACTTTTTTTATGGAGATATTTTTAAGTTTATGGTGCAAAAATGATATTTTTTAAACAATTTGCCATGAAAAAGTACTCTTGTTGAAAGTCAAAAAAATTACTGGTTTTGGAGTTATTTTGGGTTCTAACAAATTATGCCTAAAATAAGAAAATGAAAAGAAATATTGAGTTAATTTGTTTTACTTGAATTAAGTAGGCTTAGACTGCAGACTAAAAACTTTGAAACTGAATATGTACGCTAATAGTGACTATACCGATATGTTGTTAACATTAGGGGAATGTGATGGGAATGCTCAAGCAGCGAAAAGAAGATATGCGGAAAAATTTCCAAGAAGTGTTCCGGATTCAAAACAAACATATATATATATATATATATATATATATATATATATATATATATATATATATATATATATATATATATATATATATATATATATATATATATATATATATATATATATAATGAATGAGATATGCAAATCGACCAAGGTTTATTAATATAAATAAATATTGTTGCAGATAGAGGAATATCTTTGACTGTATTAATTAGAGGTTTTGTTTCTTTTTAATACTATTTTTGTTTCAGCATGCAAAAGTGAATCTTTACAGTTGGCAACATCAGCGTATGCAATGCGAGATAAAGTAATAGATTACATTATAGGGCAGTCAAATTAAAGTCAAATGCATTATGAGCATCACCGTTTATTTAGTCGTGCCATAGCCGTATTATATTTATTTTATCGTCTTTATTTAGTTTAACGAAATGTATTTTCCTGCTGAGCGCAGTATTAATTGAAATATATGTTGTGAAAGAAAATACCCAAATTAAAATATAATAGTAAGTTTGTTAATATGTCTTAAACGTTATTACTGAGCAAACCCAAAAGAAGTACTACAGCCCGTACACTGACAAACTACACGTTTCTAAATCAGCTGTATCTATGAGAGCCACAATATATATTTCTTAGCAACATATACTTACTTAGACATTCGTTTTTGTCCAAATGGGGAAAAGTACGTAAGTATGGCACAATCTGCTTGTAACGAATAACGTGAAAGGTCATGAAGAAGTTCCAAACTTGTTTGCTTGAGCTTACTCGTGAAGATCTTTACGATTTCTTCTCTCGGGAGCTTATCAATTCTCATAGATTAATACACCACATTGCGATTACCCTACTTTTAATTACAAAATATATAAATTTAGTTATCTAATTTCAAAATAAACATTCGTACAGTAACATAATAAAAGAAAAAATAATTAATTACGCTCTTTCACTAAAAACAATAATGTTTCACTAACCTAATTTTAGATAAAACTGCCACAAGTAAAAAATCAATCAACATGCTAGGGATCTGGTCATCATAAATTAATGATACAAATGTCGCATAAAAAGCCTATATTGAATAAATTAATTAAATAATAAACAAAGATATTGACATAGACAAATATGCAAGGCGGATCAATCCAGTTACATTGCCTTACGTAAACATCGAAACATAAAAAAACGATGAGGCCAGCACACACAGTAAATGTACAGTACATTCCGCAACAGCAAAGACGTATAATATAAATTTTAATACTAACAGTTATAGCAGACATATGCACGGAAATCCGCACATGCACACACGAACAACGTGCACACACGCACACAATGTAACGCACATACGCACACACAGACGGCAAAACGCACACTTCGCACACACGAAAACACACACGCACGCCACACACGCACACACGCACACACACGCACACAGGCGCACACGCACGCAACACGCACGCACACACGACACACCACGCACACGCCACGACACACACGCACCACACGCACAGCACACAGCACACGGACGCACACGCACGCACACGCACACACGCACACACGTACACACGCACACAGCAGCACACCGCACACACGCACACAGCACACAACGCACACTACGACACAGCGACACACACGCGCACACGAGCACACCGCACACCGCCACACGCACACACGCCACACACGCACACACGCACACACGCACACACACACACGTACACACACGCACACCGCACACACGCTACACAAAATTTAAGTACGTAGGTTATCGTAGATTGATGGACGCACACACGTGCACAGTGCACACGCCACTCACACGCACACCCACCACACGCACACCACGCACACGCACACGCACACGACACACACGCACACACGCACACACGCACCACACGCACACGCACACGCACACCACCACGCACACGCGCCTGTGCACGAGCACACGTTTATGTGCTTCGTGCACACAGATGTGTGTGAGTGTGTGTGTGATGAGCTGTAAGTGCTCGTTTGAATGCATGTTGATATCTACGATAACACTTACGTGCTTAAAATTTTGTAGTTAAGCTTTTTTCTGCGGGAGCTGGTTAGATTTTGGAAGATATCCAGCAGTAAAGGTAGATAAAATTGTAAATTAGTTGTGTTATTTACAGTGTTTTGATACGACGCGTACTGTGGAAAAATGTCTATTGTAAAGTATGTATTTTTTCAGTATCTGTATCCCGATGAACTTTATTGGAAAATTTGTAAAAATATTTATTTTATATAACCTTTGTTTACCGATATTCTTAATACGAAATGAGAAAAGCTTTTACAATTAATTAAGTTGAATTCAAAATGCTTAAATTTCGTAAGGGTCGATTTAGCAAAAGTGGGTCAACCCAGGCGTATTTTAATAATTTGATTGTGAAATATGATTGGTGTAAAAATATGTCAATTAAGTCAATTGTTCAAAACTTAGCCAATCGTATTTCTTTTACCCGGGATTAAAGCAATCTAGCTTATCCCTAATTTGTGCAACCTGTCCATGGTCTATTTTAACCGCTATCTGACGTAAAGGTTTAAACATCTACCTAACATAAATTATTAATGTTGTCTTTATAACGTTTCCCATTTCCATCATAGACCAACAATAGTCTCATAATATTTAAAATTGGAAAGATTTAGTATATCCAGGCAGAAACAGGCAGATTGCAACGTCGGAGGGATTCATGGACGTACCCAGCTTTTGTCCCAGGGGGAGGCAAATTAGAAATTTCTTAAACCAGGTATTAAATAAATAAATATAAATATATATGCATTTATTCAGATTGAATTATTTAATTATAGATCTATTTTAAAAGTAGTTTTCGAGGGTCTTCAGCAAAACGGTTTATGACGTCTCCCGTGAAAGAATCGCCCAGTCTGTTGACGAGTTTTTTATGTACGCTGAGCATACAAAGCCCATTTAATCTATCTTCGATCATTGTTGATCTCAGCCACGTTTTTACGCGTCTGAGTGTACTGAATGATCTTTCAATTGTAGCCGTGGAATAAGGCATAGCCAGTAAAATTTCTAGGGCTGTCTTCACCTTTGGATAGAAAGATTCTGCTTGCTGGATTAATTCTATTATTGTCAAACTTTCAAAGTTTTCCTGTTTGTTTATCCAAAAACTGCGCCACAGTTCGGCTTCTGATGTGATCCCTTCTAATTCGTAAAATTTGGATACTTCCTCCATACATATTTTTAATTTTGGAGCTGTAATTTTTATTATCTGAGCAGGATGTAACAACGAAAGAGCAAACGCTGGTGATTGGTCTTTGCCGAACCTCGCCTCTAATGACGATGACAACGAATCCAAATAGGGAACGTATAGCGAACGACGAAAATACTCACTTAACGAACCAGCTGGATGGTTTGCTCTATATTGTTGGCAGCTTGCTGTTCTTGAAAGACGCAGCTCTAGGTTTAAAGCTTCAGCAATTTCATTCGCTGATTTTAATAGTTCTTCACTCCCTTCTTCGGCAGATCGTCTGTGTTCTGCAACTGTAGTTGTTATGGTTTGGATGTGCTCTGCACACTTAATTACGTCCAGGGTTTTAGACTGCAACGTGTTTGCGACCGGTTGCAACAGGGAATTGTACTTATGTATAACACATAAAGCTAATATGAATGTGGTTTGTCCAACTGCAGATAACAATTGAAAAGCTACTATTCTTGTCCCAGAATTCCCTTCATGAGAAAGTTTTTCCAAACCTTCCACAATTTCGACAAAATTCTTCTTAAACATTGAAATACTTTTGTATTTATGAGACCACCTTGTTTCACACAGCAATGATATTTTGGGTGCATATTTTTGACGCAAAGCAGATTCCCTGAAAAATTGATCGTATCTTTTACAGTTCCAATGCAGTTGCGGATCTCAGGTACATTATTCAAGTCGTTTACTACGAGGTTTAGTTTGTGGCTGGCACAGTGAAAATATAAACCCCTTTTATATGTTTCTCTCAATATTTTTTGGACACCGCCATCTTTTCCCGCCATCGTAGCACATCCGTCATACCCCTGTCCCACGCATTTGTTAACATCCATGTTCAATCTATTGATGAATCCATTAATTTCAGCAGCTATCGTTTGAGCATCCATTTTTTCTAACTCGACAAAACCCATAAATTCCTCCTTAATATTTTTTTCCCTTTGATCGTAATATCTAAGACCTATTGATAGTTGCTCTTTTCCCGATATATCAGCTGATTCATCAGCCAAAATGCTGTAGGCACTTGCGGCTTTCACATTATCGACCAATTTTTCTCTGATTAGGACTCCACATATGTTTAAAATCTCATTTTGTATTTTTGGAGATGTATATTGAGCATTTTTATGTCCTATTTCTAAGTGTTTCCTCAAAATTCCATCACCAGAATCAATTTTTAGCTTGAGCAAATCTTGAAAAACGCCGTCATCTTTTCTTTTCCTCTCAATGGCAAATCGTGGGTTCCGCAAAAAATAATTGTATTGACTATACGTTGTAGTGCATTTCTATTATCCTCAATGATTTTTGCGTGGCCTGTTTGCATAGCAACGAGTACATTTGTTTTTGCGTTGCCAAAAATATTGGCAGAGGCACATGATTCTCTGTGCCATTGACTATCTACATGTGCTTTACAATTATTGTGAACATCTTTATACTTAGTGAATGGTCGGACAATTAAAGATCCCTGTACACCACGTACAACTTTCGGCGGAAATAAAACGCAAAACAAACAAAAAGCACCTTTCAATCTTCTTAAGTAAGCAAGCCAAGGTTTGTACATTTCTAACCAAGTATGATTAAATTTGCGTTTCAAATGCGTAGCATCAGCAGCAAAATCATAATTTTCTTGAGGTACCCAGCATCGCTTCAACCTTTCCATTCGCTTTTCGGTGGTCATTGCAAAAGTTCGTCCAACCCACCACCGGATATCATTTTCATGACAACTATCTCTAGCTTCTAGAATGGATGTAGATCCAGATGCATGAGATTCAGAAGCTTCCCAGTCAATAATATTACCAGAATTTATGAGTTTCGATTCTGATCCTTCTAGTGGATTCAGTAGTGAGTCCCACAAGTTTTTATTACTATTTTTCTCTAGGATGATCAGAATAAGATTGTGTAACTGGCGCTAGATCCACCTCACTAGATTTACTGCCGCTTGAATCATCATCTTTACTCGTTATTTTCCTCTTTTTTGGTTTTGTGGCTGCAAAAAAAAAGGAACACGTTTCAATTATAGTCTGAACAACTAATTAATAAATTATTTTGTTTTCACATTCTCACTGATCTTATTTTTAACCGACTTCAAAAAAGGAGATTTTATTTGTTCGACCCGTATGTATGAATACATGTGATAAGTACTTCTCAAAAACCAATCAATCGATTATATTTATGCACCATGCATACATATATGATATTTGTTAGCACCGTTCAATGAATCAAGATCAAATAACAATTGCAATCAAGAAATACGTTTGAGAATGTATTGAAATGAAAATAATCTTTATTTAAATGCCTATTCATCTATTTATACCTAGATATAAACAGATTATCATCAGTAGGTTATGTTAGGGTAATTGACAAAAACGAAATTTTATCAAACCAAGTATCAGGAACATCACGTTAACTTATACATGGATCAGATACTAATACATTAGACAAGATACAATGTAACTTCTAATTAACGGATATGCAGAATCCACAAAGAAAATTCCTTATATGGAAAATTCCTTATATAGAAAACAGTTAGAAATTGAAATGCTAACTATAAATAATCACGTTGACTAGGCCCAGATAGATGACTTGTCTCATTATTTTATGCTCTAAAACAAATTCTAATGTAAACAAGCCATATTGCATTTTGTCAAGTACCTGCGATCCTTCACTTAAACAGTGTTTCTCACCCGTCGAGATTTATTACTTCGGCCTTCGGCGATCTCTATGGACTATGATGGTTTATTTACTTGCCGCAGATCCATAACCTTGAAACCCTTCCGAGAAAAGAATACTTGAGTACAGTTTCATAAATTCGTAATGGAGAGAAGCGAGAATTTTTAGAGGATTCGTTATTCTTAGCAAAGTATAAGGCAGAAGTTCGCAATATGGAAGTTCCACTGTATTCAAATTAACAATAAAATACTCACCAAAAAAATTTCGAATATCCATTTTTATTCAACGTGACACTTTTACTATATATAATATATTATTGTTCAACAGAATGCACATATCGATGTATCAATCATAACCACAACACAATATCAATCCCATTGAGATTTTTTAATATAGTTTGATATGGATGTACAGTGAACGAATATGTTAAATCACTTTCGTTTGACTGCTTCCAAACAATAACATGTCAAATAAAAATGCAAGACTGCAAGACGCTCGCAACCCCTTCCACTCCCGCTTCTTTGAATCATGCTCTCGCAGTCGCACATGCAGCCGAGTATAGGAGTTCTCGGGCAGATTGGGTAATCTTCATTCGTCGTCGTCGCGGCGGCTGGCGCGGTTCTTTCAAAAGTCAACGCATAATAAAATTAATATATTGTAAAGTAAGTTGTAACATAACTTTGATCGACAACAGACATACATCCAGGGGGGAGGGCAGCTGCCCTCCTCTGCCCCCCCCCTGGGTGCGCCCATGGAGGGATTAGGAGCGGTCGCGAAAATTTTATAATAAAAGACACGCGTTATTGAATCGTTTTGATCGTAATCATAAATGTTCTTTAGTTGTATGTTTATTGTCTTATTAAATATAAATTCATATAAAATTATAAAATAAAATTTATGCCGTGGTTTTTATATAAAAGAGACGCAATTATACTAAAAAAGGTATGTTTCATTTATTTCAATTTCCAGTTTGTATGTTGAAAGATAGTGTGAAGTTTCACATCAGATATCTCATTTTTTATTCAGAATTCATAATACAATGAGCTATATAACAAATTATTATTTTTTTGTATTGTAAGTGATTAAACTTGCAAATTTACGTAACATTTATTTACTTTACGTAAGATTCAAAATAAGACAAATAATATAATAATGGGCGCTTAATCCTTTGCTGGCAAAGTATAGCAGCTACACTGTAGTGTAAGTATACAAAATAATTCAAAAATTGGGTTCATAAGGTACAGGATAGGGAACACTTCGGAAAAAGTAAAAAGTGCATTACGGATATGATTAATGTTGGTGGGACAACACAGATCAATTTTTACATTTCAGAACTCTGTACAGTCCATAAAGTAGAAAAATTGCACATTTATTTCAAATCTTACTTTATGTAACTAAGAATGTCATAAATAACGTTTTATAAAAACTATAATTGTGACTGTGCAATGCTGAGATATTTTTGGTTATAGAAATAGATAAGTACGAATAAATGTAACGTGTTTTGCTAATATAACATTAGAGAATTTAATAGAAGAATTTAAAGTGCTAACTTATGATTTCTTTAATGCGTTGCAATTTCATATCTTTGATTACAGTTATATCATCAGAATAAAAATAAAAAGCCTACTAATAAGCAACATTTATGGTTGCAGTTTATAATCTTATTTTAATAACATCAGTTTGAATAAAGTAGCTTTTTGAGTAATCAAGAATGGGATAATGATAGAAAATTACAAACTCATTGGTAATATTTATGTGCTTTGAGACAATGAATAATGTATGCCATTAAATATAATGTTATGAACCCTAAAAGAGCGACTAGGAAATAAATATAATCAAATTATTACAAACAAAAAACATGGTTAAGTTGATTGATTTAAAATTATTTTATGATTATTAGGCTAAAACGAAAAAAGACATACTAATAAATAAACCACTGATAAACATTAACTTTTTAATGATGTAATAAGCTTTAAACATCTCATTTTAAGCAATGATTATTTGTATTTTATAATACCTAGAAATGTAAATTTTTCGAATGGATAGCTGTGTAAATGAATTGTTCTACTGTTAATTAATATTATTCTCAATCTTCAAGCAGCACTGGTCGATAGCCTGTCTATTGCTGATTTTTATCTTGGAAAGTAAAAGAATTAAGTGATTTAAGTAACAATTGGTTACATCGCTTTCAAAATGAAACGGAGAGATTTTAATTCCAATTGATGTGTACTGATCCTGTTATTATACTATTATTATACAATGTGTATGATTTAAATTTTACTTTTGTAGTTTTGTTTTTGAGTTGCTTAGCAATAGTTGTTGACAAGTAAAAAAATGTAATAATAAAAATATAATTAATAAGACAATTCATTGAATTGTGTCTAATTTCTTTATCATAATATAACAAGTTTTGCTACATTCATAATTTTAAATAAAGAAATAAAAACCAGCAAAAATATGGGTTTCGAAGTTATTTCAAATTTGTTTTGATGAAGTGTGTTCGAGATACGTAATCAGCCATTTCACAACGTAACAGAAATACTATCACTAAACTAAATACTTGTAGTATCCCCAGGTACCCTATCTTTAAAAGTGTTATTTGAACTTTTTCGCAATAATGCAATTTTAAGAACATAACAATCGCTAAGAGATGTATTTTGACTTTACTGACCATAATGCTACTATCACTTAAATTAATTGATTGCCTTACATTGACCTTCCTGTCAACAATTTAAAACGTTAGGATTTATTTACAAGTCTGATATTTAATTACTCGCAAACCTCAAATCTGATCAAAAGAAGTGGCCGTCTAGCGGTAGCTACGCCTTGTTACTAGAATTAGATAGGCTTATGAGGTTAAGTGTTGCACCAGGTGGGACAGGTAAACCATGAAACTACTCAAATTTGAATTAACGTGCTTTGCACAATGATGATTTAACCCGTTAATTTGCTGAGTTGGGAAATAACCACCAAGAAAACCCAATTGTTCATAAATAAGTAATTGCACAAGTACACTATTAAATCAACTGACAAAAAAGGGTGCAAAATGCAACAAAACACAATTAAATCAGGTTAAAGTGCCTACAAAATTATAACATTAAGGAACAAAAATAAAAAGCAGTTTAGTTGCACATAAACTCAATAAAAAAACAAACAGTGTAACCACACCCACAATATTGTCATAAATAAACCAGAATAAAAATTGTAATACCAAACATGTGGCCCTATACAACCAATCATGTCGGTCTTTAGGTAAACAAACAAACAAAATAATAAGTCAGATTACGGTACATACATAAAATATAACAAAACAGCAAAATTAAACATGTAGAAAGAAGGTAACTCTAATGTAGTTTAACTACACTTAGACAAGAACAAAAAATAGGCAAGGAATTTACACATACACAGTTGTATAGTGAATAATAAAAGCACCAAATACAAACGAACAATTACCAGAAATTACATATAAAGAGAACTTAGTTCGTAGACAAACAATTCTAAATAAGCAAACTGAAACAAAAACACAAAGAACCCATTAAAACAAAGCCTTGCAAAGGTAAGGTGTAAATAAATCATAACAAAGGGACCGGTACACAAGTTTGAGTGACTGCGTTAGAAAATGCAGCATCCCTCTCTCTGCTTACACATTCATCTATCCAAAGCAATAAGTTTAACAGTAAAGATGAATTTGAAGAGTGTTTAAGGTCATCCAGACTCGTGTCTGTAAACCCCGGCCTTGTTTATAACAATTTAATCGTGATCTATCCTGCCACGTTTGTACACGCCTCACTCTACACAAATATTCCTAACAGTCAACAATGGCAAGTCATACTAACAATGAGGAGGGCCACGGTACTGTGTAAATCGGACTCCTTTCTTTTAATAGATTTCAATTTGAAGCGCCTACGTGCGTAATTAGATACTTTTTGCAAGGCAATGATTGATTTTTAATACGTTACATAAGCTTGTTGAATTGTCTACTGCGAGCTTTGATCTACATTCAAATACCTACTTGTACTTGAATATATTCGCTTTAGTTAAACACTTTATCACAAGTACGACGAATAAAGATACGCGGTTTAAACTCGACGCAACGGCGATTATTTATAGGTTACGTTTTGGAAAAATTTGCATTAAAACGCACACAAAAAGAAAAGGACGAATTCGCGTTTTTAGTATTACTAAAATGTACACGATAAAAATCTTTTACACATAACCGTTTACAATGCAGGTTTATAATTAAACAATCGGATCGGTGCGGCTGAACCAGAACTCCAACCGCAACTGCCGTTTTTACTCTCCAAATTCTCCCCGTTTTTAAAAGTTATAAATAAAACAAGAAATATTATGTGGCAATATTTTCAATATTTCAATATTTCAACATACAAAAAGTATTAATTTTTAAAATCTGCATTCGTCAGTAACATACCTTATCGGCCTCCAATTTCCGGGTACTAAACAAAGATGTCTTTTGATTTGCGGTATTTTTAGGCGTAATTAATTATTAAACTAGTAACGTTTTTAAACCAATAAAGGTAGTTTCGAGCGGATACCTGTTTCTACCCTAACATAAGTTTTTCTTTTCCTTTTCAACCCTTAGCCAAATATCAATTACGTAAAATACAGAAAATAAAATATCCCGAAAAAAATAACAAATTGCGACTTATTATCCAAATATTTAAACCCATTAATTATCCTTTCTATCGATCCGCTACATACAGACTGCCATTTCCTTAATATACAGAGTATTTAAAAACCGAATGAGAAATGTTCTGGACATGCCGAGGGGCCAAGTGAAATAAATTTTAGTGAAGCCTTGCTAAGCTTTATAAAATGTTTGCCAAATCTAAATGTCGTACTATAAAAGAGATGATAACTATTACTCAAACGTAATCAATTTACGAGAATCCCATCATTGATAGTGGCAGTGCTAAAGCAGTGGTACTTCGTGTATAATTCGAAACAGCAGCGAACATACCTGCCAATACGACTGCATACTGTGCTATTATACTCCACGATCGTTTAGTTACGTAACCAAAACTGTAAGACTTCCATAATGCGATGCCTGCCATGGTAGACGTACAAGGGTTTAAAATCACACAAGCATTTACACATGACGTACGTTTGATGCGGAGAGTCGCCGTTAATATATAACACTGTATAAAATCGGAAGATTTCCACCAATTTCAAAAGATTCTCAGTCGATTGATTCTTTCAACAGATACTATCTGCGTCCAGGGTAGATTACATCAGAAAATTTGTGACCCAGTCGATTATTGATCTTAAAGGACATCCTCTTACTGCTTTGAACCAGTTTTTTACAGTCAATCATCATCTCATTGTGCTTTGTGTAATGAAATATTATACTATTTGTACAATAACTATGCAATGCAGTTAAGCTTGTGCACTGCATTTTTTTTAAATTCTAAATACTCATTTCGTTTATTTTTTCACTCAATAATAGTATATTACGTATACACTGCCCGGATAATTAGTTACTAGTTCATTAAATTCAAAAGGACATTACATAATATTAACATGTGAATTACATTAAAAACTTTGTGTTCACGTGACTTCCTAACTCATTAAAATTATAAAAACCCACTTGGTTTAGTCTGTATAGTTTGACCTATATGACGTCGAATGAAGTTATATGATTTCCTTAGTTTCATTATGAAGGCCATATATACATATAGCGCAAGATTAGCAACCGTCTAAAGGATCAAGGTTCTCCAATTAATCAACCACATTTCTTAAAATTTGTAAAATATGCATGTATTTTTTTTAATAAACACGTATGTAACTGCAACTTCAGTAAATACAATCATTAATTACTTTAATCTACGCCAGTATCATTATGACATATTTATCATCTTCATTTGGGTGTCATTATGGCTGTCATAATAGCACCCAGTGCCATTATGAACTCATAATAACACGCAAATTTTAAAATAAAAAACAGACAAAAAGAAAGTTAGTTACTTCTTTTACTTATTATTATTCATTATAAAATCTTTACTAACATTTATTTATTGTAAACATTAATTATAAAGTCTGTACAATTTGTTAAATTTAATCCAGCCGAAGACAAATGAGCTGAATTTGTAGAAAGAAATGTTTTTTCCCGAGTGCTTAAACTTGGTGAAGAGCCATCAGTGCATGAAACTCCACCCAAAATGTTAGAGGCCACTTTCTTCTTATTTTCTTTGGAATCCTCTATATAGCTTTCTGCCACTGTGTTAGAGCACCAACCACCATGCCTCTTAACAGTTAATAAATCTGCTCCTGAATCTGCAAGCAACGACGCAGATGATCTACGAAAAATGTCAGTATATTGTTGAGGACTTGGAAGACTCAGAAACGATGCTATATTACATGGCATTTTCCCAAAAGTATTAATTCCAACTGGCTGCTTAGTGCATTTTCCATTTCTATACCCCACAAATAATCGAGTATGAGCTGTGTTGCTTGGTCGCATCGCTATATATCTTCGAACCATTTCCACCATATTAATTCCTTCAACATTCCCTTTTGTAATAAAAAAATTTCTTGATATCTTTGTTTTCGTAAATGGAATAATAATGTGAATGCATTGTCCTTCATCTTTAACATCCTGTAAGTGTAGATTTGTCAACTCATGTCGCCTGCAGGCACCCGCAAGTCCCACTATCAATGCAACTTTCATCATAAAATAAGTTCTATCGTCAGCTCCCACCAAAAATGTTGTTATATCTTCTTTTGTTAAAATTTTAGATTTTCTTGATCGAAATCCTTCTGATTTTCTTTTTAGAAATGCAATTAAATGGGCGTACTTACTAATATCTATATTTTTCTTCATTGATATTATTGAACGTAGCATAGAATAATATACCCAAAGAGACGAAGGCTTGCTATGTTTTGAAAGATGTTCAAAATATGCTAGAAGAACCTTTTCATTGCTGCTATTCTTGATTCCTTTCGCTTTACACCAATCTTCAAGTTTTGCATAGGTTTGCTCATACGTCTGTCTTGATTTTTCGGGAAGTAGGAAATTGACGACGTTTAGCGCAATGCTTTCGATATCCGAAGGGACACTCTCAGAATCAGAATCACTCATATTAATACTTTTTTCTATTAAATTGGATGTAAAGCACAAAAATGAACGCAAATAATGACGTTGTTAAAATAAAAATTGCAACAATCAACAAGCGCGGTTACAATAACATCGACCAATATGGGCACTTAATAATTTTGAATTTTGTATTTACAAAATACGTTTCTGATATTGTAAAAAAATCGAATCTATGCAAAGAAAATCTATTTGGACTGGCGTAGATTAAATTTTGAATGATACACGTTCGATATGAACTTCATAATGAAACTTATGTAAATAAACCACTCGGCTAACGCCTCGTGGTTTAAGTTTACGCGTTTCATTATGACGTTCATATCGAACTAATATCATTAATAACTATTATTGACTGCTTTAAATTATCGCTATGATATTAAACTTTTGACGCTCATAACTGATTTATAGAGGTTTCGTAATTTTTTATAATTAACAATGCAATATTTTCTAACATTAAATAAAGTAGTACTATGACGACTGACGAGGTGTTTCGAGAATCTGGTACATGGCATATGCGAATCATATTCCGACAGATATTATTAGAATTTGTTAGTCAAGCCTAAAACTCCACGATTTCTATATGCTACTGAATGCATCTCATTAATTTTCTAGATCTACCTACGTCACGTCTCCCACTTCTATATTCCCGCCTGGTGTAGAGGACGCTGTGGTCTGACAAATGAAGATTTATGTACTGGCCATAGTATGCTTTGTACTTCGGCACCACTTTTGGCGACCGCCTGGAACCATTAACACATTTAAATATCACTGTGTGTGAACAATTAAATCTTTTTTAAATTGACATTGCGAAAAAATGCAGGAAAAACAATACAATGACGCAAATGCCCATAAAAGGAACAGCTGCAATCTGTCGCAGTACAGTGTTCTACAAAATAAATTTGAATTCACATTGCACATAATGTTAATATCAATGTACAAGTTTGTAAGGTAGTCTAAAGAAAAGTTAGGTGAAAGAAAAAAATGAAAAAACATTAAGTGTTCAATTAAAACTATAAGTCACTAGTGACCCAAAGTAAAGTTTAGCTCACCGCTTTAGCCCATAAATGACTTATACGTTACCTTCTTCTTTTAATATTTTAAAAGTTGTTTAGATGGATTAATTATATTTTTAGAACAGTAACCGAAAATTTTTATATATGAATCACAAACAAACAAAATAAGTCAGATTACGGTACATACATAAAATATAACAAAACAGTAAAATTAAACATGTAGAAAGAAGGTAACTCTAATGTAGTTTAACTACACTTAGACAAGAACAAAAAATAGGCAAGGAATTTACACATACACAGTTGTATAGTGAATAATAAAAGCACCAAATACATACGAACAATTATAAGAAGTTACATATAAAGAGAACTTAGTTCGTAGACAAACAATTCTAAATAAGCAAACTGAAACAAAAACACAAAGAACCCATTAAAACAAAGCCTTGCAAAGGTAAGGTGTAAATAAATCATAACAAAGGGACCGGTACACAAGTTTGAGTGACTTCGTTAGAAAATGCAGCATCCCTCTCTCTGCTTACACATTCATCTATCCAAAGCAATAAGTTTAACAGTAAAGATGAATTTGAAGAGTGTTTGAGGTCATCCAGACCCGCGTCTGTAAACCCCGGCCTTGTTTATAACAATTCAATCGTGATGTATCCTGCCACGTTTGTACACGCCTCACTCTACACAAACATTACTAAGCAGTCAACAATGGCAAGTCATACTAACAATGAGGAGGGCCACGGTACTGTGTAAAGCGGACTCCTTTCTTTTAATAGATTTCAACTTAATGCGCCTACGTGCATAACTAGATACTTTTTGCAAGGCAATGATTGATTTTTAATACGTTACATAAGCTTGTAGAATTGTCTGCTGCGAGCTTTGATCTACAATCAAATACCTACTTGTATTTGAATATATTCCCTTTAGTTAAACACTTTATCACAAATACGACGAATAAAGATACGCGGTTTAAACTCGACACAACGGCGATTATTTATGTTACGTTTTGGAAAAATTTGCATTAAAACGCACACAAAAAGAAAAGGACGAATTCGCGTTTTTAGTATCACTAAAATGTACACGATAAAAATCTTTTACACATAACCGTTTACAATGCAGGTTAATAATTAAACAATCGGATCGATGCGGCTGAAACAAAACTCCAACCGCAACTGCTGTTTTTACTCTCCAAATTCTCCCCGTTTTTAAAAGTTATAAATAAAACAAGAAATATTATGTGGCAATATTTTCAATATTTCAACATAGGTACAAGAAGTATTAATTTTTAAAATATGCATTCGTCAGTAACATACCTTATCGGCCTCCAATTTCCTAGTACTAAACAAAGATGTCTTTTGATTTGCGGTATTTTCAGACGTAATTAACTATTAAGTTAGTAACGTTTTTAAACCAATAAAGGCAGTTTCGAGCGGATACCTATTTCTACCCTAACATATGTTTTTCTTTTCCTTTTCAACCCTTAGCCAAATATCAATTACGTAAAATACAGAAAATAAAATATCCCGAAAAAAATAGCAAATTGCGACTTATTATCTAGATATTTAAACTCATTAATTATCCTTTCTATCGCGGTAACAATTTCGATTTGAAAATGTTTATTACAATAATAAAATTTTCTCGGTCCGCTACATACAGACTGCCATTTCCTTAATATTCAGACTATTTAAAAGCCGAATGAGAAATGTGCTGGACATGCTGAGGGGCCAAGTGAAATAAATTTTAGTGAAGCCTTGCTAAGCTTTATAAAATGTTTGCCAAATCTAAATGTCGTACTATAAAAGAGATGATAACTATTACTCAAACGTAATCAATTTACGACAATCCCATCATTGATAGTGGTAGTGCTAAAGCAGTGGTACTTCGTGTATAATTCGAAACAGCAGCGAGCATACCTGCCAATACGACTGTATAATGTGCTAGTACACTCCATGATCGTTTAGTTACGTAACCAAAACTGTAAGACATCCATAATGCGATGCCCGTCATGGTAGACGTACAAGGGTTTAAAATCACACAAGCCTTTACACGTGACGTACGTTTGATGCGGAGAGTCGCCGTTAATATATAACACTGTATAAAATCGGAAGATTTCCACCAATTTCAAAAAATTCCCAGTCGATTGATTCTTTCAACAGATACTATCTGCGTCCAGGGTAGATTATATCAGAAAATTTGTGACCCAGTCGATTACTGAACTTAAAGGACATCCTCTCACTGCTTTGAACCAGTTTCATTGTGTTTTGTGTAATGAAATATTATACTATTTGTACAATAACTATGCAATGCAATAGAGCTTGTGCACTGCATTTTTTTTTAATTCTAAATACTCATTTAGTTTATTTTTTTCACTCAATAATAGTATATTACGCATACACTGCCCGGATAATTAGTTACTAGTTCATTAAATTCAAAAGGACATTACATAATATTAACATGTGTATTACATTAAAAACTTTGTGTTCACGTGACTTCCTAACTCATTAAAATTATAAAAACCCACTTGGTTTAGTCTGTATAGTTTGACCTATATGACGTCGAATGAAGTTATATGATTTCCTTAGTTTCATTATGAAGGCCATATATACATATAGCGCAAGATTAGCAACCGCCTAAAGGATCAAGGTTCTCCAATTAATCAACCACATTGCTTAAAATTAGTAAAATATGCATGTATTTTTTTTAATAAACACATAGGTAACTGCAACTTCAGTAAATACAATCATTAATTACCTTAATCTACGCCAGTGTCATTATGACATATTTATCATCTTCATTTGGGTGTCATTATGGCCTTCATAATAGCACCCAGTGCCATTATGAACTCATAATAACACGCAAATTTTAAAATAAAAAGCAGGCAAAAGAAAGTTATGTTACAACTTTTACTTTCATTATACACAATCTTTACCAACGTTTATTTATTGTAAACTTATTTTAAGTAAATTGACGACGTTTAGCAATGCCTTCGATATCCGAAGGGACACTCTCAGAATCAGAATCACTCATTTAATACTTTTTCTATTAAATTGGATGTAAAGCACAAAAATGAACGCAAATAATGACGTTGTTAAAATAAAAATTGCAACAATCAACAAGCGCGGTTACAATAACATCGACCAATATGGGCACTTAATAATTTTGAATTTGTATTTACAAAAACGTTTCTGATATTGTAAAAAAATCGAATCTATGCAAAGAAAATCTATTTGGACTGGCGTAGATTAAATTTTGAATGATACACGTTCGATATGAACTTCATAATGAAACTTATGTAAATAAACCACTCGGCTAACGCCTCGTGGTTTAAGTTTACACGCGTTTCATTATGACGTTCATATCGAACTAGTATCATTAATAACTATTATTGCACTGCTTTAAATTATCGCTATGATATTAAACTTTTTTGACGCTCATAACTGATTTATAGAGGTTTCGTAATTTTTTATAATTAACAATGCAATATTTTCTAACATTAAATAAAGTAGTACTATGACGACTGACGAGGTGTTTCGAGAATCTGGTACATGGCATATGCGAATCATATTCGACAGATATTATTAGAATTTGTTAGTCAAGCCTAAAACTCCACGATTTCTATATGCTACTGAATGCATTTCATTAATTTTCTAGATCTACCTACGTCACGTCTCCCACTTCTATATTCCCGCCTGGTATAGAGGACGCTGTGGTCTGACAAATGAAGATTTATGTACTGGCCATAGCATGCTTTGTACTTCGGCACCACTTTTGGCGCCCGCCTGGAACCATTAACACATTTAAATATCACTGTGTGTGAACAATTCAATCTCTTTTAAATTGCATTACGAAAAAATGCAGGGAAAAAAATACAATGAGGCAAATGCTCATAAAAGGAACAGCTGCAATCTGTCGCAGTACAGTGTTCTACAAAATAAACTTGAATTCATATTGCACATAATGTTAATATCAATAAACAAGTTTGTAAGGTAGTCTAAAGAAAAGTTAGGTGAAAGAAAAAAATGAAAAAACAACATTAAGTGTTCAATTAAAACTATAAGTCACTAGTGACCCAAAGTAAAGTTTAGCTCACCGCTTTAGCCCATAAATGACTTATACGTTACCTTCTTCTTTTAATATTTTAAAAGTTGTTTAGATGGATTACTTATGTTTTTAGAACAGTAACCGTAAATTTTTTATATATGAATCACAAATTTGACTGACTGACTGATCCACCCATCAACCCACAGGCCAAACTAGTTAACTTAGAGACATGACATTTTCAGGTAAGAAAGCCTACGTGGTGGAGGTGTAAAACAAGAAACGATTTAAAAAGATGCTCTCCTTAAGACGGGGAAACATGAAGTTGAAGGTCGATATCGTTTTCCTTAATTAAGGGTTAAAGCGAAGTGGAGGGTAATGGAACGTATCTGCTGTTTTTCACCAGGGATAAAATACAAGGTCGGTTTAGTTAGGAAGGATATCCAATACTATCTAATGTACTACGAGTAGAAACTTCATATTCAACAATTAGACGCGTGGGTGCTTATATAATCCAACGCATTTCAATTTTTAAAAACTTTTTTTAAAACCAGGACTACTTAAATGTTTTATACAAATTAGAAATGATTTTAGAATATACAAAGAAATTATTACAAAATATGAATTTACAAGCACTTGTGTAGAACTGTAACAAGAATATTTTAAGGCCGACTTTAGACATTAAGGGCAAGAAAAGAATGTTTCACATTTAAATTAAAAGGGCGATTTTAAGACACTAAATTGGGTAAATATTTATGTTTAAGTTGTGATACTATTTAATGTAATTTTAAATAAACTCTGCGTTAACAATACCAGGCCAAGTAGTTGATGAATCCGCGGATAACATTAATTGTAAATGTAGCGTTGCAATTAGTGCAAATACTGTTAAATTTATAACCTTCAACAACAAAATAGTAACCTATAGTAGATAGTTTTACCTGTTATACCTACACAGGTGTTACAATAATATATATTATGTTCCGTGAATAAGAGATTCTTTATTAAAATTAAGGGAATAGAAATCATTTATGTATTGTCTTGATTTTTAAAGCTAATTGAACATAAATCACAGATTATTTTAACCTAAAAGCCAAAAATTATTGGGTACATACAATATTAGTAATTCACGCAAAATTTAACTTTAAGAAAGTACGGTGAGTTTTAACATTAAAATTAAAATCTTGACAACTACAATATAAAATATAGCAATTACGTGGAACTTATCTCATATGTAAGTGAAGATACAAAGTAAAGATTAGTTTAATATTTAATATTGTTTGTTTTTCTGCACTTCAAACTGAAAAAAAAATCCTAAATCTGATACTAGTTTCCTATTCTGTATATTAGTTCTGTGAATAATTAAATATTCCCCCAATCCTATACAATCGAAATAATTTAAGCATTATTTTTGTTTAATCGTCCTACGCGGATATATACATATCTTTAAATTGATTGCGAGGAATTTTCAATATTCTTATATTATTTCTACACTAACTGGTTTCAAACTGATTGTTATCTAAATTTTATTGTACCTCACAATTACAAAGGAATAGTTTAAACTAACTATTAACAATTTACGTTTCAATAGTTTAATTTTTGGACACTTCTTTCTTAAAAAAATCGTATATTTATTTTTGTTTACTGCATCCTTGTGGCGTTTCTTAACATAATAATTTGCAAATAAATCGATGTTTCAAATTCGGACTCATTTGGTACATACGAAGTATATATACATATATATATATATATATATATATATATATATATATATATATATATATATATATATATTGTACTGTATTTACAACCCACTATTTTACTATTGTATTTATAATTTATTATTATAAAATTATATAATTATTAATTTATTATTAATTTTTAACATCGGCTATAACTCTTAAAATAAAAATATTGATAATATATTCGTCGGTAGAACAATATTGGTAGAACATGAGACTCATCAACAGGGATCAAAATTTAGAAGAAACTTTACGTTTAACATTATAAAATAAATGATTATTACTTTGAATTATATTGCTTGTTTGAATACAATAATCATAGTTAATATGATTAAAGCACATTGAGTTAATGTCTTATTTATTTTTGTATTATCTAAATTGATTAAATAAATTGAAATATAATTTTTAATTCGCATTAATACCTGTGTTACACCCTGTACATAACAAAATTCTTTAAAATATACGTGTGCATGCGCTGTGAATACGCAAACATATGATACGACTACAACAAAAAGTGAAATTCGACATTCAAGTAAGTATACCTACGTTTGAATAAACAACAATTAATATAAAACATTTAAATTTTTAGAACAAATAACATTCCCTTTGACATGCATACCTGTTGTTGCACATCAAGATTATTACAAAGGATTGAAATTATGAACATATATAAAATAGTATCAATGTCAACAATAAAGTACTCACATACAATGTCCTCCTTTTGTGGGTTACTGCTGCTGAAGTTGATTGAAGACAACAGCTCCTGCGAACTGCAACTCTGCTCCTCGAACATCCAATTTTCTTTTAAATGAACAGCTTATTCATTTAGGTAAGTTTCACAATTGTTATTAGAATATTAACGAATCTTTATTTTAGGCTCATCACTTCTTTTTAAATTAACTTCAAAATAAATTTTGAAAAGCATGGATCGTTGAAGGTTGTAAATTAAACACACTTTTGATAAACAAGGTGTATAATGATAAAAGCACGAAGACAACACAATTAAATATCCATACAACATTCACAATGTAAATTTAAAACGAACAAAGTCGAAACTGCGGAAATATTTTTATAACTATCGAAAACTTCCGATTTGAAATTTTAAAAAGGTAAACTAACCTTAATTTAATTATTTTCGACAAAAGACTATCACTTGTTTTGTTAACACTTCCGATACTAAATCGCACTTTGTTAAATTCCCGAAGTGACGTTAATTTGTTTTAAAATTATTTTCAAAAATTTGGCAACAGCTTACTTTGGCAAGTTGTTGCTAAAGATGAAAATCAAGAGAGTTGTGAATCTAAAGCACTTGTATTTATATGATTGTACTTGACAACCAAATCATCGAATGTTTTCATTAGTTACGAGAATATTCCCTGAATTCTGATTGGATACTGTAATTTTCATATTACGATAATTCTTTAAAGCCCTATAACTTTATTCCCGTTTAACATTTCTTAAATCTAAAAACATTTCCATAATCTACATTATTTTATCTATAATTTGAAACCAAACATGGACTAATTCCGACACTTAATAACTACGTTAATTTTTACACTTATTTATTGACTTTACACTAATTCTATGAATTTTACAGGCCTGGAAATTACCTCTACATGAATAGGGGATGCTACTACACCCAAATATACATCTTAAACATGCCTACGGCCAATTTGAGAGGAAAATTATTTAAATTCTACCAATATACTTAAAAACTAAAATTAACAAAAATGGACATAAATATAAGGAATTATAACATAAAATTGAGGCTACCTTACTATTTTTGCCTCTACTAATTTATTTTATACAAATAGTCTCAAATTAATATACTTTTTACAAAAATTTTATATGCGAGGAGAAAACATAACCTCATTTTGTTTTTATACTTTTAATGTTAAATTTCACACTTTTAAACACAATAACTGTTAATGTAAGTGTTTAAACTTAATGTTCAAGTCACAAATTAATTTATTTTACCACTTTCGTAGGTTCATTAGGTCTTCTACGACTAGTGTCAGAATGTTGTCAATCACTAGTTTAAGGTCAAAAATTGTTGATTGAACACAATAATCCCAGAGCAGCTGCATGATTTATGTTTTATAGTCACTCACTAATGTGCTTGTTCTGTTTTTCATAATTTTGCACTAATATGAGTTAACGCACTAATACGAATATTTTCAAGAAACTTGGCTGCGTACATGTGAATTGCGACATTGATACCAGCCTAAATCTAGTTTTAACATTATTTCTGTCAACCACAACCTGTATTACATGTCAGGGAATATTGTTTAAAATAAACTTACAAAACTAAATGAAAACTTGAATTAACTCAATAACGATAACAAACATATCTTATACTTCTATGTACTGTGCTGTCGATTACTTATACTAACATTATTTAAATTATATTAAGAAATATTTAACTTTTTCAAACATCTCAATGTTTATCAATCATTCTTATCTAGAATTATTTAATGAAATGTACCATTTCGTACGAACTAAAGAAATACTTCACTATGCAAATTACATAGCTACTTGCACGTAATTTGAATCATCTCAATATATATATATATATATATATATATATATATATATATATATATATATATATATTGAATATAAAAATTAGTAACTCGATACGGAATTCTTAACAACTTCAGAAAGCATGAAACATCGCTGAACAAGCTAGCGCTAGGGAAGAACCACCTAACCTCCTCTGCGCCATGCAAATGCGGCAGACATACAGACATAGATGGGTTCTTTACTTGTTGAACTTTGAAAAGCGTCTCTCCAAAAAAATCATGGAAAGCGCTATCTTTAGTGGAGGAAACATTTGTATTTAACCAAAGGACAATAATAGAGATTATTTGGACAACTTCTACAAGCAATTGCACACTACAGACATGAATTCTCTGTCAAATTCGCCGTCCTTACCATCTGGCAACGATCAATTATCCCAGGTAAAAACCATTTTTTTACATTTCTTAATTTATTTTATTTTACAGAAAATCCTCGTTTGACGTAGTGCGGTCACTAACCACACTAACGGACCAGACCGACAGGCAGACAGACATACGTACGCCACACTTACATGTTCATCACGGCAACGGTCGAGCTGTCAGTATTTCATCTTCTACCGATGGCGACTACCTGATAATCGACTACATCTTTGATGGGCACCACACTGCACGTACGCTCCATTACTTGCGCCACGCCCACGCAGGTGTAATGAAACAAAAATAGAAAGGACTCTGCACTATTACTAAATCAAAATGTTTTAAAAACTTTTTTAAAACCAGGACTACTTAAATGTTTTATACAAATTAGAAAGGATTGTAGAATATACAAAGAAATTATTACCAAATATGAATTTACAAGCACTCGTGTAGAACTGTAACAAGAATATTTTAAATATAAACATACAAGGCCGACTTTAGACATTAAGGGCAAGAAAAGAATGTTTCACATTTAAATTAAAAGGGCGATTTTAAGACACTCTAAATTGGGTAAATGTTTATGTTTAAGTTGTGATACTATTTAATGTAATTTTAAATAAACTCTGCGTTAACAATACCAGGTCAAGTAGTTGACGAATCCGCGGATAACATTAAATGTAAATGTAGCGTTGCAATTAGTGCAAATACTGTTAAATTTATAACCTTCAACAACAAAATAGTAACCTGTAGTAGATAGTTTTACCTGTTATACCTACACAGGTGTTACAATAATATATATTATGTTCCGTGAATAAGAAATTCTTTATTAAAATTAAGGGAATAGAAATCATTTATGTATTGTCTTGATGTTAAAGCTAATTGAACATAAATCACAGATTATTTTAACCTAAAAGCCAAAAATTATTGGGTACATACAATATTAGTAATTCACGCAAAATTTAATTTTAAGAAAGTACGATGAGTTTTAACATTAAAATTAAAATCTTGACAACTACAATATAAAATATAGCAATTACGTGGAACTTATCTCATATGTAAGTGAAGATACAAAGTAAGGATTAGTTTTATATTTAATATTGTTTGTTTTTCTGCACTTCAAACTGAAAAAAAAATTCTAAATCTGATACTAGTTTCCTATTCTGTATATTAGTTCTGTGAATAATTAAATATTCCCCCAATCCTATACAATCGAAATAATTTATGCATTGTTTTTGTTTAATCGTCTTACGCGGGTATATACATATCTTTACATTGATTGCGAAGAATTTTCAATATTCTTATATTATTTCTACACTAACTGGTTTCAAACTGAGTGTTATCCAAATTCCTACCTACCTCACAATTACAAAGGAATAGTTTAAACTAACAATTAACAATTTACGTTTCAATAGTTTAATTTTTGGACACTTCTTTCTTAAAAAAATCGTATATTTATTTTTATTTATTGCATCCTTGTGGCGTTTCTTAACATAATAATTTGCAAATAAATCGATGTTTCAAATTCGGACTCATTTGCTACATACGAAGTATATACATATAACATATATATATATATATATATATATATATATATATATATATATATATATATATATATATATATATATATATTGGATATAAAGAATTAGTAACTCGATACGGAATTCTAACAACTTCAGGAAAACTTGAAACATCGCTGAACAAGCTAGCGCTAGGGGAGAACCACCTAACCTCCTCTGCGCCATGCAAATGCGGCAGACATACAGACATAGATGGGTTCTTTACTTGTTGAACTTTGAAAAGTGTCCCTCCAAAAAAAATCATAGAAAGCGCTGTCTTTAGTGGAGGAAACATTTGTATTTAACCAAAGGACAATAGTAGAGATTATTAGGACAACTTCTACAAGCAATTGCACACTACAGACATGAATTCTCTGTCAAATTCGCCGTCCTTACCATCTGGCAACGATCAATTATCCCAGGTAAAAACCATTTTTTTACATTTCTTAATTTATTTTATTTTACAGAAAATCCTCGTTTGACGTAGTGCAGTCACTAACCACACTGACGAACCAGACACAATGTATCCGAACAAGTTGACTTAGATACTATTCTTGAGAATAAAGAACCAGTTTCGAAATTTTATTTTAGATATTTTCAAAGTAACTGTCTTCTACTATAATGCACTTAGCCATTCTTTTCTTCCACTACTTAAATGCTCCAAGGCAAGTAGCTTCAGAAACACTACTAAAATAACACTAAACAGCAGCATCGATCTTTTCGTCTGAACAAAACCCTTCATCCTCGTAAGTTCTTTTTTAGCAAAAAAACAGCTAGCTCAGGTGAATAGGGAGGGTGTTAGATTACATTAATATTGTTTGTAGCCAAATACTGCCGAGTTATCTCTGCAGTGTGGAAAGAAGCATTATAGTGTAGCATAATCCCCTTCTTTGGCACTTTACTAAACACTTCCGGCAAACAATGTTCGACGTGCTGTTTAGCTGTGACTGTCTTCTACTCCTGTATCATAATTGCACTCACTAGTCCGGTACTTCTAAAGAACACAGCGTACATTACTTTCTTCATTTTTAAAAAAAAAAACAACTTTTTTTTGTTTTTACAAAATTTCAAATTTTTAAAATTACAAATACTAATTTGTTTAAAATTAATTTTCAAAAATTTTTTTACTTAATTTTTTAAAAAATCAAAATTTAATTTCCCAAATAATTTTTTAAATTTGAAACCAAAATTTTAATTTAATTTATTAAATTTTTATTTTTTTCTTTCCTTTTTAAATTTTTTTTAAAAAAAAAATTTAAAAATAACTTTTAAACAGTAAATTTAAAAAAAAAATTTAAATTTCAATACTTAAAAATAAATTAAAAAAGGACAAAATTAAAAATTATTAAAATTAGGACCTTCATTTTTTTAAATTTATTTTATAAAATTTCCAATTTAAAATACTTTTTAAAAATTTTTAAATCGGGAAAAAAACCCTTTTTTTTTTTTAATTTAAATTTCAATTTTAAACACTAACTTTTGAAGTGTTTAAATTAATTTCAAGAAAATTTTTATTTTACCACTTTGTATTATAAGTTTTCTACACATTCGAATGTTTCAATACAGTTTAATCTAAAATTGGATTAACAAATAATCCCAAAGCCATATTTTGTTTTAATCCCAACTAACTTTTCTTTTTTCATAATTTTTCATAATTGAAACCACTAATCGAATTTTTACTAACTTTTACATTAATTGGACTTTACCACCTAAATCTAGTTTTAACAACTGAAAACCTTAACATGGTTTAGGGAATATTTTAAAATAAACTTAAAAACTAAAGAAAATTGAAAATATAAATAACAAAATATCCTAACTTTATTACCTTTGCATTATTAAAATTATTTAAATTAATTAAGTATTTAATTTTCCTCTCAATTTTTTAAATTCTTATTAAATTTTTTAAAAATTAATTTGAAAAAAAAAACTTCATTGCTTCATACTATTAGTAATTTAACTTCAATAAATATTTATTAATATTTTATATTATTTATAAAATTATATTTAATTTTAAAATTATTGACTCGATAGTTCTTAACAATTGAAATAAACATCGTAAAATTGGCTAAAACCACCTAATCCTTGCCATGCAAATAAAATACAACATAATGGTTTTTATTTTAATTTGAAAAGGTTTCCAAAAAATATAACCATCTTAGTGGAGGAAACATTTGTATTAACAGGAAATAATAAATTATTTGGACAACCTACAAGCAATTGCAACTACAGACATATTCTCTCAAATCCCTTACCACTGAAGATCATTATAATAAAACCATAAAACATTCTTAAATTTTTTAAGAAATCTCGTTTACTTATGGACTAACATTTACAAACCAGAATATACTACCACTAATGTTCTCCAAACGTTCGCTGTCTATTTCATCTCTACATCATGGACTACCTAGTAATACTACATACAATTGTACATTGCACATAGTCTCTCAATTATTGACATTATATATTAAAAAATGATGATTATTTATTGCACTAGTGGTCAACTAATCAAATTTTGCAAATAACACAATGTATCCGAACAAGTTGTACTTAGAAGTACTATATCTTGAGAATAAATAACAGTATATCGAATATTTTATATATTAGATATTTTCAAATAACTGTCTTACTATAATGCACTTAGTACCATTCTGTATTCTACACACTTAGGAATTGAAACTCCAAGCAAGTTAGCTTCAGAACACTACTCGAAAATGC